>SJYT01014766.1:1158641-1233785 GCA_006410635.1 Cephalophus harveyi | reverse complement strand
GGACATCTTTTTTGGGTGTTAGTTTTAAAAGGTCTTGTAGGTCTTCATAGAACCATTCAACTTCACCTTCTTCAGCATTACTGGTTGGGGCATAGACTTGGATTACTGTAATACTGAATGGTTTGCCTTGGAAACGAACAGAGATCATTCTGTCATTTTTGAGATTTCATCCAAGTACTGCATTTCGGACTCTTTTGTTAACCATGATGGCTACTCCATTTCTTCTGAGGGATTCCTGCCCACAGTAGTAGATATAATGGTCATCTGAGTTAAATTCACCCATTCCAGTCCATCTTAGTTCACTGATTCCTAGAATGTCGACGTTCACTCTTGCCATCTCCTGTTTGACCACTTCCAATTAGCCTTGATTCATAGACCTGACGTTCCAGGTTCCTATGCAATATTGCTCTTTACAGCATCAGACCTTGCTTCTATCACCAGTCACATCCACAGCTGGGTATTGTTTTTGCTTTGGCTCCATTCCTTCATTCTTTCTGGAGTTATTTCTCCACTGATCTCCAGTAGCATATTGGGCACCTACTGACCTGTGGAGTACCTCTTTCAGTATCCTATCATTTTGCCTGTTCATACTGTTCATGGGGTTCTCAAGACAAGAATACTGAAGTGGTTTGCCATTCTCTTCTCCAGTGGACCACATTCTGTCAGACCTCTCCACCATGACCCGCCCTTCTTGGGTTGCCCCGCAGGCATGGCTTAGTTTCATTGAGTTAGACAAGGCTGTGGTCGTAGTGTGATAAGATTGACTAGTTTTCTGTGAGTATGGTTTCAGTGTGTCTGCCCTCTGATGCCCTCTTGCAACACCTACCATCTTACCTGGGTTTCTCTTATCTTGGGCATGGGGTATCTCTTCACGGCTGCTCCAGCAAAGCACAGCCACTGCTCCTTACCTTGGACGAGGGGTATCTCCTCCCACTGCCCTTCCTGACCTTCAGTGTGGGATGGCTCCTCTAGGCCCTCCTGTGCCCGGCAACCACCACTCCTTGGACGTGGGGTTGTTCCTCCCAGCCACCGCCCCTGGCCTCGTGGCCTCGGATGCAGGGTGGCTCCTCCCGGCCGCCGCCCCTGACCTCGGACACGGGGTAGCTCCTCTCAGACATTCCTGCACCATTGCAGCCTGGCACTCTAGGCTGCTGTCCCTGACCTGGGATGTGGGATAGCTCTCGGCCGCGTTTAGTGCGCCGGCCCGCCCCCGTCGCCTGCGTTTAGTGCACCGGCCCACTGCCGCCTCCTGCGGGATATAGTAGAACTATATGTGACTTTGTTTTGTATTTTCCAAGTCTGCTGTAAATGTTTTATCATACTTTCATAATTTGAAAGGGGAAAAAAATAAAATATGACACATACGAGCTATCTATGATCCAGAGACAAACTCATAGACGTAGAGAACAGACTTGTGTTTGCTGGGGGTGGGGGGTTGTGTGGGGGATGGATTGGGAGTTTGGGGTTAGTAGATGAAAACTAGTATATAGAGAACGGTTAGACAACAAGGTCCTCCTGGACAGCACAGAAAACCATTTTCAATAATCTGTGATAAATCATATGGAAAATAATATAGAAAAAGAGAATGTAGGGGCTTCCCTGGTGGTATAGTGATTAAGACTCTCCCTTGCAATGCAGGGGACAAGGGTTGGATCCCTGTGGGGATGATCTCATGTGCCTCGGAGCAGCTAAGCCCAGGCGACACAACTGCTGAGCCTGAGGGCTAGAGCCCAGGAAGAGCAACTGGTGAGCCCAGAGGCAGCAGCTGGTGAAGCCTGGACACCCCGGGGCCTGTGCGCCACCGCGAGAGGGGCAGCTGCAGTGAGAAGCTGCGCGCTGCAGTTGGAGAGGAGCCCCCGCGCTCTGCAACTAGAGAAAGCCTGCGTGCAGCAGCAAAGACCAGGGCAGCCAAATAAGCAAATAAACACCTTTAGAAAGAGAGAGAGAATGTGCATATGTATGTAGCTGGTGTGTATATATATAACATATATATATATGATCACTTTGCTGTACAGCAGAAATTAACACAGCATTGTAAATCAGTGAAATCAAAAGCATTTTCCTTAGAGAACCTGACTTCCCATTTTTAAATTCTGAAAGTTAAAGTGAGACAGCCCGTACTAGCCCGTTTTGGATGATTTCTCTTGGTTCCAGTGACTTTCATCTTGCACTTTACACCTTTCTGAACTATTCTTATATAAGTTTTAAGTATGAGCATGAATTACTTCTATACAGGAAAAACTATGTAACTTTAAAATATATCGCCATCTGAATGCTGACGCAGCAGCATTCACTGCGTTGTGTCTGAAGATGATACCGCTAACTTTCATCACTTCCGGAAATCCATCATTGCATTTGACCTCGATGTCTCCCATCCCTCCCCATCTCCCCCATCCTCCCTGTCCTACTTCTACAACTGATGCTCTACGATCCTAATTTCCCCTTATTTTCAGCATTTTCTGAAATGCATGTTTCCATCTCACATGCGTATGCCAGCTTGAACTCAGGCCCTGTCCTCTATGATTGCATTTCCTCCTGGTGCCCCCCAGAGAGTGACCCCTCTAGTCACTGTGCTATGCAAGCCAGGTTTGACACTGCCTTCTTCCTTCTGACCCACGCCTCATCTGTCACTATGTCCTGTTCATTTTTGACTCATGAATATCTCTTAACCTTTCCTACTTGTCTCCAGCTCCATTGGAACCACCTCGGTCACAGCTGCCACTCTTGTCTGGACTGCTGCAGGGCCGTCTCACTGGTCTCCCACACCTGTCCTGCAAACCCCACTGCTTGTCCTCCAAAACACAGCTCACAAAATTCAAGGCTCATCACTCTGTCCATCCCTTCTGAGACCCTTCAGTGGTTAAATGTGAACTTTAAGGTAAAAAATCCAAAATTCATAATGTGACTTTCCTGAAATTCATAATGAGACCTGCCTGATTCTCCTGCTGCTTTCTCCTATTCCTCATGCCCCAGACATTGGTATTCTTTCAATGGCAGATATAGGCCATCTCTCTCCCGCTTGGGACCTTGCACATGTTCTAGAATATTCTCTCACTGTGCTTTCATACCTGTTGAAAAGAAAATTCCTATCATTTCTCAGATTCCAATTCAGAAAACCTTCCTGATCCTTCAAGTCCAGGCAAAATTCAGAGCAGTAGTTCCATTTCTAACTATACATGCATTAGTGTGGTGGTTTGATCAACCTGTCTCTCCAGGGCACTGGAAAGCCCTTCAAGGTCAAAGCTACATATTCCTTGTTATTTCATTGTTCCCAGAACCTAGCATAGTGCTAGGTACACAGCAGGTGCTCAAAAAATAGCTATTGAATAGAAAATGCTATGGAGGCTAATGTTCTTCATGTCCCCCCGCGTCCCTAGATGGAGAAATTTCTTTGACAAATAAAAGCTTGAAAAAGCCCTGCTACTTCCAAGGAACTAATACAGAGAAGGAAGCAAGGGAAGGAGGAGGCAGAGAGGAAGAGAAAAATGTCTGGGTTGGTTCATGGACACAAACCAACGCATTGCTTTACAGAGGTGTGCTGGTTTGGGTGTAGAAGAACACGAGTCAGCCTTATGAGTAGGTGCATCCCCTCCCTCTTGAATCTCCCTCCCAGCCCGCCCCCCAGGGTTATCACCGAGCGCCAAGCTGAGCTCCCTGCGCTTCCCCGCAGTTTCCCAGCTGCTAGTGTATGTTCTGGAGAAGGCAATGGCACCCCACTCCAGTACTCTTGCCTGGAAAATCCCATGGATGGAGGAGCCTGGTAGGCTGCAGTCCATGGAGTCGCTAAGAGTCGGACACGACTGAGCGACTTCACTTTCACTTTTCACTTTCATGCATTGGAGAAGGAAATGGCAACCCACTCCAGAATTCTTGCCTAGAAAATCCCAGGGATGGGGGAGCCTGGTGGGCTGCCGTCCATGGGGCCACACGGAGTCGGACACGACTGAAGCGACTTAGCAGCAGCAGCAGCAGTGTATGTACTCATACCCCTCTTTTATAGTTGAACGAGGGTGGGGGCAAGGCTCAGAGAGGTAAGCTTACCCCGTTAGCAGTGGCCTGGGTGGGCTCTGAAGTGCGTCCTGACAGGGGGCTCTCAGCACACCAGCCCGCCACCCCCCAGGCCTGGCAGGAGGCCGGAGCAGGAAGGCGGGCAGCCTGGCCCTGCGCTGCCAGGTGGAGTGCTCCGGCCTCCTCCCGCGGCTTCTCTCTGCACCCCTGCTTCCCATCCAGATACCGCTTCCCCAGAACCCACTCGTTTATCACCTTTTGATGAGCTCCGCTAGGCAGGCCATGTCAGGAAATTTCTTGGTGTTTGCTTTAATAAAACTTAATTATTAAGACAGCCTCACAAGTCATAATACATTTAGTGGCTCATTTTTCACTCCGTTGGAGGCCTCCTGGCAGCCAGGTGGGAGGAGAGAAGGCTGTGGGGCGGGAAGTATCAGCGCCTGTCCAGACCACCAGGGGAGCTGGGGTGTGGGAGTGGGTTCCTGACCCTTTCTCCACCGGCTTGGCCTTGACCCTTCACACCCAGGGCCGGGGCTGAATGAGCATCAAACATGGGGTCAGGAAGACCTAGACGAAGCCCTGTGTCTGCTTCAGACTGCCAGGCAGATCTCCAGGAAGGCATACAGTCCCTCTGGGCCTCAGCCTTCTCACCTGCGAAATGGGAATGGTTTCAGCCCAAACCTGAGAGAGTCACTGTGAGAGGGAGAGGCGAGCTCATAGAAGCAGAGGCCCCCAGCAGGCTGATGGGGACAGAACCCCAGTGGGGAAGCTGGCCACGGAGGTGTCTGTCCCACTGGCCTGTGAGTCAGCCCACCCGGGTAAGGAACGGGGTGAAATTGTAGGTCCCCATAGTCACAGTGACAACTGACATCTATTCAGTGCTTTGTATATTCCAAAGCCCTTATGGGTACAAGTTCACTGAATTTTCACAACAGATGCTCCTAGCATTATAAAGCTGATACTAGTATTATCCCTAGTTTACAGATGAGAAAACAGAAATAAGGAAGCAAAAGCACCGAGTCCAAAGTTACTAAGTTAGTTAATGGTGGAGCCATATTTAAATTCTGGCTGACTCTAGAGTTCAGCTTCCTATAGATAAGGTCAGCGTCCTGGGGAAAACAGGGAGAGACCAGGTACTTTGAATAATCAGTGACCTCATCCAGAAGTCGAGGGAAAGACGGAGATTCAGCTGAGCACCGAGGTCCCTGGCAACGGTTTGGCGGATGAGGGCACGTCTGTGGTGCTTTCAAGTGAGATGGATTGCACTCTTGTCACTCATCCACAAAGCCCATGATGGCCATATGGTCCTGGCACCTTTGTTGATTCTCTGCCTCCCGCCCCACATCAGGGGGTAAGCAACAAGATACAGTCATGCTGGTTTGGCTGACACAGGGCTTGTTGCTGTTCAGTCTCTCAGTCATGTCTGACTCTTTGTGACCCCCAGGGACTGCAACATGCCAGGCTTCCCTGTCCTTCACTATTTCCCGGAGTTTACTCAAACTCAAGTCCATTGAGTCAGTGATGCCATCCAATCATCTTATCCTCTGTCATCCCCTTCTTCTCCTGCCTTCAATCTTTCCCAGCATCAGGGTCTTTTCCAATGAGCTGGCTCTTTGCATCAGGTGGCCCAAGTATTGGAACTTCAGCTTCGGCATCAGTCCTTCCAATAAATATTCAGAGTTGATTTCCTTTAGGATTGACTGGTTTGATCTTGCAATCCAAGGGACTCTCAAGACACAAGGCTAGGATAAGCCATATTAACTTTAAAAAATAATTATAGTGCATGGGACCAGAATGAGGGAAGTCAGCTTCTATTCATGGAACACTTACTAAGTGCCCCATCTTGCTTCATACTTTACATGCATCATTTCTGATTCTCACAAGACTCCTCTGGGCTCAGTGTTATCATTTCTATTTTGCTGATGAAGAGATGGGCTCAGAGAGCACAAGTGACCCGCCCAAAGCCACACAGCCGGTTAACAGCAGTATTGGTAGATGAGCCAGCTCTGACCACCTCAAAGCCTTTTTCCTCCACTGCTCTGCTTCCCTCTGTATCAAATCCATTTCAGACACTCACCCCAGCCTCACACTGACCACCTGCTAGGTGCCAGCCACTGTCCTAAGTGCTTTCTGTACACGCTGGTCTGCTTCCTTCTGTCTAGGAAGAGGAGAGTCTCTGTCGGGGTGACCTTCCCAGACTCCCCAGAGAGGCGGCCTCCCACATGCTGTCCCAGGAACAAGCTGGCAGCTTTTCTTAGGTCTTTCTAAGTTAAGAGTCCTCATGGCTGGTAAGACAAGGAAATAGGGGAGATAAAAATAACAAAACAAAAGGAGAAAGTCACAAAGTTCCAAGAAGTCTCAAAATATCTTTCTGTTCTGGATGCTTCTCCTCACACAGCTGGTGCACGGGCCCCTTTGCAAAAGTTCTCATCCACAGAGTTTCAAGGGCCCTGAAAGAAGGCCGGCGCACACACTTGATAATTTACCCTGCTTCCACTTCCTCCTTTCCCGCTGCTCCCTTGCTAAGGGATCCAGATTCATTAGGAATTCACACCCTAGGAAAGCTGACCTTCCACTCAGCTCAGGATCAAAACCTGAATGGTTCAATAGCCCTCAACTTCAATGATAAGTTCAGGGGTTGCATGTGGCCCATGTTTTCTGGGGTCAAGGGGATGATTTCATGATTATCGGGCTGGTTTTGGTTTAAACTTGCTTCTAATTTGCAGTTCCAAGTTTTTAGATGATCATATTTCTGATTAATTACATTAACAGATGACGAAGTATCTCACTAGATCCACCCTCCCAGTCCCCATGAGAATGAACAGATTCTGTTTCTCTAAGCTCTGATTTAGCTGTCTTAGTGTCATCCATTATAGGCAGACTGCTTTTTTGTTTCAATCTGGGTTTTTAACTCCAGTTTCATGGCTAGTTAAAGGCATACTGTTGGTAAACAATGAATAGAAAAGATTCTCGCTTAGCTTTAAAAAATAGACATGTTGTAATTTGACCTTTCATCCATGGCTTCTAAGTCATCGTTTTGGGATAGTGATGTGACTCATTGAAATGGTTACCAGCCTGAAATTTTGCCTGTAGAGGAAATTTTGGTAAATCAAATAACCTGTTTCTGCTGACTTCTGCCTTCAGAAATCTATTCTCAGGGAAAACCACTGTTATCCCACAAATTAACACATCCCTCCCTACCATACAACAAAGAGTCTCAAGTTCCTCAGATTCAGGAAAAATGAATATATTCTCATCACGTCCTAGCAGTAATGCTTGACATACATTATGAAGCTCAGAGACAGTTTTGAATTGCAAAGTATTTTATCATAAATGGCATTCCCTTGGGTTCAGAGATGAAGGTATTTTCTGTATGTTACTAGGATCTGTAAATACACTCAGGGATTTCATGCCTACCAGAAAGTAAACATTTCTTCTCATAGGTCTAAGGTATAACCACCTTTGAAAACTCTTTGTTTCCTGGACTGGCTCTGAACTGTTGACCTAGTAGCCTGGTTTAGCACCATCAGTGGCTATTGGTCTCTGTTTGTTCATTGAGCAGATGTGCTTTCAGCGCTGCTATGCGCAGCTGCCTGCAGGCCCTGGGGAGATAGTGATGAATCCAACACAGGCTCCACCCTCAGAGCTCACATCTTCAGAGAACTGTGAATTAATATTTGCAATAGAGTGCTGACCTAAAACAAACAGGCTGTCAGACAGTTCTCTAGCAAAGATGGGTTTATTCCGGATCAGCAGAGAATTGCAACTTGGGGTCTGCAACCATGGTGAGCCAAGGCAAGTTCCCACCTGTCAAGAGAGGGAGAGTACTTTTATAGAAGGGGGAAGGAAAGTTGGGAGGGTTAGAAAAACTGAAAGTCTATAGCTTTTCATTGGCTGAATCCCTGCCAAAAAAGAGGAGCCTTTCTTTCTCTTGTTAGATTCAGCTAACACCACAGGGCATGAGAGCTTCTGGTATCTCAATTAATTAATTGAAACTTCTGTTTATTAATTTTTACAAGAGTTATCTCCGAAACTCCAACAGACATGCATCCATGGAGGACGAGAAAATGTCAGCTTGTGGTGAGGTGTCAGAGAGAGCTTCAGAAGAGAAGGGTCACTGAGGTGGATCTTGGATCTTCATGCCTCCAGGAAGCTTGGAGTAGCAGGTTGAATCCAAGACGCCTACATCAAGATCTGATGGGTCAGGTTATGCTCGGGGTCTTATTCAAATATACTTTACGGTAGTCATATTTGTTTGATACTTTCTATAAGTTTTTCTTAGCTTTTAGATAATTGTCATAAAGTTTGGCAGCGTGATGGCCAGAAAGCTATCACAGATATAGACAGAGGATATGAGATCCTTTAATCTGATTCCTTCAATGGACAAGGAAATCAGCCCCACTCATGGGGGGAGGAGAAACTTTCCTGGCCATCAAGTCCCATGAGAGTCCCTGCTGCTAATGACGGTCCCAGTGATGGTGCATCAGCCTCTGGGATGCTCCCTTGTACATTCTGTTGAGGGTGTCTTACCTCCTGGGCACTCACAATGACTCCAGAAACTTCAATTCCAGCCCCTGTCTCAGGGTTTACTGCAAGATCTTGCAACTCCAAGTTCAATTTTCCATGCTGAGTTTCCCAGGGGAACCATCTCCCCATCAAGCCCAGTTTTCTACCGTCAGAACAATCACCTACATGTCTAAGTTTCTATGTGAGAATTTTGGCATCTTGGGTTCCTTTTAAAAAAAACACACTGTGAGCTCTAAAGTGAAAAAGAAGAGGTTCTTGCAAGGTGTTCGCTTTCAAGATAACCGTTCAGTGGGACTTTTAAGGTGAATGAAATGACACTGACAACTTAACACTTTCTACAAATGAAATGATAATACGGATCTGAGTTCCACACATGACTTTTGAGGCAATTAATGAAAAAGAAATGAAAACAAGGAGTAGGCATGTTTTTCAGGGCACTTGCCCTCAAATGTTTAATCCTCTTTTCTTTGGATTTTGAAATGGAGATTCCAAGTAACCTGTCAAGGAGGCATCAAATCAGAGGATTCCAAAAATGTGTGGTGTTGTCATACAGGAGGCAGGACTTCCAAGGGAACTTTTGGTTGCTAAGAGAACTGGGGGCTTGTTGCCTGCACGCATTTTGAAGAGGTTACTAGCTGGAGGCACTGAGAAAGAAATGGCCTATTGCTTCCTATAAGATAAAATACTGCTTCTTTGGGTTAAAATTAACAATAATAATAACAGCAGTTGTTATTGTTCAGCTGCTAAATCATGTTGGACTCTTTACAACCCAACGGGCTGTAGCCCATCAGGATCTTCTGTACATGGGATTTCCCAGGCAAGACTACTGGCATACTTGCCATTTCCTTCTCCAGAGGATCTTCCTAACCCAGGAATCGAACCCACGTCTCCTGGATTGGCAGGCAGATTCTTTACCCCTGAGCCACCAGGGAAACCAATAATAGCAGAGTGCTGGGGAAAAAAGAAGTGAATTTCAGGTTTTGAGAGTGGGGTACTGGCAGAGAGCACTGGAGGCAATTGGGTGAGAGGTTAGGACCCTTGCCTCAAAGACCTCTTTCATCTTCCACATAAGACTTGAAAAAGCTCCATCTGATCAATTCTTGTGGGACTTGAAGATTTCTCCATTTCTAAAAATCCCCGTATGAAAATGCAAGCAGAGTACAGCACGTGCTGTGTTGTGGTTAGTCATTCAGTCGTGCCCGACTCTTTGGGACCCCATGGACTGCAGCCTGCCGGGCTTCACTGTCCATGGGGATTCTCCAGGCAAGAATACTGGAGTGGGTTGCCATGCCCTCCTCCAGGGGATCTTCCCAACCCAGGGATCAAACCGAGGTCTCCTGCATTGCAGGTGGATTCTTTACCATCTGAGCCACCAGGGAAGCCCAAGAATACTGGAGTGAGTAGCCTGTCCCTTCTCCAGGGGATCTTCCCGGCCCAAGAATCGAACTGGGGTCTCCTGCGTTGCAGGCAGATTCTTTACCAGCTAAACTACCAGGGAAGCCCATAGTACAGCATAATCCAAAGCAAAAATAACTGTCAGTCTCTCCTGTTCTTAGTATGCTTACATAAGGGTAATGTCTTGTTTTTCGGCTCCTTTAATGCCTGTGGGACATTTGTTACCAGCAGGAACACACACACCTCCTTGTTCTTTGTTTAATATTCAACCCTATGAACCTACTGAATAATTTTTCTCTTGATGTTCAAACACTATTTACATAATTGGTAAATCAAAACTTATTAAAAATTAAACCAATTACAATTTCTTTTACTTATAAACATAGGTTACAAAATTATTTAACCACACTCTCTGAAAGTTTTAATTAAAACTGTAAGTTTAATGTTCAGACTCTCCTAAAAGCTTCAAACACCTAAAAAGTCAACTAAGATGCATAGAAAACATCAAAGTGATTGAAAAATACATGCTTACACTTACCTTGAAACTAATTACAAAAGTATACAAACCATATATCATATATATCATATTTTTCATTAGTTTTATACTTTCCAGAGTTACTTTCTTAGAATTAATATGATAGATTCCTAGGACTAGGTTTTTAAAAAATCCAGTTTCTTCTAGGATTACAGATTTCCTCCAGAACCAAAAGAAAAAAAGAGCATCATCTCAGGCCAGCAGTTTTGAGCTTACTGATTCTTATTTGGGACCTCAACAGAGTCTTCTAAGATTACTGTACTTAAGAACATAAAAGTCCATTTCTTATAGATCTTTTCTGAACCCAGAGGGTTTTCCTAAAATGTTTCATTTCTTAGGAAACCAGGGATGAATATGAGCAGTTCGGTTTCTTCATGAAGACATTGCCCCAGTTCAGCATCTCCTACAGATTATTGGTTTCCCCTTTTTATTGGGCATGACTACTAATTTCTATTTTTTTCACTAAGACTATTAAAGGTATTCAAGATCCACTCTTTCTTCCTTACAAGGAAAGAGAGAAGTGCCAGGATATACTTAATAGAGGAAATAGTATCATTCATATATAATCCAAGGCAGCTATTAAAAATAATGTAAAATGAGACTATCATGCTCACCCTTTCTGTGCAATTTAGGTCAACCTTTCTCTTTGGAGCTTCATTAGGCACTTACGGCCCTTCACAGATCCCACATGTTCCCATTTGTGACAGTTATCAGTCTCATCTCATACTCAAAGTGTCAGAGCTGGACAGCTGGGAGCCTCTCTCACCCAGCTTCTGGGTTCCTTCAGAACTGCCCTGTGATACTGGGGAGAGCACCCTTGCTGTCTCTTCCCTGCCTAAGGCCTCCCTCCAAAGAGCCAGGGTTTCCTTCAGTGGAGAAGAGTTTGCAGACAGCAGCTGGGCCTCAGGGGCCACGTGAGAGCTGGTGCTGCTTCTCTGGTCACTGTTAGTGACAGAGGTAGGAAAATATTTAAAGTCAAGTTCACATTGCTGCTGCTACTGCTGCTAAGTCGCTTCAGACGTGTCCGACTCTGTCTTCCAATTTAACTTCTTCTTTCCTTTCTTTTTCTCTTTGGTGTGGACCATTTTTAAAGTTTTTATGGAATTTGTTACAACATATCTACTATTTTCTGTTTTAGCTTTTTGGCCACAAGGCCTATGGGAACTTAGCTCTCCAACTGGGGACCAAACCAGCACGTCCTTCGTGGAAAGAAAGTTTTAAGCACCAGACTTTCAGGAAAGACTCCAATTTAATTTATCTTTGCTTAATTGTGTTTTTCTGATATAAAATTTCAAACATATTTTCTCAATGACAGACTTACACAACAGCTTAACATCTCATCCAAGCTGTAAACTTCACTTCATTTTTGTTTTGCTTTACATTTATAAAGTAAATATATAAAAAAACTTTGTATTTCTCATTCGTCTGTAGTCAGTTCATTGAAGAATGTAGAAGTCAGATCAAATGTACCTTAGTGAAAAACCTGTATCTAATCACTTTTAAAGAAGCTTATTCATTTCAGATTTATTACAACACAGAGAGATGTTGAGAATAACCCCACCCACCTTCTACAATGATACCGATTTGTAGTTTATTTTATAGTGGAAAGAAAGGCCTCGTATGTGATAAGTTGTTTTCTGAGTAGTCCACATGATCATATTTGAACTGCAACTGACATTTCTTGCTTCTGAGCCTGTATTTCTAAATCTTATTCTTTGTTCCTGTGTATAGCAAAGTGACTTTTGGAATCCTGATCCTTTATCATCTGCTAAAGCATTTTGCTCCCCTCCAACCAGGTTAGCAGAATGTTGGTTGTGGTTATGGGATGCTCTGCAATCCATATCTTCCACCAAGTGTGATGTACTGGCATTCCCTCTGATGGCAGTGTAGTAGGCCAGTTGAGAATATAGGCGGTATTAATACCTTTAAAGGAGTTGTTAGCAGGAAACACTGTTTGGAATCCACTCTGAGAAGGATCTGCCACTTAGACAGCACAAGTCACTTCATGTAACACCATCCATCCTCCTATGTGGTGCCCTACCCACTGTAAACCCAGATATTTCAGGTTAAGTTCACTTTTTTCCCCAGGAGGTTTAAGGAAGGGTAGACTTTTTGCCAGGGATTATCCAATACTTACCAGTAGAAATAGCAACAATAATTACAGAAATGACCAAATTACTTAAAAGTCTTTAAAAAAATTAATTTATTTATCTGGCTATGCCAGGTCTTAGCTGCAGCCTGGGGAATCTTAGCTCTTCAATGCAACATGTGGGATTTTTAGCTGCAACGTGTAAACTCTTAGTTGCCACATGTGGGACCTAGTTCCCCAATCAGGGATTGAACCTGGGCCCCCTGCTTTGGGAACTCAGAGTCTCAGCTCCTGGACCACCACGGAGGTCCCAACAATGGCCGACTTTTAAATCCCTATTGCATGTCGGGCACTATGTAAGGTTCTTTCCAGCTATTATATCATGCATGCATGTGGGCTCAGTGCTTAGTCGTGTCTGACCCTTTGTGTGACCCGTTGGACTGTAGCCCACCAGACACCTCTGTCCATAGAACTGTCCAGGCAAGGATATGGGAGTGGGTTGTCATTTCCTTCTCCAGGGGATCTTCCCATCCCAGGGATTGAACCTGTGTCTCCAGCCAGTCTATCCTCATAAGTGTCACAGGAAATCTATACAATTATTTGTTTTACTTTACCTTTGAAGAAACCAAGCATCAGGTAACTGAAGTAATTTCTCCAGGACTCAGGGTTGATGGATGGCAGGGCCCAGAAGCAGGTATATGAGATGCTCGTATTTTGAGCCATCACACCCCTGTCAAAAGCCATAGCCCCCAGAGATTCTGATGGAGTTTGTTTTTGCTGGTGCTTGAGCATTGATGTCTTAAAAGCCCAAAGAATTCTGGCAGAATTATGAAAGATTTGATCTAGTATGCTATGAGAGTGAAGAATGTACAAGGCCAAGTCTGTCAGAGAGAGGGAGAGAGAGAGGGAGAGATTTAACTAACATTATTCCTTCTGAAGCTCTTTTCCACCAACTCCTTTCTCCACCAGTACAGCCCTGGTGACATTCACAGCCATACAAGCGGAGTACTTGTCAGGAAAAGCATTTTGCTACTGCTGTCCCCAGCTTCTTTGTCCTGAGAGATTTTATCTGTAGTCTAAGGTATTTCAAATAGTTCATAACTAGATTTTTTTGTGTCTCCTAGAAGTCCTAAGCCTAAATTCTAAATTTAAACTAGCATATGGGAGAAATAGCCTTTTTTCACTTTCATCTACTCTAGTCTTCTTTCCAAGCATGAATGGGGTCAAAAGTGGGCCTTCTGCCTGAAAATCTGGACTGTTTAAGCTAAGAGATCTTATCTCTAGGCTTTTGAGATGGTTGTTTATTGGGTACACCTATCCAGGCCCTGAAATTAAGGTGACAGTGGGGTTGGAGCTACCTGGGTTGTGATGGGAATAATCTAGGGTGACCCATGTCAGGGGACCTTCAGGGTAAAAGGATGAAAGCCAAAATCCCCACCCAGCAGGAAATGCAGCCACTGGGCTCTCTTGTGACCATCACTGGAATATTGCTCAGATCTGCCTAAAGTCAGCTTCTGAGCCCCCTCAAAACCGGCTGAACCTGCCTCCTCATTTTAAGATCATATCTTTTATCTGCTACACTCCCTCTTGCTTCTCTCTATTTAGAAACATCAAGCTTGTTTTATGGAGTTAGCGTGCAAGGGGAGAGTGCAACTCACTGTATAACTCAGGCAAGTGTCTGTCAATGATGATTTGTGTGGGGCTGTAAGTTTCTGGGGTGTTGGTTAGAATGACTCTGGAATCAGACAGACTTGAGTTAAAGCACCAACCTTTCCTTTCTAGTTTGGTCCCTCAGATCAGTTCCTAAATGTCTCTGAGCTTCACTTTCCTTATCTGCAAAATGACTGTTAAAATAATAGCTTCAGCATCACTAGACACCCAAAAGTCACATTTTGGTTCACAGAGTGTTAGTTAGGCTTTCCCGGTAGCTCAGTGGGTAAAGAATCCGCCTGCAATGCAGGAGACCTGGGTTCAATTTCTGGGTTGGGAAGATCTCCTGGATAAGGAAATGGCAACCCACTCCAGTATTCTTGCCTGGAGAATCCCATGGACAGAGGAGCCTGGTGAGCCACAGTACACAGGGTTGCAAGTGTCAGACACGACTTAGTGAGTAAACCACCACCTCCATTCTGTAAATGCTTGTTAAGAAGATACCCTGATGCTAAAAATACAACCATCCTTCACCGGCCTTCAGTCTATTGGACATGAGAGATGTTACCGATAATGAGAACACCTCACCAATAAATGAAATATTCTGACTCTGGGAATGCAGTGAAGTAGAGGTTGGTGGTTCTAAGACAGCTTGCAGCGGGGGTTGAGTTGCGACCTGAAGGAAGGGCAACCATTTTCCACCTCATCACTTTGCTTGCAAGAGAAACAAAAGCTCTTAGACATGTTTCTGGGCGTCAGGGAAAAGGATCCTGGAAGAGGCAACAGGGAAGCCCTGACTCCACACCGGCCACAGACGCGTGGGCACTGTGCTGCCTCACCCCACTGCCCTGCGGCCACCGGGAGGGGCACCCCCAGCGGGCCTGACAAACTCACTCACCCGAATGTCTCCTTCCACAAAGAGCTCCTTAGCCTGTGCCCACGGCCCCCGTGGTGTTTTGAAGGTGAAGTCATGACGAGCGTTCGGCCTTGGATCCTCAGGGGGTGTGGCACCGCATGAGTCACCTTATAAATATAGTGCGTTTCCCCAGGGGGTGGTGGTGGGCGGAGGCCCTTGTAGAACTGACTCTGCTCTAATAGACCATTTAGGGCTTGTCATTTATCAGAGCGCGAAAACAAGCCGGGCAGGCACGTGGCCCCTCCCTGAGCCTTAGCGGGCCGCCTCGCCTCCACCGTGAGTGTTTGCAGGAGGCTGGCAAGAACGGGAGCAGGAGCGAGGTTAGGAGGCAGGGTCCCGCCTCGCCCTGGCCCCCCGCCTCCGGCTCACTAGGCTCACTCGCTCGCTTCCCTGCTCCCCCGCTTCTCTCCTTTCTCCATCCCGGCTCCCAGCTCTGTCTGCCCGTTGCTCTCCCTCCTCCTTCTCCCTCTCTGCGCTCCTCCCCTCCTCTCTTCCTCTCCCTCTCTCACATCACTCAGCTGGGCTCCTTGCTCTGTCTGGCTCCTTGATCTCTTCACCTTCTGATCCCCTCTCTTTTTCTCAATCCCATTTTCTGCCCAGCTTTCTGGCTCTCTCCCTCTTTCCTGCTTCTTTCCCATTTACCCTTCCTCTCCAGCCATAGCCAGTGGGAGTTAGAGTTGATTCTTCACACCTTCACAGCAATCCTGGCCTGGCGGGGGCCTTTGTCTTGGGTCTAGTAAAGGAACCCATCTTCCTTCCAGCGGTGGCATTGTCCCTCCTTGACCACACCTCTTCCTCCATATTCCAAACTCAAACACACAGAGCCCAGCCCCGGACAAAGAGGGTGTCTGATGGCCCAGAGCTGAGCCCTACGGGGCAACAGCAGCCCTCACAGACACCCCACCTTCAGAGTCACGTGAATTTGGAGGGACTGTTTTGGAAGCCACCTCTGGGAATCTGCGAAGGAGCTGGGCAGGTCTGAGTCTCCATGGGCCCCACCCTCCACCTCTCAGAGGCAAGGGAGAGGGGACTGCTGAAGACACAGACTCAGATGGAGGCAGGCAGCCTTCAGGCAGGGTAGGGCGCATGACAAGAGAAATCAGGGAGCCCAAAGATAAAAGACCTGATTCCTGTACCAAGACCCACATCCTTGGCCCCGGGCCCAGCCTAGATCATGGCTAGTCTCCGTTTAATTGAAAATTTACTTGACAAGGCCCCTATGTCATTCTGCTTGACTCAGCATCATTGTCAAGACTAGAGACGGTCCCCGAAGGAGAACAGAGCCCTTGGAACTTGTCAGACCCTGAACCAGGTTCTGTTGCATGTGTCTCCACATTTAATCCTTCTAGGAAGCCTAGGAGGTGCACACAATGGCCTGCCCTAGACAGATGAGGATGCTGAGTTTCAGAGAGGCTAAGTGACTTGATCAAATGCCGCACAGCTAGAAGCCCGAAGCAGCTCCAGTCCTCCCACTGGACTGTTCTCTGTTCTCTGACAACAGGGTGTCTGTGGTCCTGACACAGCCCAGTATAGGGACACTGTCGTGGTTGGAATGAAGACTCCACAATACAGTTCAGTGAACACCAAGCCCCTGCTCGTGTTCATTGGCTGCGCCAGGATCCCAGTGTTGTCTGCACCATGCATTCCTGCGGATCTCTCTGCCAGCCCCCTGTCCTCATTTCCCTAAAATGCCTTCACAGCAACATCTGGACTGGTGTCTGACCAAACACCTGGGCACCATGACTTTGCCAGATTGGCACATAGAATTAAGAATCACAATTCACGTGCCATAAAATTAACCCTTTTAAGGTATATGATTCAGAGTTTTAGAGTATTCACGAAACTGCACAGCCATCAACACTATCTAATCACAGAGCATTTTCATCACCCGGGAAAGAAACCCCAGTGCTTTAGCAGTTCCGTCTCTCAGTCGTGTTTGACTCTGCGACCCCATGAATTGCAGCACGCCAGGCCTCCCTGTCCATCACCAACTCCCGGAGTTCACTCTGACTCGTGTCCATAGAGTCAGTGATGCCATCCAGCCGTCTCATCCTCTGTCGTCCCCTTCTCCTCCTGCCCCCAATCGCTCCCAGCATCAGAGTCATTTCCAATGAGTCAACTCTTCGCATGAGGTGGCCAAAGTACTGGAGTTTCAGCTTCAGCATCATTCCTTCCAAAGAACACCCAGGGCTGATCTCCTTTATAATGGACTGGTTGGATCTCCTTGCAGTCCAAGGGACTCTCAAGAGTCTTCTCCAACACCACAGTTCAAAAGCATCAATTCTTTGGCGCTCAACCTTCTTCACAGTCCAACTCTCACATACATACATGACCACTGGAAAAGGCAGTCACTCCCAATTCTTCTCTCCCCCGCTCCTAGCAATCACTCTTTTGCATGTGCTCGTTCATGTTCATCTTCCTTCTCCTCTCTCTTTGCCTGTCTGGTAAATTCCTACTCACTGCTCAAGATTCGGCCCTTCTGAAATCTCTTCCTTGATTCCAATCTCCCTGAGACACATCATCCCACTCAAAGTGAGCTAATCATTTCATCTTTTCTGACCCTCAATTATGAGCTGGCCATGCCTCCTGGCACAGCCCTTAGAAAAAGACATTAAAATCATCTATTAATGTGTTTCTCACCAGGCCAGGGGCTTTTAAACTGTGGCCAGGGATTTCAGGAGCTCTTGAAATTGACTCATGTTTCATGTGTGTGTATGTGTGTGTGTGTATGTTTCTCAAGAGAGGGTCCACAGATTCCATCCTATTTTCAAGAGGGTCCCTACAAGACGGGGGCCATGACATTGGACAGAGCTCCTCAAGGGTGGAAACATACTTTATTAGTTTTTCTATAGTCTCATGCCTCAAGCCTGGTGCAGGCTGCAAGGCTTTACTGAATGTACCTGGGTAATGAATAAATGACATTTAGGTCCCTTCCTTCAGGGCCACCTTTCTATGTGAAGCAGTTAAAAAACAAAACCAAATAACAGGTGGTTAAGAGTCAGAGGGAGAAGTTAGATGTATGAGGGTACACTCATTCATTCATCCACCCACCCATGTGCTCATTCACCCACTCATCCAGTCACAATGCATTTTATGTACCTATAAAAACACCATAGGGGCTTCTCAGGTGGTTCAGTGGTAAAGAATCCACCTGGTCATGCAGGAGACTTGAGTTTAATCCCTGGGTCAGGAGGATCCCTTGGAGCAGGAAATAGCAACTCACTCCATTGTTCTTGCCTGGGAAATCCCATGGACAGAGGAGCCTGGTGGGCTGCAGTCCATGATGTCGCAAAAGAGTCAGACACGACAGGGTAACTAAACAACAGGAAACCGCGCCCAGAGCAAGCTGTTCAGGCTCAGAGAAGCAAGCAGTCACCGCGAGCACCTGAACGTAGACGGGGGTGGTGTGGTAAAACTCAGGAGGGCTTCCTGGGGGAGATGCGACATGAGTGAAGCCAGGAGTGAGGGATAGGATCCAGCCAGGTGGAGCAGAGGGAGGCCTGGGTGGGTTGTCCTGGATATGTGTGTTGGGGGAGGGGCAGCAATGTAAGCAGATGACAGGTTAGGACCCAGGAAAGGGAGCAAAGTCACACACCAACAGTCCCTGTGGACCAGAGAGGCCTGTTTAAGCTTCCAGGAGGTGATGGCTCAGGGAAGCCCGCCCTGTGGGCTGAGTCAGGCCTGTCTGCGATGAGGTGTGGGGTGTAATTACCGAGCTGGAGCACAGGGCTGAGCTGAGTGAGTACAAATGCTGACCCCAAACCAGCAGGGCACCTAGCAGAGGGGAGATTTCATTACTGTTGGAGAGGAAGGATGTGCCCGCTGCCCTGGAGGCTGGAGGGCAGGCGGCGAGCCAGGCGCGGAGGCCGACCCCCTGGCCTCCTGGTGCTGACTGAGCAGCCGGGGAGGCTCCTGGTGCTAAAGAGAGGGGAGGGAGAGCAAGACCCCGTAGCTCACCTCGGCGTTTAACCCCAAAAGACGGAAGGTGGCCGCCAGACGCAGGCAGGAATCCCTCTTGAGAAAGGAGAAGCCACACTGCCGGAAACCGAGAGTTCGTTCCTGTGGGCAGAAAGGGAATGAGACAGGCTGCTGGCTGCCAGACGCGGGGCCAGGGCACTCGGTGGGGGTGATGGCCTGAGCTGATGGCCTCAGGCAGGGGGACCCCAGGGCAGCGGCTGACCCATCCGATCCCCCTCGGTGCCCTTTCAAGACCCCAGAGCTGGCCAACCCCTTGCTTCTTTTTCTCTCCATCTTCTTTGACCCTCCCTTCCTCCTCTGCCATTACCACTCCCAAACAGCTTCCCCTTCGACACACACACGTCTCTCAGTTATTCTCAGCAAACCACTCTAAACAAAACTGTGCCGTTATTTAAGGCAGAGATTTTGTGCCCAGAACAGTGCTTGGCTTTTGAGTTTAAAGGTCACCATCAATCCCATTCATTTCTTGTGGACCATGTGAGAAATAGAGATGTGCAATGTGGATGAAGGTATGGGCTTTATTGCTGCTGAAAGCCACATTGGAGGAGGAAGCCTGGAGCCAGAGCTTCTAGTCTCAGGAAGAGAACTTAGCCATAGGGTCCCAAGAGCAACTGAGAGCTGGGGGCCCCCTGCCTGTTCCCTTCACCCCAGAGCCAAGCGGACGGGCCCTGGAGTGTGTGCCATGTGTGGGGCCATGAGCTGAGGCAGCTGTGAGAAGGGCCTGAGCTACAGATTGGAGGGCCATTCACCCTCTGAGATCACCCCCACCTGGCTCACGGAGACAGGAGTGGGAGGGGGAAGAGGAGCAGCAGTTTCTCTTCAGTACTTTTGGGTCATTGCTGGCATTTGGGGAACAAAGATATTTTTTCCCTTATGCTTGGCACTGTGCAAGTATTTCGTAATCAATTCCTCACCGTGACTGTTTGAAGTTGTTGATAGACCGTTTCACCCCTGGGGACAGGGAAGTACAAAGAGATTAAGGGATGAGACCCTGAAGTGAGAGAGTGGGTTCTGCATAGCTCCGGGACACATGGTCAACACACCACGTTCTGCTCAAAGCTGTTGGGATCATCTAAATAGAGACAGCCTGGACTGAAGCGGCTTAGCAGCAGCGGCAGCTAGTGCATCATGAGAAGGCAGCGGGACCTCAAGTTGCTCAACCTGTCTGTTCTTGCTCCTCAACTGCAAAGTGGGGACTTTCAAAGCAATCTGTATTCATGGTGAAGCTGCTTTGCTGAGAAGCTCCTAGGGCATCAAAGGGGATAGGTTGTGCCCTTGGCCCAGCAGACAGCACTCAGATCCTCCCTCTCTTGCTATTCTTTCCTGGTGACAGGATGCAGGCGGGTGGGGGAACCACAAAGGGGGAGCACGGAGAGTTAGTTCCTTTGTGATGGTGGAACAGCTGGGCATCTTGACTTTGCTGGTAGTTATATCAATACACACATGTGTGGTAGAATAGCATACAACTAGGCATGCACATGTGCGCTCATACACACACACACACACACACAAATGAGTGCACGTAAAACTGGTGATATCTGAACAAGGTCTGTGGATTTTACCAGTGTCAATCCATAGTGACAACTGTCCTTGTCAACTGTATAGCTACAGATATTACCTCTGGGGGACACTGGATAAAGGGTACATAGGATGTTTCTGTACTATTTTTGCAACTTCTTGTGAGTCTGTCGTCTTTTCAAATTAAAAAGTGAAAAAAAAAAAAGTCACCCATGGCCCTTCACTGCTCTCAGCATAAAACAAATCCTGCACCAAGGGCCACAGGTCTTGCACAGCGTGGCCCCCTGGCCTCCTCTGGACCCTGTCCCTGACTCCTCTCTGTGTCTGGAGCCCTCAGCGCATTCCTTCTGTGGGGCCTGGGCCTTGCTGTTTCCTTCATCTCAGCTTCTTTCGCCCCAATTCTCTGCTTCCAGGAATATTATGAGTAAAAGTTCTTCAGCCTAGCAGACATTGGTGAGACAAGGGTGAGTCTGGTTCTGGGTAAATGGTAAAATACTAGATCGGGTTGCATTCTGAAACCACAAAGTTCCCAACCCTGGAGATATTTACCAGTGTCAATCCTCTGCATCTCTGACTGTTTGGGATGATTCCATCGCTCACTTCAATCATCTCTTATGGGTTTTATCACGTCGTCACCCATGGTGGCTGGACCAGCTTTCCGCAAAGTTCATCCAGCTATATGTTCTGGAAATCCTTAGGTGGAGCTGGTGATGCTCTGCACATGGGGGCACCACCGCGAGAGTGAGCTGGAATGTGGCTCTTGTGGGTCCAGTTAAAAAGCACAGCCATGTGTTCACAGTGGGGTTTGGCTGGCAAATTCCGACTCGTTTTTGAAGACCCAGCATCTCTGCTTTTGAGAAGCTATGCCTGACTGCCCTCCCTTACCCCACCCTTCTTTGGGTTGAATTAGCTGTCCCTTTTCTGAGCTGCTATAGAGCTCTGAGCTGATTACCTGGGGCTCATGCCCATCTTCAAACGGCTAATATGCCACGGTCCTCACAGGACTGTGAGCTTTCTTAGGGCCAGGAGCAAGACACTTCACCTCTCTCTGCATCTCAGGCACCAAGATGGGGCAGGGGGAGCAGAGCAGGGGCTCAGCGGATGCTGGTCAGACCGCTGGAGGGGTCGGCCGGGATCTCATACATAGATGGTGGAAACAGCAGACTCCAGGTCTGACAGCACGGGAAGCGGGAAGCAGGCGAGGAGCCTGGTGTCGTCTGCAGCCTTCCTCTATGTCCTTTATTCCGTGGCCTGGATTCCAGCAAACCGCTTCGAGTCCTTATGGCACGCCACTCATCCGCACAGCACCTGCCATCCAGAACAGCCCTGAGCTGTGGGCACGAATACTAATGCACCATGCAAATGGCAGTCCAGAGAAAGAGAGCCCTGGACTGTCAATTAGCACCAGCTAGAGATACCAGCCCTCTCAGTCACTAGGGGCCAGCCCAGTGCAGGAAGAGGCAACAGAAAAAGTCATCTGGAAATGCTGCTGCTGTCAAGCCAGTGTCTGTGGCAGCCTGGGAAGGGGGCCTCAACCCAGTGGGAGGGGTGGGGAGAGGGACAGCCTGACCGCTCAAAAAGGGGTTACCGGCAGGGCTTGGGGAGCACGGGTGATGTCCCTACTCCTGGAGGTGCTGCATGCATCTGCCTTCCCACCACCCGCCGCCCGCAGGCCAGGTGACCAGGGGCCAGCTGCATGCCCATGTCCATGGTGGCCTCTGAGCCAACACAGAGGCTCTTCGCAGCCATCCTCCTGTGACCCAGGGCAGCCAGCCCAGGAGGGAGGGTGAGCAGAGAGCCCCCATTGCCCCTCCAGTTCTTCTGCTGCTGCTCTGTGTCCTCTGACTTCCTTCTCTTCCCTTCCCCCATCCACTGCTGTTTTCCCTTGCTGCGTTAACGGCATGAGCTGTGAGAACAGATAGAACCGGGTTCAAACCCTGACGCTACAGCCCAGTCCAGCTTCGTGGCCCTGGGCAAATCACATCACCTCTCTGCCCCTCAGTTTTCTAATCTGTAAAATGGACACAAGAGCAGAGCCACTGTGGTATAGTGAGAATTGCTTTTTGAGTAGCTAAGAATTTCAGCCAACTTCTTCAGTTATGCCAGAAGTGTTTCTTGTTGTTTTTCAGTTGCTCAGTTGCGTCCGACTCTTTGTGACCCCATGGACTGCAGCACCCCAGGCTTCCCTGTCCTTCAACATCCCGGAGCTTGCTCAAACTCATGTCCATCGAGTCAATGATGCCATCCAACCATCTCATCCTCTGTCATCCCCTTCTTCTCCTGCCTTCAATTTTTCCCAGCATCAAGGTCTTTTCCAATGAGTCGGGTCTTCACATCAGGTGGCCAAAGTATTGGAGTTTCAGCTTCAGCATCCTTCCAATGAATATTCAGGGTTGATTTCCTTTGGAATGGACTGGTTTGATCTCCTTGAAGTCCTAGGGACTTTCAAGAGTCTTCTCCAACACCAGAGTTTGAAAGCATCAATTTTATAGTGCTCTGCCTTCTTTATGGCCCAACTTTCACATCTATACATGATTACTACTTTGCTAATTTCTTAAATTGCTGAACTTAATTTCTATTCCAAGTTTCCATTTTAGGGGATTGGGGGCAGAAATGAAATCTCAAAAAGCTTAGGTTGCTCCAGCCCCTCAGATTTGCCTGAACACTCTTCCGGGGGCTTATTATGAAGAACCGACTTGTGGGGTGGACTCTATCATCAATGTGCAGCCTATCACCTCTGCAGGCAGAGGGTCTCTGGGAATCCCGGCCCCTGTACATTCTGTGGTCACAGTGCCACCCAGGTCACAGCTGGGCTCCCCATCCTGGAACCAAGGTTTGCTGGTCCTCTGGGGTTTTCTGGGCCATGCCCCTCCTGGGGGCAGGGGAAAGAGTCTTCTCCTTGCCAGACTCAGCAGAAAAGATGCACAGGCCAGTGAAAAAGAGGCACTGCCCATATAGAGGGCGGGTGGGACTGGAGGAGGGACTCAGGGCTGTGTTCACTGACCTGTTCTACTTAGGAAATGGGTGAGGCATCCCCAGTTCCTCGATTTCTCCACAGTCTGGGGTTTCAGGGCTGCATGCTCTGCCCGTGGTGGGCCAAGGACACGTGTCCCTCCCTGCTCTCCAACTGGCCTTTCATCTTAAACCAGAGTCTTCGTAAGTCAAAATCCCAAAAGGTGACTGCATTGATTCTATGTCATCTCTACCCAGGCAGTAAATGGCACAAGTCTCTACTGTGGAGCAGGGTGTGTGGCCAAAGGACAAAGCACAAGAAACATCGACTGATAGCTGGTAGTTTTAAGTGGCCTCAGTTCTGCAGCCCTGTCCCAGAGGCAACCCTCAGGACGACAGCAGCCACGACTCTGCTCCACGTTCCTTCCTCCCTCTTCAGGCTCCAGCTGCCGCAGCAGAGCTGGCAAGCTGGGAGCCCGCACTGACGGGATCAGCCGGCCGTGCAGGGTCGGGGTGCTCATCGCTGGCATCATTACTAATCATCGCACAGCATGGCTGCTGCTCCTGCCTCCCCTCCCTGCTCACTTTTTCCGGGGTCCTCTAGCCTGTTGAAGCCCTGGAGTGAATAGAACCGGGTTCAAACCCTGACGCTACAGCCCAGTCCAGCTTCGTGGCCCTGGGCAAATCACATCACCTCTCTGCCCCTCAGTTTTCTAATCTGTAAAATGGACACAAGAGCAGAGCCACTGTGGTATAGTGAGAATTGCTTTTTGAGTAGCTAAGAATTTCAGCCAACTTCTTCAGTTATGCCAGAAGTGTTTCTTGTTGTTTTTCAGTTGCTCAGTTGCGTCCGACTCTTTGTGACCCCATGGACTGCAGCACCCCAGGCTTCCCTGTCCTTCAACATCCAGGAGCTTGCTCAAACTCATGTCCATCGAGTCAATGATGCCATCCAACCATCTCATCCTCTGTCATCCCCTTCTTCTCCTGCCTTCAATTTTTCCCAGCATCAAGGTCTTTTCCAATGAGTCGGGTCTTCACATCAGGTGGCCAAAGTATTGGAGTTTCAGCTTCAGCATCCTTCCAATGAATATTCAGGGTTGATTTCCTTTGGAATGGACTGGTTTGATCTCCTTGAAGTCCTAGGGACTTTCAAGAGTCTTCTCCAACACCAGAGTTTGAAAGCATCAATTTTATAGTGCTCTGCCTTCTTTATGGCCCAACTTTCACATCTATACATGATTACTACTTTGCTAATTTCTTAAATTGCTGAACTTAATTTCTATTCCAAGTTTCCATTTTAGGGGATTGGGGGCAGAAATGAAATCTCAAAAAGCTTAGGTTGCTCCAGCCCCTCAGATTTGCCTGAACACTCTTCCGGGGGCTTATTATGAAGAACCGACTTGTGGGGTGGACTCTATCATCAATGTGCAGCCTATCACCTCTGCAGGCAGAGGGTCTCTGGGAATCCCGGCCCCTGTACATTCTGTGGTCACAGTGCCACCCAGGTCACAGCTGGGCTCCCCATCCTGGAACCAAGGTTTGCTGGTCCTCTGGGGTTTTCTGGGCCATGCCCCTCCTGGGGGCAGGGGAAAGAGTCTTCTCCTTGCCAGACTCAGCAGAAAAGATGCACAGGCCAGTGAAAAAGAGGCACTGCCCATATAGAGGGCGGGTGGGACTGGAGGAGGGACTCAGGGCTGTGTTCACTGACCTGTTCTACTTAGGAAATGGGTGAGGCATCCCCAGTTCCTCGATTTCTCCACAGTCTGGGGTTTCAGGGCTGCATGCTCTGCCCGTGGTGGGCCAAGGACACGTGTCCCTCCCTGCTCTCCAACTGGCCTTTCATCTTAAACCAGAGTCTTCGTAAGTCAAAATCCCAAAAGGTGACTGCATTGATTCTATGTCATCTCTACCCAGGCAGTAAATGGCACAAGTCTCTACTGTGGAGCAGGGTGTGTGGCCAAAGGACAAAGCACAAGAAACATCGACTGATAGCTGGTAGTTTTAAGTGGCCTCAGTTCTGCAGCCCTGTCCCAGAGGCAACCCTCAGGACGACAGCAGCCACGACTCTGCTCCACGTTCCTTCCTCCCTCTTCAGGCTCCAGCTGCCGCAGCAGAGCTGGCAAGCTGGGAGCCCGCACTGACGGGATCAGCCGGCCGTGCAGGGTCGGGGTGCTCATCGCTGGCATCATTACTAATCATCGCACAGCATGGCTGCTGCTCCTGCCTCCCCTCCCTGCTCACTTTTTCCGGGGTCCTCTAGCCTGTTGAAGCCCTGGAGTGAAAACAGACCCAGTGTGCCTCTAGGCTGGTGGCCCTGCAGGCTAGTGGCCATAGTTGCAGCCCCCAGGCACTAAGGGAATGGGTGAGAGCAGCCCTTAGGGCCAGACTCCTCTCCTCATCCGTCCCTCAGCTCTAAGATGCCAGACCATTGCTGTGAATCCCCAGAGAAACAGTGCTAGAAGAAATCAGTTGCAACAGCAGCTGGAGGACTTGGGGCTACACAGGCAGTGTGGGCTCTGAAGTCAGATCATCTAAGTTCAAGATTAGTTCCACCACTTATTTGCTGTGTGATGCTGGGCAGGTCACTTAACCTGACTGTGCTTTGTTTGCCTCATTTATAAAATGGGGCATAATGAGAGTACCTACCTTATGGGGTACTGAAATGAGTAAGAAGGACTGGGTATGTGACTGGCACATAGTAAGAATTCCATAGCTGGTGGCTACCATTGCTAACGTAATTGTTACATAACCTAAGGAGAATAAAGAAGGGGTATGAATAGAGTTGATTCTTGGACATTTACCCAAGATTATGAATCCATAATCTTGGGTAAGTAATCTGATGCTGAAGCTGAAACTCCAATATTTTGGCCACCTGATGCAAAGAACCAACTCACTGGAAAAGACCCTGATGCTGGGAATGACTGAAGGTGGGAGGAGAAAGGGACGACAGAGGATGAGAAGACGGCTGGATGGCATCACCGATGCAGTTGACATGAGTTTGAGTAGGCTCCAGGAGTTGGTGATGGACAGGTAAGCATGGTATCCTGCAGTCCATGGGGTTGCAGAGTCGGACACAACAGAGCGACTGAACTGAACTGATGAATCCATATCTTGTACAGATAAGAAATCCTGCCCATGATTTCTGTCCCCATTGCCCCAATCATTTCAGTGTCACCTGTCCACCCTGCCACTATGACAATTATCAGGGCCACCTCTACCCCACTTCAGCCTCACTCTGCCCCTAACTCTCACCTCGACCTCCTGCCCCATCCCTTGCTCCTAGTTCCACACTTCTTGTCTCCACCCCATCTTCACTCTGACCTTTGACCTCCTGCCCTAGGCCCCTAACCTTGCAGAGTCCAGACTTCGGGGTGGGACTTAGAGTGGGGCAGGCCAGCCTGACCAGGTTTAAAGGCCTATTTCTTCACTGGTGGGCTTCCCTGGTGGCTCAGATGGTAAAGAATCTGCCTGCAATGTGGGAAACCTGGGTTTGATCCCTGGGTTGGAAGATCCCCTGGAGAAGGGAATGGCAACCCACTATAGTACTCTTGCCTGGAGAATCCCAGGGACAGAGGAGCCTGGCAGGCTACAGTCCATGCGACTGCAAAAAGTCAGAGATGACTGAGCGACTAACGCTTGCACTTTCACACTTTCTTCACTGGCAGAGCTAGAGAGGTCATTCCAACTGTTTCTTGACAAAGTCTGGGATGTTATAGGGGGTGTGTATCTGTCCTTTGCCCCTGGGACTGTGAGTTCTCCAAGCCAGTGAGCCTCAACTTCTGCAACCCAGAGACCCACTTAGAATGTGATAAACAGGAGGTGCTCACTAAATGCACTCATCAAATTGTGACTGAATGGATGAGTGCATGAACAAAGTTTAGTAACGATGTTAATGATGATGAGCATCCTTCCTGGAGCCTTGCAACCTGCCAGTCACTACGCTAAAGCCCTTGAATGCTTCTCATTCAACCCTCACAACAACCCTAAGCAACTGGCATAATTATTACCTCCATTTTACAGAAGTTGAAACTGCGTCTTAGAGAAGTTAAGCTCAGGTAAGAAGTGGCTGGGTCAAGTCCCTTCATAGTCTCTCTTCCTGAGGAAAGATTTTCTTAACCAGGGGTCCATAAATGTGCTGTAATACGGAGAGTCGTGAACACCACAAAATTTAATGCCAGTTGTGAGTGCATGCATGCCCTGTTCTTTTGGGAAAGAAGTGTCACAGTGTTCATCGGGTATTTAAATGTGTGTGCACATTTTACTCCACCTCTTCACCCTTCCTCCTTCCAGCCATCCTTCCATCCACTCCCTGAGAGCCGTTTGATCAAGTTCATGAAGCACCTGCATTATGCTAGGTCTAGTGTGGCACCCATGACTTCCCTGACCTCCGCAACGTGTAATACTGCTTCAGATAATGCAAGCTGAGGTGCTCTGGCATGTCATTTCCCCCTCCCTGAATCTGGGAAACTCAGAAGGGCTTTGCTGCCAGTGTCTAGGCTGCGTGGGTGGCTGCACTCTGTCTGAACTCATCTCAGCCCCTGGTGGAGACTGTTCCAGCACTGGAGCATGAAGGGGGAACCCTTGAGGCAGTGCAGCTGTCAGGACGTGAAGGGCGCATCCCCCTTGCAGTCCACATCAGCCTTTCTCCCTCACGGGGCATAATCAGCCTCGACAGATGAGGCCACGCTTGCTGCATGAGGACATGGCCCAGGAGAGCCACCTCCCAAAGCTCAGGTCCTACACTAAGGTCTTTTCTAGCTCCTAGGAAGGTGGGGAAGAAAGTGCTTGCAAAGGAGACCCAGGAGGAGGCTGAGGAATAAAGTTAGCATGTCCTGAGCCAGGACTGTGCTCCAAACAGGGAAACCCTGTGCCGAGTGCTTTTGCTATCACAATCGATTTTAATCTCATCCTGCCAGCGACATTGGTGGGACTGTTCCTCTCACAAATGTGCAGAGTGAGGCTTTCAAAGATCAAAAAAACATGCTCAAGGTCACAAAACAAACCCCACATTTGAAGCCTGATGTCCCTGAGTTGAGTCCATCTGCTTCCCTGCCCTCTGGAGATCTATCAGTACTTGTGACATCACCTGTAGTTTGCAAAAACTTACCTTACCTGGCTTCTGAGCATCCGCCACCACCTTATTCCATATTCACTCCCTCCCTCCTGATTGCTGTGTGTAAAGATGCAAGCATCTGACTGCCCTCAGCCCTAGATCAGCTCCAAAAGGGCAGGGACTCTTGCTTCTTCTTATTCAGTACTGATCCGTGTATTTAGAATAATGCCTAGCAAGTAGATGTTGCTTAATAAATATACACTTTTTTTTCAAAGTGTCTATTTAAGTAGTTTTTTTTTTAATGTGGACTATTTTTAAAGTCTTTATTTAATTTATTACAATATTGCTTCCATTTTATGTTTTGGCCACAAGGCAGTGGGATCTTAGCTCTCTGACCAGGGATTAAACTCACACTCCCTGCATGGAAAGCCGAAGTCTTAATCACTGGATCACCAGGGAAGTCCCAATAAATATATGTTGAATGAATGAATAAATGAATACCTAAATTAACCCCAGAACAAATAATAAAGGGTATTTGCAGAGTGATTTACAGAGAGATAAAACATTTTTCCTTTACCTTATCCAACCCATCCCTCATACCAAAACTTGAAGGAGGCCTGTTCACATTTTACAGATGAAGCAGTGCAGTCTAAATTCACATGCAGAAAGAGAAGTGGGGTGGGCCCCTTTCCCCTCCCTGAGTGACCTCAGTGAGAGTATCTGTGGGACACTCAAGATGTCCTGGGCCAGGCTGAGCCATGCTGGGAGGAGGACAGGGGAAGCGGGTGTATGCTTTGCTTTCTAACAGCTCACAATCTATTCAAGGAGGCCAGACTTATGCATGTGGAACATTTGGGAAATGGTACAAGACTGCAGCTAGCAGAGTGCTGAATTGCACATAATCAGGTGCCAACCACATTCCCTTCCTTAACTAATCTGAGTCTTTTAATACCAGATGGGGATCCTGAGAATAGCTTTCCTCTGAAACAGATGAAGAGCAAAGATGGAAGCCGAGGGGAAGGCGGTGGCTTCCTCGCGCCTGGCCCCAGGCAGCCAGGCAGTGGCGGTGCACTCTCCCCGGCCGTCATGGTCTGTGCCGGGCACACACCGAGGGCCTCACACACACGACTGCACCGCCCTTAGTGGCAATACCATGCGTGCCCTGTGCTCAGTCACGTCTCTTTGTGACCCCATGGACTGTATCCTGCCGGGTTCCCCTGTCCATGGGATTTGCCAGGCAAGAATACTGGAGTGGATTGCCATTTCCTACTGCAGGGGATCTTCCAAACCCTGGATGGAACCTGCGTCTCCTGTGAGTCTTGTATTGCAGGTGGATTCTTTACCCCCTGAGCCGTCAGGGAAGCCCATACAATACTACAAGGTAGGTACTAATGCCGACCACAGAGGGGAGACATAGTGTTCAGAGAAAGGACTTATCAGGCCCAAAGTCATACAGCTAATAAGGGACAAAGCTGGGAATTGAACCCACATCTAGCAGAATCCCCCCGGACCCCCGCCAATTCATGCTCTTAATCTGACACTGCTGCCTCCATGTGTAGTGGGAACTCAGTGACCTGCCCTTGTCCACAGGGATGGGAAGAGACATGACTGGAGGAGCAGTGATGAGAGAGGGAAGCAAGGAACACAGCTTGTGTGTGATGTGAACAGACAAGTGCACTGTGCTTCAGCAGGACCTCTGCGGGTCTCTGACCATCGTATCCTTTCCCCCTAAACAGCCTCCTGGGGGTGGCCTAAGGATCTTATCCTTTCCCCCTGAACAGCCTCCTGGGAGTGGCCTAAGGAGCCCTATATGGGTGTTCATGTCAGAGGGAAGGCAAGACCTTGGCTCCAGAGACTTCTGAGGGTATGGACAGGCTGTGAGTGTGTATTTGTCTGCTCAGGCTGCTATAACAAGATGCCACAGACTGGATGGCTTAAACAACAGAAATTTGTTTTCTCACAGTTTTGGAGACTAGAAGTCCAAGATTCAGGTGAGGTGCTGGCAGAGACTGTCCAGTGAGAGCTCTCCCCATGGGTTGCAGATGGCTGCCTTCTTGCTGTGTATGCACATGGTCTTTCCTCGATCATGTGGTAGTGGTGGGGATCTGATGCCTGTTCTTCTATGGGCAGTAAGGACACTAATTCCACAGGGTCAGGGCCCCACCCTTATGACCTCATTTAAATCTTCATCACTTCCTTAGAGGTTGCATCTCCATATACTGCCATTCTGGAGATTAGGGTTCCAACATATGAACTTGGGGAGGACGCAAACATTTAGTCCACAACAGGATGGATGAGGAAGGGGACAGAGCTGGAGATGGTGTGTGAGCTGGCTCATCTTCCAGGGTAGAGGGAGCCACAGCCATTGAAACCAAGGTTGGCTGGGGCTGGCCGAGATCACCTTAGTGAGTACACCATTCAGAGCAGCAGGATAAACGGCCCCTACAGCCAAGTGAGTGACGGGAGGCTCCCGCTGTCTCCATGGAGTTCTCTCTTGCAATTTATCTGTACTCTGCTTCTTCAAGGGTTTTCCTGGTGGCTCAAACAGTAAAGAATTCGTCTGTAATGCAGCAGACCTGGGTTCAGTCCCTGGGTTGGGAAGATCCCTTTGAGAAGGGAACAGCTACCCATTCCATTCTTGCCTGGAGAATTCCATGGATAGAGGATCCTGGCAGGGTATAGTACATGAGATCACAAAGAGTCAGACAAGACTGAGCGACTTTCATTGCTTCTTTAAAGAGCCTTGGGGGTGGAGGAAATGAGATAATGGCCTCCTAGCCTTTAGTAAACTCTCAAGGGCCAATCCTGGTCACTCAGGTAGTGCGGAGATGAGCAGAGGCTGCAGGTGAAGTGGCTTGGTGCTCCGTCCAGAGACGTCTGAGAGACCTGGAGCAGTGAGGCTCCATCACCCCTTCCCCAGCAATGACCCCTCTGCTTCTTAAGTCCTGGCATCCTAGGTCCTGCTATATCCCAGGCTCCGGCCCCACCCCCGCCCTTCTTCCCATCAGGGAGAGCAGGAAGGAGGTGGGACCAGCTCCTGCCTGTTCTGCTCCATTATCCAGGATTCTGGAACTCAGGGACACAGAGAAGCCCTGCGCTGCTTGCTAGTCAGGAGACCTGAGGCTTAAACTCTGGTGGGACCCAGAGGAGAGCTCCCCAGCTCAGTGGCCCACAGTTGTCCTCCTGTGCAAACAGGAGTGTTTCCCAGAGGTTCCCAGGACAGAGCCCCAGGCTCCAAGTTCTAATCCCACATCCTGGATGGGTAACTTCAGGGAAATCTCTTGCCCTTTGTTGTACAGTTGCTCAGTCGTGTCTGACTCTTTGTGACCCCATGGACTGCAGCACCCCAGGCTTCCTTGTCCATCACCAACCCCCAGAGCTTGCTCAAACTCATGTCCATCGAGTCGGTGATTCCATTCAACCATCTCATCCCTGTCATCCCCTTCTCCTCCTGCCTTCAATCTTTCCCAGCATCCGGGTCTTTTCCAAAGAGTTGGCCCTTCATACCAGGTGGCCAAAGTATTGGAGCTTCAGCTTCAGCATCAGTCCTTTTGATCAATATTCAGGACTGATTTCCTTTAGCATTGACAGGTTTGATCTCCTTGCAGTCCAAGGGCCTCTCAAGAGTCTTCTCCAACACCACAGTTCAAAAGCATCAATGTTTCGGCGCTCAGCTTTCTTTATGGTCCAATTCTGGGGAAAAAAAGACATCCCAGTTGCTCTTACCCCTATTCACCCCTCCCTGGGTGGAGCAGACTTTCTTCTCACCCCGTGAATTCAGGAAGTGGATTAAATAAGATTTTCCCTGAAGACAAATGAAACAAGGCACCCCCCACGGGCCACACACACGTTCTCCGGAGGGGCAATCTGCCTCCCCCTGAACCCCACCCATGCGCCAGACCTCAGCCCCCGGCGCCCCCGAGCTCTCCGGCCCCGCCCCGCCCCTCCCGGGCTGCCCGCCTGCCGCTCTCCGCGAGCGCGGCTCAGACTCGCCCGGAGCGCGGCAGTCAGGCAGGCAGGCGCGCGGCTCCGCTCCACGCCGTCCCTGCTCTGTTCATTCATGATTGGTACTCGGCCCCCCGAGACCCAGCCCGTGCGCCGGGAGGGGAGCGGAGCGTGCGGCAGGAGGGGCGGGCGAGCGCGGCTCCCGCACCGCACGCGGCGCTGGCTCGGGAGCTTCGGCCGCGCGGGAGTGCCGGCCGGGTGTCCAGCGCCAGACAGGCTTCATCGTCCTCCCCCCTCGGCGAGCGGAGCGGCTGGGCTCGGGTCCGGAGGCTCGCGAGGAGCCGCTAGCGCTGTGAGTCAGTGCATGTGCGGGGCTGAAGAAGGAAAGGAAGGGCTCCCAGCGCCCCGGCCCCACACTCGCTGAATACCAAGCTGCAGCAAGCTGCCGGGTGCTTTTTTTTTTTTTAAATCTCCTTCGATTCGGACTAGAAGATCCACACTGCTTTCCTTCCAGGGGAGGGGAGGGGCAGGGCCCGAGGTCCCAAGTCGCACACAAGTCTTCGCTGCCATGGGGGCCGTCATGGGCACCTTCTCCTCTCTGCAAACCAAACAAAGACGACCCTCGAAAGGTAAGCCACTTCCTTCTTCCTTTTGTTTCCCTGGCTGGTTTGGGGGGTGCTCAGTGCTGGGCAGGAGTGTGCTACCTGTTCCTCTTGGCCCGGACCCCCCTGTCCATGAAGAGCAGGTTTAGGTTCCTGTATCCACAGGAGTAAGAATCGGGCGGGAGGATTCGTGTGAACGTAGGTGAGCTTGCAGAGGAGAGGGCCAGAGTGGATTCTGACCTCAGGGACCACGGGACCTCTCTGGGACACCAGGTACCACGACCTTACTCCCGGGGGACTCGCTCAGCGCAGAAGGCAGAGGCACATTCACGGGGAGGGGGGCGCGGGAGGAGCGGGGCTGAATTATCTGGGTGCAAATGTTGGGAAGCTGAATTATCTGGGTGCAAATGTTGGAAGCACACCCATAGACGGCTGTGGGCATCCGGGGAGGGTGCCCGCACATTCACACTGAACTCCCTCCTGGGCAGCGATGCCATGCAGACCTGGGGGCCGGTCATCAAGGAGAGAGTGCTGTCTGCCCACCCCAATAAGCCTCTGCAAGCCAAAAGGAGTCAGCTACCATCAGGTGGTAAAACTTCCAAGACTGTGTGGTGGTGGCTCAGGGCGTCAGGAGCCAGGGCATCACACGAGATGCTTCCATGCTCTGGGCACATCTGAGGAGCTGAGGGCACTGTCAAGGTCTGGCGAAGAGGTGTGCTAACATCAGGGATTAGAAAGCATAATATCCTGGAGTCCCTTCTCTGCCTGGGTGCCAGCTGAGATAAGCCCAATCTCACCAGTGGCACAGTTGCCCAGAGGGTCCACGGGAAGTTGGGGAAGACGTGTTGCACCACGGGGGTCTATGTAGACCTCCTCTCCACCTGCTTGAAAGTTGGTTGTTGGAATAAAGACACTGGATGTAGTTAGGAAAAAGAATATGTGGGTTTGGTTTGTTTGGATTTTATGTTCAAATACTCTTGTGAGTGGTAGAAAGATTTTAAGTAACCTGACCATTAAACCTCTAAGTCCTGCTGTTGGAGCCCAGGTTCTGGCTCCAGGTAGGGTTAGAGCTATCCCTTACGCTGGCTGGTCATTAGATCAGCGTTAGGATAATGGTGGACCCCAGGGTGCACAGTGAGTCCACTGTCAGGACTTGGTTGGTCTTCCTGGTTCATTAGGGAAGTCTGCATCACAGAGCTACCTCTTGAATAACTTCTCAGCGAGGGGTCTTGGCATCTGGCCCAGTCCACAGAGACCTCAGGCTGGCTGAATACTGAGGAATAAGATCTCGGCGTGAAGATCTTAGGTGATGAAGCTGGGTTGACATTCAGAGCCTAGAACATGGGAAAGAGGCCTCCGCCCATATGTCCAGCTGAGTTATACATCCTTCTGGCAGGAAAGGGACTGGTTGCCTTCTTACCATTCCTAGGCAGGAGAGGTCTGCAAGCCTTGGCCTACAACCTTGACATTGAGCCCCACTCCTCACGGATGACTGGGGACAAAGTTCAGTGCCAAATCCTGGACTCCCGCCCCCCAACCACCATCCGACCACCATGAGGTCCCAGAGGCCAGAGTACTGTGGGGACAAGAAACTCAAGGATTTGCATCCTGGGAGGCAGCTAGGTGTCACAGAAAGATCTTGGACCCTAGAGCCCAACAGTCTGGGTGCAAACCTCAGGCCCATCACCCCCTTCTTATGTGACTTCAGGAAAATCCCTTCACCTGTCTAAGCCTCAGGTTTCTTATCCATAAAATGGACAGGCATACTGTCTCCAGGCAGAAAACAGGTTGTGGAGGGAGTAGAGAGAGGGAGGACCATGCGTGGATTACTGTGTTCGCTGCACCCACCAGGAACCCAGAGGAGACTGTTGAAAGATGCCAAGGTCAATTGAATGATGGATATGGAGGATACAGAGGATATAGTCCTCATAAAGGATCGGGCAGAGATGAAGAGCTCAAGCATCTCTCAGACATTGCCATCCACCATTCCCTTTTCCTACTCAAAACTCCAGGTCATCCCAGACAAATTCCTGCAAGATTCCCAGAGGCCAGAGCTCTTTGCCTCTCTCTCCTAGGAGTCTAAGGAAGGAAAGAGGGGCACCAGCACTCAGCAAGCCCCCGCTGTGTGCCTGACACAGTGATAGGTGCTTTATCCACCCATTCTCACTTAACTCTCAGAATAATGCTTGTTTGAAGCTCATTGCAGGTCCAGGGCTACTGACAAGCTGTCTGAGCCCGGGGTGTCCACTCAGCCCCACTTGCACAAAGCCCCTGCACGCTGGCTGGAATTATCTGGGCCTCCAGCTCCACATAGGCTTTCCGGGTGGGGCTAATTGTAAAGAACCTGCCTCCCAATGCAGGAGACGTAAGAGACGCAGGTGGGGAAGACCCCCTGAAGGAGGGCGGGACAGCAAACTCCAGTACTCTTGCCAGGAGAATCCCGTGGACAGAGGAGCCTGGTGAGCTACAGTCCATAAGGTCGCAAAGAGTTAGACATGACTGAAGCGACTTTGCACACTCGACTCACATACACAGCTCCATACATTCCCCCAAGCATTCCCCCTGGAGCAGTGACTTATTTTCCTGTGTTGCTCGCCGGAAGGCTGATCAGCAGAAGACCCTTTCTGCAGAGAGGGGGGACTTGGAAACTGACTGGAAAGGCTAGTGATCAGAGATTACTTCCTGGTCATATCTCTGCCCCATGACGACCTCAGTTTCATCTTTGTTAAAGGGGAAAATTACATGAGACATTTTCTCAGCTTCCATCCGGTTCTCAAATTTGAAGATTTCTATTGCTGATGTTCTTTGCAGAGCTGCCACTGTGATCTCTGAGACCTCAGGCTCAGATCTAATTAGAAGCAGTCAGAAGAGAGTGGTGGAGATTTTTCAACTCAGGAATCCATCTTCCTGCTGGGTTCAAATCCAGGCGCTACCACTTACTAACTGTATGACTAAGCCTTATTTTTCTCAACTAGAAAACAGGGACAGTAGTAGTTATCATCTTAAAATAGCTGTTGTGCTGTGTGGATTTCAGGATAATGCAAATGAAATGCTTAGCACAAGCTCTGCTACATGATACGTAGTCAGCAAATTTTAACCACTATTCAATTTATGGCTCTACTGTTTGGAGCTTCCAAATGCCTAGAGTAAGCCATCCTGGAAGTAGTCTGTGCCTGTGGGAATCCTCACCACTCATTTCTGGAGCCTTCTTCCTGCCGTGTCCAGGAAACTAGGACCTAAATCCCACGTGCTCCGATGCTGGTCCTATTGCCGCAGCCGCCGCTGACCTCTGCTTTGTGGCTGTTCCTGATAGCATTGTATCTTAGTCAACAAATACCCTGCGTGTTTTGGAAATATAATTTGGAATCACATACACGTAAAGCTCCACAAGATTTAGTGCCGAGGGCAGGGATGTGCCTAGCCCAACCTAGGTGTTCAGGGAGAGCTTCCAGAAGGCAATAGAAATCTAAAATAATTTAAGAGCTATGTCACTGAATGAATAACTTTCACATTAATTTCCTGTCCTTCTCTCTGTTTGGAATCTTTGTCTTTAATTAAGAATGGGAGAAGTCCTGCTTTAGAGATTCAGACTCTGCATTCCAGATAGGGTTTCTGGTTCTAATAGCTTTGTATGTGCTTATCATACAAAAGACACAGCTCTGGGCTTAAAGGGTTGGCAGGTCAGGGGTGATCAGAGGAGGATTGCACAGGGGCAGCAGCTGGACCTGTGGAGGGAGGGGCAAGAGAATTGAGAGGGGCGTCACGTTGCGGGGTGGCCGGGCTGTCAGTCCTCCGTGGTCGAGGGAAAGCATTCAGAGCCTTCAGCGAGGGCCGAGCCAGGGGTCTCCAGGGTGTTTGTTGAACAGATGAGCCAACAAAATCTCATGGCTTTTGGACGCTTTTTCTGAGGCCACGTGGCAAATTAGAGACAAATACGGGACTGTTCCCCTCACTCCTAGATCAGTGAGCATCTTGGAATTTTAAAGACCCTGTAGAAGCATGCTCCTGCTGAGGTCAGGTTTGGTTTGTTCTCAGAGCAGCACGCTCAGCCAGGCACAGTCCAGGAGGCCGGCGGGAGGCGATGAGACGGAGAGCAGGAGGGCCGCCCTCACACAGCCCTGGGCTCAGGGCCTTTGCAAGTCATCTCAGCTTGGAGATGCCAGCTTTCTTAGGTCTGAAAGAGGATTGCTGCTGTGCAGGGGTGTTCATGTCTTGAGTATTACCTGTTTCTGCATCTTTGTCTGTCCTTTTAGCTCTGTGTTACCCTTTCCCCCGCTTCCTTGTCTAATAGTTAAAATTCAACTCACATTCCAAGTTCCCACTCAGCTATTTCTACATTCAGGAAGGCTTCCCCAAGCCCCAGAAAGAAGCAACTTCTCCCATCTAAATTCCTTAATCCTTTGATGGACGTTCTCCTGACTCTCAAGTCATGCTTTCAATAAGGCAACTGATGGAGGTTAACCCCTCCCCCCACCCTCAGAATGTCAACTTTGCGTTATTCTGAATCATTCTTCATAGCCCCCATCTTCATTCCTTGCACATAGTAGGCACTCTATAAATCTTCCAATCTATAAGTAATGGAATGCTTGGCCATTCTCTGTTATTTCCTAGAATTGCAGACCCTGGAGGAAAAGTTAACTTCCCTCTGGAATTTCAGTTACGAGCCCTTTCCCTGAAATGAATTCTGTTATTTGGTCTGCTGGCTTTGAATTAGCTTTGTCCAGGGACTGTACTAAGCCTGTTTACCGTTTAGCAGGGAAAGGCTGAGAGCAGTGTTCCTGTTTGCCAGCCCCCTGAGAGTCACATAAGTATGGGAGACCACACCCAGGGTCCGGCACAGCTCTGGTCCCTCCATCCCAGAAGAGAGTCATTGGCGCTCGAGGCAAATAAGGGTCAGGAGATGGGAAAGACTGAAGGATGGACGTGAAAGGACTGCTGCCTAACCTCAGTGGGAGTTTTTGTCTGGCCCCCAGAAAAGGACCTCTTTGTACATCTGAAAAGGTTTTGCTTTGTAAAGGCGCAAATGAGTGCATAGATTACAAGTGAGTGAAAGAATGAATGACTGAATGAATGAAGAGATAAAGAAGTGAATGGATGAGTGACGAAGCAGATGAAGGGTCAAATGAATGACAGAAGGAATGATTGAAGAAATGAGTGCAGGCGTGCATGAATGGATCTGCAAGCTAGTGAATGATTAATGAAGTCCCAGAAAGGCTGTAGTAGCAGACTGTCTTTGCATGAAAAGCATTGATAGTCCTGCACCCCAGATCCCGGATCTAAGCCCCCCGCTGTGAAACTTGGAAGGAGTCAGCGGTCCAGGAAACCTTAGTTCACTAGGTAACAGTAAACATATAAGAGGTGCCGCTTCTTGGAGAGCTGAAAATTATAAACTCAGTAAAGAAGAGTCCTGGTCACTCTTTTTTTGGGTATCAGTAGGAGTGTGGTGTCTTTGGGGAAGGTGGGAAAATATCTCTCAGCTTTCACTCTTTTGTTGATTCATTCAGAAATCTAAAGTGAAGACTGACCCACAATGGCCTCCCTTGTATTTCACATTGCCCTTTATTTTGTCTGAGGAGATTTAAAAAATCTGTGTATCTGTCCACTTAGTTATTTGTTCACTAAACAATCCCATGTGTCCTTTAACATTGCTTCCCTGATGTCTCTACCCGAGATTCCCTTTGGCCTCCTCACTCTTCTTCCTCCTCCCTGTTCATTGCAAACTCCTATACACCCTTTAAGGCCTCATTCAATATCACCTGCTCCCAAGCTCTTGCAGGCAAAGTACATTTCTCTCTGCCCTGCTCCCCTACAGCCACTCCTTCCCTTGGCTACAGTTCCAAGCATTATGTGATTACGGATGTACACATTTATCTCTCTGACTAGCTCTCATGGAATGAGTCTTATTCTAGGGCCCCTGTCAGGGCCTGATGCTGATGAATGTTGTCTGCCCAGAGGTAAGGATGGATAGACCAGGATATGAGTCCTTGATGCTCCAAGTAGCACAGGAATGTGGCAGCACAGATGAGGAATTCGGGGCTACTCGAGGGGAGAAGAGCTGCAAAGTTCTGCATAATGGCCCTGGAGGTGATGTTCCCGTTCATCAGGCAGAGGACAAACAGTATTGGGGGAGAGAGAAGGAGTCTGTGTGTGTGTCTGTGAGTCTGAAAGACTGAGAGAGCCCTGGGACCTTCAGACAACCTGACTTTAAATGCTTTTCCATCCTCCACGTAGTGTTTTAAATGGGTCATCTTTAGGGAGTAGCTGTCATCAGCTGGGCCATCACTGACGTCCCATACCCTAGCCACGGGAAGAGAACACTGGATTAATCCTTGTTATTCCAGGTGAAACTGAAAGCTTCACTGGGGCAGTGAGGGGCAGTGGAAGGTACACTCAACTCAGATCAGGGAGTCAGGAAGAGGGCGTGCAATGGTCAGGACCTCTGGTTAAAGTAGGAGACTTGGGCTCCAACTCTGGCTCTCTGGCTTCTTAGACAAACCTCTCTGAGCCTCAGTTTCCTCCTCTCTGAAGTGAGGACCATGACAGCGTCCCCCTCATCTCCCTTATGGGGCTGCGGAGGGGCCCCGGGAGACAGTAAGCCCTGAGCTTCCCAGGAGGCGAGGTGGTTTAGCAACCCGAGGCAGTCCTGGCTTTGCTGTTGCCTTTTGTCCCATCTCAGGACAGAACCCTTCCTCCGCTGTTGCTCCATCTGTACTGTGACTGGGCCTTCCTTGGTGACCTCTGTGCCTTGGACCTGTGACCTCTGAGTCCACCGCTCTGGGCCCCAGAGCCGTCACGACTATGTTCACCAGAATCCCGGGCAGTTTCTCTGGTGATTCCCATGGGAAGCTGTGAGTTTTAGATGGTGGAAGAAACTCCCAGTGATGAGACAGGAGAACATGGATCACCTGCTGCTGCTGCTGCTGAGTCGCTTCAGTCGTGTCCGACTCTGTGCGATCCCACAGACGGCAGCCCACTGGGCTCCGCCATCCCTGGGATTCTCCCGGCAAGAACACTGGAGTGGGTTGCCATTTCCTTCTCCAATGCATGAAAGTGAAAAGTGAAAGGGAAGTCGCTCAGTTGTGTCTGACTCAGCGACCCCATGGACTGCAGCCTACCAGGCTCCTCCGTCCATGGGAGTTTCCAGGCATGAGTACTGGAGTGGGATGCCATTGCCTTCTCCAATGGATCACCTACCAGGGTTAATAATAATAGTGATGGCAAACGTTGACCTGACCTTGCTCTTTGCTGGGCACCTTGCTCTACCCTTTCGTGGGTTATTTTATTAACATCCTCCCAGTACTTTGGCCACCTGATGCAAAGAGCCAGCTTATTGGGAACGACCCTGGTTCTGGGAAAGATTGAGGGCAGGAGAAGAAGAGGATGACAGAGGAGCAGATAGTTGGATGGCATCACCAACTCAATGGACATGAGTTTGAGCAAACTCAGGGATATAGTGAAGGATAGAGGAGCCTGGAGTGCTGCAGTCCATGGAGTCGCAAAAAGTTGGACACAACTTAACGACTCAACAACAACAACCCAACCCTGGAGAACAGACCCTAGTACAGTTTCCATGTTGTTGACGAGGAAACTGAGATTCCAGGAAGGGAAATGCCTTGTCTGTATGTCTCACGGCATATGGAGGGCAAAGCCTGATTCTGGCTGACCCCAGAGCCTGAGCTCTTAACCTCACCAGCCTCCTCCCTCCTGACCTCGCCTCAAGCCAAAACGGGGTGTGTGTGGAGGTGGGGAGAAGGCATCCAGGGATAGACTAAGGACCTCATTTAGCCATATGGAACACCAAACCATCTGCAGGCCTTGAAAAAAATGCTTTTCACCCCATCCCCAACCACCCCTGGATCCGTTTCCATTTAATCTGATGCCTGACTCTGAAAGGATTGGGGGCAGAAGGCCAATTAGCAGATTCATTAATAGGATTAAACATCTCTCCTCTGCTCTCATCATTTCTGTGAACTAAATTCTTCTCCCTTTGTTATAGCCATCGTTGCCTGTCAGAGAAGGATGGAGCGCTTAAATACCTCCAAGGCTGTTAGAATCGGGCACCAGTATCAGTCTGTGCTTTCAGGGGGTCCCAAGAGGCAGGGAGGGGTCAGTGGGTGGATGAGCGGTCATCTTTGCAAAACAAACAAATACAAGAACTTGCTGGCTTGTTTGCCTTCTGCTCTCTCATTAATTTCCTTCCCGTTCTTAGCCAAACATTGGCCTAAATCTGTATCACACACATGTATGTGGAATAGCAGGTATGGATGCATGCTTTTGGTTAGACAGACCTGGATTCAAGACCTGGCTCTGCCACTTATTAGCTGTTTGACCTCAGGCAGGTCCCTTTGCCTCTGTGTACATTCGTATGCACATCCAGAGAGTTAAGATATCAGTAGTAATTACCTCCAAAGTCATTATGGGGATTAAACACAACCAGGCATGTAAGATACAGTGGTCTGAATATAGCAAAGGTGCGTGAGAGGCAAATGACTGCTGTCTCGGAACCATGCCACTCAAAGCGTGGTCCTCATACCAGTAACTTCTGCATCAGCTGGGAGCTCATTAGGAATGCAGAGTCTCAGGCCCCTGCTGAATCCTGCATCTTAACAGGATCTCCTGGTGGCTTGGAGGCCCCTGAAGTTGGAGAAGCATTGACTTAGAGCACAGATTATAATGTGTGTGTGTGTGTGTGTCATTTATGTATATATGTAACTATAGGATTATATATCAAACTGGTAGTGACTTTTGAAACTTTCTGGTTGAAGTATCATTTTAGGATAACCAAACAAGTCCCAAGAAGACAAGCAGTCTGCCTGCAGTCACACAGCTTGAGCGTCAGCCCTGGCATTTGGACCCCAGGCTTCCCCTTCACTGTTTTTTTTTTTTTTTTTGGCAACGCAATTGTTTTACAATGCTGTGTTAGTTTCTGCTGTACAGCAACGTGAGTCAGCCATAAGTATACATATATTCCTCTTGCTCCTTAGCCTCCCACACCACCCCATCTTACCCCTTTAGGCTGTCGCAGAGCCCCGAGCTGAGCTCCCTGTGTTATTAGGCGGCTCCCCGCTGGCTGGCTGTTCTCCCTGTGATAGCATGTATGTGTCCATGCTGTCTCTCAGTTTGTACCCCACTCCTTCCCCCACCACCTTTGTCCACAAGTCTACATCTGAGCTTCTATTCCCGCCCTACAAATAGGTTCATCGGTACCATTTTTCTAGATTCCACATATATGCATTAATATACAACATGACATTTGCTATTGCTTGTTTTTATATGAATTACCAAGAAGTCAGATTTCCCCAGATGAGCATTTTTGCAATTGATCCTTTTTTTAATCTTTTTTTTTTCCCTTAAATGAAACAGAAAAGTAGGATTATGTACTCCCATTAATTTTTAATTTGCTAATTTAAAATTAGGCAAGAGAGATCCTGAGTCTTGATTCCACAAGTCATCACCTAGCTATACCCCCAAGACCTGTGCCCTCTGAAGGTCTGATGGAGGGCACAGTTCATCCTCGTCTACTTTGCTTCCAGGACCGCAGGCCAGGCCAGGTGCTGACAGAGCACGGGAACCAGTGACCTCTCTCCACAAGGGCTGTCGTAACAGCGCTCAGTGTGGCAGCAGGTGGTCACCTGGGTGTTGTGCAAAAGCCTTTGTGTGGGATTTGAAGCCAGATGCTTTGACCGAAGTTAGTAGGAATCTAATGGACAAAGGAAGGGCCTGAAGCTTGACAGTCAAACGCCTTTTCTGGGGGGCCTGGTAGAATGCCTCTGTCGAAAAGCAAATGAACAATCTGAGTTATTGTAGGAGGCTTCCTTGATAGGAAGTTCAAGTTATTCCTTCTTAATAACTTGAACTTCCTATCAAGTTATTAAGACCTGATAAGCCTTAATCAAGACTTATCCAGGGTAAATAGATTTGTTTAGGGTAGAAATTAGAGAGAGGGAGAAGCACTGCTTAAGGAGGGAGAATTCTAAATTTTGAAGGCCTGCCATGTCCCAGAGCCTTGAGCATACCCAATCTTCATTTCTGTAGTAGTCCTGTGATAGTTGTATTGTTATCTTCATTTTGCAGATTGACTCAGAAGCAGCCACAGTTGTAACCTCTTCTTGGGGGTCAGAGGCCTGCTTGTCTTCTGACAAGCAGGAGGTGCCTTAAAATTGGACATGCTTCAGATCTTTGCTCTCTAATCACTGGAGCCTCAATTTCCCAATTTGCGAAATGAAGATAACAATACAACCATCTGTAAGTTAGTGATTACTCAAGAAAGTAGGTTTACTTAACCATGAAATGAAGAGCAGGCTTGGTTAGCAACAAAACCAGGAACAGAAGCACGGAGCGCATCCCAGACAATGAAACAATGGGACATGAAACCCACCTCCTGTCCAGTGAGCTCAGTAGTTAATGATCCGGGGACATGCTCTCTGCACACATAAAAAACAGTGATTTGTGGCCCTAGGTTGATCATGTAGGGATGAGAAAACTCCCCTGCTCATCCAGAAGGAGGAGCTGATGATAGAAGCATAATGTCTACTCAAGAAAAAGAAGTTCTGCTCCTCCTCCCCACTTTTCCTTTGTATATAAAACTGTAGCCCAGTAAGTTTTCAAGGTGCATCACCCCTTCACCTGCCCCCTTGTAAGCCTCACAAGCATCCTATTTTAATAGGATGCTTCTTATCACTTCTTATCTATCACTTTGCTTCTCGCTAAATTCTTTTCTGCGCTGAGACATAAAGGACCATGGTGCCAGAGCTCTTTGGAGCCTCCCAAATGCCACCCAGTGATTTCAAAGTCAGGCTCCCATCTGCTTTCCCCTGAAGGAGAAACTGCCAGAAAGAGATGTAGCATCCTATTTTAATAGGATGCTTCTTATCACTTCTTATCTATCACTTTGCTTCTCGCTAAATTCTTTTCTGCGCTGAGACATAAAGGACCATGGTGCCAGAGCTCTTTGGAGCCTCCCAAATGCCACCCAGTGATTTCAAAGTCAGGCTCCCATCTGCTTTCCCCTGAAGGAGAAACTGCCAGAAAGAGATGCGAGTAACGTAGGATACTATCTTTGTCCTCAAGGAGCATCCTGCTAGTGACAATAATAATATTAACACAAATCTATAGATCTTCGACTGCGTGCCAGACACTTTAGGCAGCTTGGGTTTTATGTAAACTTTCTGGCATCATCAGCACTGTTACCTGCCCCTTTACAGATGACTGAAGAACTGAGGGCTCAGGAGGGACAGGTCCAGTGTCTCTTCTCTCAGAAGTGGACAGGCCGGGGTTTGAACTCAGGGGGTTTGACTCCAGCATCTGCACCCTTAATCACCAGGGTAGTCTGTATCCGGGTATCTAACTGCTCTCAACTGCAGATTGTGTTACACTGCGGAGCTTCCAAGGAGAGAGAGAAAGAGCGCGACATCTCTTCCTGAGGGACAGGGTGAGAGAATTAGAGAGGAAGGCTGAGAGAGGAGGTGCTCGACGTGGGTGGCAGAGCTTGGGCTGGGGCCGGGCAGGAACGCAGGTGGGACGTTCTCGGCGGGAGGAGCAGCAGGAGGACACCTGGGAAGAGGACGAGAGACGGGAAGGGATGAAACGACAGTGATGCTTGTGACGCGGAGGATGTCAGCAGAAGGGTATCATCAGGAAGGGAGGGGAGAGATGGAGGCGGAGACAGGCGGTCAGGCTGCCCACGCTCCAGGAGGTGGGGGAAGGGGTTCTGGAAGATAGCAGACAGCAAGGATGAGCAAAGGGCAAAGCCAGTGGGGACTGGGACTGCCCCCTCTAACCCCAGCCTGTCTCCCCGGAAGTCTTACTTCCACCCGCATTGCTCCCCCATCCCTCCCAGGGCACTCGTGTTTGTCCTGCGTGATCTAGCAATTGACTGCCTTGAATTGCTCCATAATCACTCCCTGTAAACATGTTTGACACTCAGTTAAGAGTATGCTGTCCTCAATGACAAGGACTTTTCTTTCTGCCCTTCTGAGCTCCTGCAAGAAACTCAACACAGTTGTGAGCCCACAACTGGTACTTGGTGACTTGACATTGCACAGAGATGCAGGAGAACTTGGGATTCCCTAATTGGGATGAATGCGGCAAAGACACTTGGGCACAACTCTGACATGACCCCTCACAGGATCTGAATGTCAAAGATCATGGTTTAGTGCAGAAACATGAGTGCACTGGGGACTGTTCCATAACCATTTACTAAGAATTGATGCAGAAAAAAAAACAAACATGTGGGGTATTGGGTAATATAGAACCAAAGGCCAGTCCTAACTTGCCCCTTATGAGTTGTGTGGTTTAAGAAAATTGTTTAAGTCTTCTCTGCATGCCAGCTTCTTCATCTATGAAGTAATAACAATCATGATATCAACTCATTGAATTGTCATCGGGATTAAATGAGATAATGTGCATGTACGTGTTTGGGAAAGGTTGAGGGCAGGAGGAGAAGGGGACGACAGAGGATGGGATGGTTGGATGGCATCACCAACTCAATGGACGTGAGTTTGAGTAGACTCTGGAAGTTGAAGTACAGTAAAGTACACAGAAGCACAACTACTTGTAGTAACTGTATGCGCATGCAGTGGGCACGCATGACAATGTTCGCCGACATGTGAACCAATTTATGTGATTGGACGTGCGAACGCACGTTTGCATCTTTGAAAGTGTGCAGCTTGACGGTTCGTGTGCCGGGGGCTTTCTGTAGTGGTGTTGCTGATGGAGTGCTGTGGTAGTCATGCAGTGAAGCGTGTGTTCGTGGCGGTGGTGCTCACAGCAGGGGCGGTGGTGGTGGCGGTGGTGGTGGTGATGGAGTGGTGTGAGCAGCGGTGCTGGCTGCAGGGCCATGGTGCCTGTGGCGGCGGCGGTGGTGGTGGCTGTGGCGGCGGTGGCGGTGGCGATGGTGGTGGCACAGGTGGGTTTAAGGCTTTCATGTCCCTCGTCCAATCTATCTTCTTTAAGTAGCCTGCACAGAAAGATTTTTAGCGTCCAGAATTTGAATCCCCCCCGCTGTACTTGTCAACAATAGAAAAGAGTAAGAGAAATCAAGCCCGTGCCTCTATATTCGTGGTTGGTACTTGCAGAATCCTTTTCATATAAGCCTTCTCAACACTTGCATCCCACTACAGTGCCAGGCCTGGTACATAGTCAGTCTTCAATAAATATCTGTGGAAGGAAAAAATAACATTGCAGAAGGACACAGGCCTTGCTCTTAGATGAACTCCCTGGTTAAATGCCTCATCTCCATAGGTCCATCGGGCAGCTCCCCAGCACATCAGAATGTGCCTGCCTTCAGACCAGGACTAGGGTGGGTGTGCCGCAGCCCTTGTAATCCGGCAAGCTGGGAAGACTTCCCGGAGGTGCGCCTGGCCCAGACGCACTCTGCCCTATTTCTATACTGACTGAATACAAGCAAGGGTGGAGAAAATGGCATCTCCCACCAGCTGCTTCTGGGATACCCATGCTTCCTCCTCGGCACCCATTTTTCTGTGTGTGCAGCAAGAATGAGAGGCACGTCCTGCCTTTAGAAAAGCTCCTCGTGGCAGCAATCCCTCTGCCCAGAGCCTGAGAGAGATTACAGGAGTGGCTTCAGGTCCAGCATCTCCGTAGCCCAGCTTCTACCCTGGCGAGGCAGCGGCGCCTGTTGGGCCCCTGTTCGTCTTGGAAAGGGGTGAGCATGCCGACACTGCAGTGCTCTTGGGCCTTTCAGGTGTGTGGCCCAGAGCACGGGCTTAACGAGTGGTAGCGGTTCTTCACCTTGGTAGCATTTATTGCTTCTATCGCTAATGGAGAGATTAATGTAATAGGTGACGAGTAATGGCAGACCAGAGATTTGTGTGTCCATCTTTGACACGTGCATGCTCAGTTGTATCCAACTCTTTGAGACCTCACGGACTGTAGTCCACCAGGCTCCTCTGTCCATGGAATTTTCCAGGCAAGAAATACTGGAGTGGGTTGCCATGCCCTCCTCCAGGGAATCTTCCCGACCCAGGGATCGAATCCCAGTCTAAATTTTCTCATTGGCAGGTGGGTTCTTTACCACTTGTCCACCTGGGAGCATGGCTTCACCTTGAACCCCCTGGTCTTGGAACTCTGAGCCTGAGGGGATCCTCTGAATGGATCGCACAGTGTTGGTGGGATTGCTCAGGAAAATGAGGATAACCTTTCGGCATTTGGGGCCAGCTGCTATTTTGACAAAGAATTCAATTTGAAGTCCAAATAATCTTAGATTTAAATCCCAGGCTTGCCTCTTACTGACTGTGACTCTAGGTAAGTTACTAGGTGAATCGTGGTTTCTTCTGGTGTCCAGTGAAGTCGATAATACTGAGCATTATCAGCTCCTTGGAAGACTAAGAAAAGTCAAGTGTAAGTGGACCTGGGAATGGGGATTTGTCTCAAAGGCAGCTCAGGACAGGAGGTCATGGAAAGACCAAAGTGGTTTGGGGATTAGAGCTGCTTACAGCCTTTATCTGACCTGGAGTTGATATATTGTTCCCCCAGAACCCTGAAACAGAATCAAGAAAGGAATGAAGGGAAGGAGAGCTTGAAAGAAGACGTAAGCATGTGGAGTGCAGGCAGCAGGCTGCCTGTCCACAGCAAGCACTCAATACAGGGAGAGTTCGTTCACTGGTGACGTTTTTATTGTTGTGACTGTGATTGTTGTTTAGAGGTGTATTGGGGAACCCAGGTAGAAAGAAGAACTCATGCAAAGACACCAGGTGAGTGTGGGGATGGAGGGATGGATGGAAACTGGGCTGAATCTGTTCAAAGTTACAAAGCACCGAGTTTGATCTGTAAAGGATGGAAACTGAGGCAGGCTGCCCCTCCCCGACCTCAGACTTCCGATTTCACCCAGTGACTCTACACGCAGATCAAGAGCTCTTTGAACGGTGTTTGGTATCTGTGCATTTGTGTAGAGAAAGATAAAGCTTGCTGCCCTGAACGGAGCATCAGACACGGGGCTGGGCATGTCCGCTGGTGGTGGTGGTGGGTTAGTCGCTCAGTCGTGTCTGACTCTTTTCAACCCCATGGACTGTAGTCTGCCAGGCTCTTCTGTCCATGGGATTCTCCAGGCAAGACTACTGGAGCAGGTTGCCCTGCCCTCCTCCAAAGGGTCTTTCTGACCCAGGTATCAAACCCCAATCACTTATGTCTCCTGCATTGGCAGGCAGGTTCTTTATGACTAGTGCCACCTGGGAAGGCAGACTTTCCACTTGCTGCCTGGCATTAGCTCCATTGACACTTGAGGAGGCTGAGGCTCAGGAAAGCTGCTTCTGTGGGAACTCAATGCAATGCAAGACTACTCCCACTTCTCCTGGCTGCCAGCTCTGCAATCTCTCCCTGGCGGCTCACTCATCATTGGACCTGACAACGTAAGAGGCTCCCATCCCTTCTCTCCTTCTCCTCCTGCCTTTCTTGGCTGTCTTCCAAAACTTTGGAAGAGCAATAAACCAACTCAAGAGACGGAGAAAGGCTATAGGAAGCTCAAACCCGAAATCAAGTTAGTCTTCATACAACCTCCATCTGAGCTGCCTGAGAGACAAGCCCCACCCCCACCCCCCGCCACTGTTGCATTTATGTCAGTGGGGCAGCAGCCAGACTGAATGACTCAGGGGTCCCCACCCTCCGGGGTCTCACGCCTGCTGGTCTGGGGAGGAGATGATGGAATAGTAACAGCAGCAAAGTGCACAATAAATGTAATGCGCTTGAATCATCCTGAAAGCATCCCACCCCCCACCCTAGTCTGTGGGAAAATTGTCTTCCATGAAGCCAGTCCCTCATGCCAGAAAGGCTGGGGAGCCGCTGAAAAGACTGGCATGCTTTGTTCCTCTTAATCCAGACCCTGCTGAATACTGAATGCAGGAGGCATTCCATGTAATGGCGACACGCACACTTAGAAGCTACGCAGGTCTTGTCCAGAACCTGGCTCTGCCTTTCTTGAACTGTGTCATCTTGGGTAATCACCTATTCTCTCTGAACCTCAGATCTGTTTTCTGTAAAACAGGGCTGATAGCTCCCTCCAAGGTTGTTGTGAGGATTAACAGAAAAGGTGTATATAAAATACCTACGCCATAATGGGCACTCACTGGAGGGTTAACAATAGTTTTGGTTATTATGTTTTGACCCAGTGAGTTCCAGGCCGTAGTCTTGATAAATATGGGCTCCTTTGCAACTGCAGGCTTCCCTGATAGCTCAGTGGGTAAAGAATATGTCTGCAATGCAGGAGACCCTGGTTCAATTCCTGGGTTGGGAAGACCCACTGGAGAAGGGATAGGCTACCCACTCCGGTATTCTTGGGCTTCCTTGGTGTCTCAGCTGGTGAAGAATCTGTCTGCAGTGCGGGAGACCTGGGTTCGATCCCTGGGTTGAGAAGATCCCCTGGAGAAGGGAAAGGCTACCCACTCCAGTATCGCTGGCCTGGAGAATATCATGGACTGTATAGTTCATGGGGTCACAAAGAGTCGGAACCACCTCTGCAACCACAATCCTAGGCCCCAGCACAAGTGTGACAGGTCCAGGCACGTGCTGCCGCTCCCCCATCTATTACTACAGCAGCCTTGCTCCTCCGTTACAGTACTTTTCCTTCTGAGCCGGAATGTGATTCAGAATCCTTCTTAACACAGCATCCCAGGCAGTCACTGCCAGTTGGTTACCGTTGACATGAAGGGGCGTGAGATTTATCTGCGTCCTGGTTCTGATGAGGTTCACAGTTTCCGCTCCCTTTATACAGTCCAGGTTGTCTTTCTACTCTGTCTCCTGTTTCCGTGAGTGCCTTTCTGTGCTGTGTGTGTTTAAACCCTTCATTTAGGCTGAAAGGCCATTCCAATCATTTATGTGTTGGTTTATTCATACAGATTTCTATACTTTCAGAGTCTTGTTTACCATGTCACACCTGTAGCTTGGGATCTGCAAGTGACATCAGCTCATATCTGGGAAGGAGGGTGGGTGAGAATCAAGTTAGAACTTGGGAAAGCATGTCCACTCACAGCACACACATCAGCCACCTTTAGAAATGATGTAAGAGATGGTGTTTGGATATGAATTTGCAGTTTCAGAAGATTTAAAATTCCACTGCCTGACAACTGTAATCTCTAGGAGGTAGGATTAGAATAGAAAATTTATTCTGGAGTGTGATGCTTGCTGCTGTAACAAATAGGCCCCAATATTTCAATGGCTTAACATGTAGAAGTTTACCCTTCATGAAATTGTTTAGTGTGGGTGTTCCTGGTGGGCCAGTAGCTTTCTTCCATGAGATCACTTAGGGATTCAACTTCCTTCCGTCTTGTCACTCCACTAACCCTAGGGCCTCCTTCACATCTAGGTGAAGGGTTAGAGATAGCACACTGCTTCTTAACCACTGGGACCCAGCCATGGCTAGCATCACTTACACACTAATTTCACCAGGGAGAGCTTGCCTTAATCCCACCCAGATGTGGCAGGGAGGTGGGGTTGGGGAGAGAGGCAGAAGATGTGGTCCCTGGCTGGCCCAGCAGCAACTTTTTACTCTTGGGGAAGAACGAGATGGAGGCAGGGTGAAGGCCACGGACAGGCCCGCCACAGACAGGAGTTTAGGGGTGAGTATCCAATCAACTGGGTGGGGTCCTGCCTGGGGAGTGAGTCTGAGTCCAGATGCTATTTGGTCATCTTAGGCATTGGGAAAGGCAGCCCACCAACCAGAGGTCAGTTGGCAGGGTCCAAAGCAAACCTGCCCAGGGACATGGCCTGTGTGGTCTTGATGTTATCTTTCTCCTTCCTGGAGAAAAGATGCAGCAAACAGTCAGTGTCTGATGCCATTAAGCCTTCTAGTGGTTCAGCCAACATTCCAGATGATTCTAGATCCATCAGGAAACTTTATTATTATAACGTTCCTCCCCAGGCAGCTCTGCTTCTAGGGAGAGACAGTGCTGGTCACAGCAGCTTCTGCAGTCCTGTTTTGCAAGGCAGTTCCTTTTCTCAGGATGCTTTACATTTTGTTCTCATGATCTGGGTTAATGGGACTGTTTTCCTGACAGATGGGTCCCTTCTGGGTATGCCAGCAAAAGCAGGTTTCTGAACCTCCAAGGCTGGGGGCCAGAGGCTGGGGAATTCGCCAAGGTAAATGCCACCTTGTGAGGTCTCTGGGAGGCGGCCAGCAGCCTCCCCTGGGCACCACTCCTGCCTCATCAGGAGGCATCTTTGGCTGGCCCGTGAGCATATGAGAGCCACATTTGCAAACCCATAGGCCTGGGGCTGTTTCCAGCCGTGACATTCTGGCAGCTTCTTCCTGATCTCAGTATGGAAAGAAACAGGAAGGAGAGGAAGTGAGAGAGAGAGAGAGAGAGAAGTGAAAAAAAAAAGCCCGTGCCTAGTTTTCCCTCCAAAGCAAACCTTGTGAGCCTCATCTGTATTAGGATTTGAAACAAAGGAATCTCGGTGCTTTGATTATCGTGTCTGCAGTGGCTGTTGAAATAAGTCTGACACTCACCAGTGCCTTAGTAGGAATTATAATTACATCAGAAGACCTGAGGCTACTGAGTAAACTGTTTAGCTGCCTGCTCTGAGTTGATAGGTTTTCCCCACCCCCAGGTCATAAATAGGGCCATGGGAGATGGCGGAAGAGTGCTGGACCGCAGTACTCGAGGACGGGGCTATGTGCCTCCAGGAAGCCAAACTGACTGATGCAGACAGGGGCCCCACCAGACCAGCAGGTGCTCACCTACTCCTGCCCAGGAGGTCTCCTCTGGGCCAGGGACTGCAGCCCGAGGAATGCAGCGGGCTGTGGTGAGCATCCTTGGAGCAGACGGATGCTGACTGGATTGCTAGGTGATGCTCTGGGACACCCTCCCCCAGGAAAGCTGAAGCCTTCTGCCAGGCATAATTACTGCATGGGTAATTACACGATTCAGAGCCTGCTGGAGAATCCTGGGCTGGTGCCAGGGCAGAGAGGCAGGGTTTTGGGACTGTGACCGGTTCCTGCTTCTCAGGGCTGAGTTTGAAAGAAAAGGGTAATCACTTGGCCTCCTGAGAATCCTAGCCGGCAGGGCCGGGACTTGGCAAGTGCAAAGCCGACAGAGCTTGGGAGCTGATGGCTTCATGCTTCCTCTGCCCACCGCCTTCCAGGAGGGCTCCCAAGGTTCTACCCTAAGCTCTTTTGTGCTCTCCCTGCCTGAGAGCCCATTGCCCCTACAAACATTGCCAGTGCCAAGTACTCCAGCACCCACGTTCCCCGCTGAGCTTCAGCCGAGCATCTCCAAGTCATGTTGGGCATCTCCTTTGGATGTCTACTGCTACTCATCATGCTCAAACTGAGCTCCACTCCACCTTACCCTAATCGGCAGCTCAGCCTTATTCTCCTCTTGGTCAGCAGCACCCCAAACTCCCAACCAGAAACGCAAAAATCCTCTAACCTTCTTCTCCTGCTCCACCTGCAGGTCATCTGAGGCCAGGTCGTGCCATTTTTAGAGCAGATGGGGCTCTTATATTCTTCCTGTCCTCCTGCCCCCACCCAGGGTCTTCTCTGGCTTCCTTCTCGGGGCCTTCTCACTGGCCTCCCTGCCTCCATCCTCACATCCCTCACTCCTCCCCACCGCTTCCAAATCCATCTTTCTCAATGTGAATCTGACCCACCTTCCCATCCTTGGCGCCCTTCAGTGGTTTCCCAGCACCCTGAGAGCCAGTCTTACTCCTTCAGACCCTGCTCAGGGCCTCTCCCGTCTGGCCACACACCCGCACTGCGTCTCCTGCCACACTCACGACGATCAGCACTGTTGGATGCCACAGGGCACTTCCTCTAGTTCCTCAGTGTGGCCTGGCTGTGCCTGAAAGTGGGTGTGGAGTGGAAGGATGAGCACCCTGGGCTCTGAAGCTGGACTAAGGTTTGAATCTTGACTCCATCACCGGGTGACCAGGCAACCCTGGGCAAGTCACTTGTCCCGAGTGTTCTTTCTTCCCATCTACAACATAGAAATAATAGCACCAAAAGAACCTATCCCTTGGGGTCATCGGGAGGGGTCAGTGGAATAACTCATGTGGAGCCCTCAGAACTGGATTTGTACACAGAAGCTCTTTTATTGAATGTCTGCTGCATATCCCAAGGTGGATACTCAGAACACAGCAAATCTCTCCCCCGCCTCAAAAAAAAGATGTAAACTGGTCCACATCTTCGTTTTCCAGAGGGGGAAACTGAGGTCCTGAGAGGCAAAGGGGCCGCCGCCTTGCCACCAGAGCCGCCTGACTGCTGAACCGAGCCTCGAGCTCTGTATTCCGAGGCCAGCCCACCGAGCGTGGAGTCGGACAGCCCCCTCTGGACAGTCACGTGCTCTGAGCTCTCCAAGGGCTCGCCAGAGGAATCTCTTCCCTACACAGTCCCCTGAGCAGTGCGTGAGGGTAGGGGAGAAGAAAGTTGCAACTTGGTTTTGTTCCAGATGGAATGAATGAAGGGCCATCTGATGGCTGGGGCTGTGAGTGGTGGGGTGGGGGCAGTGGGGCTTCTGTCCAAGGCCTGGGGACCTTTGGCTTCCCTGGTGGCTCAGATGGTGAAGAATCTGCCTGCAAGAGACTTGGGTTTGATCCCTTGGAGAAGGGAATGGCAACCCACTTCAGTATTCTTGCCCGGAGAGTTCCATGGACAGAGGAGCCTTGAGGGCTACAGTCCATGGAATTGCAGAGTTGGACACGACTGAGCGTCCAGCACTTACCAGTTGAATAAATAACCCTGGGCAAGTGACTCAACCTTCCTGCGCCTCGGTTTGCTCTTCTGTAAAATGAGGGATCAAAGTCCCCCAGGGGGTGTTGTGAGGATGAAGCCGTAAACGCCCCCACGTAGTGCCCGAGACTTAACAAAGTCTAACAGGGGAATGACCAACACTGTCTGCAGCTCACCCATCTCTGCATGTCATCAACGTGCATTCCCTTTCTCGATGACAGAGAAAGGAAGACCTCCGTGGAAACCCTAGATAGAGTTTCGCCGACTGGCAGTTCTTTGAGTTAATTCAGGATCATGTGTCTCTGACTCAGACTGCAGTTTTGCAGTGCCAGCCAGACGTGGTGACAGGCCCCTTTCCTAGGCAACTGAGCAGAGGCAGGAGTGCTCTGGAAGCTTCTCCTGGGGCGGGAGGGGGAGGGGCGAGCCAGCTGATTCCCCAGGGTCTGCCTGGGTGAAGGCGTTAATTCCAGCGATCGTGTCTCTGGCGTTCCCCTTGGCAAGGGGTGATGGTTAGTTCCTGTCCCAGGCTCAGAAGCCTCACATCTGACAGTCGCCAGGGAGACAGTGCCACCGTCCAGAACGCTAGAGCCAGCCAGGCTGCTCTCCTGGGGTGGACTCGTCTCCAGACTCTGTGCAGTTCCATCTCACAACCATCCTTGGAATTTGTTTCCAGCTCCAGGCCCCAGCTCAGTCCTGCCGAGTCTCCCAGTGCTGGCTCCCAGTGTCTGCCCTGGCTCATCAGGCACTTTCCCCTACTGCTGTTTCTCAGTCGCTCAGTTGCGTCTGACTCTGTGACCCCATGGACTGCAGCGCTCCGGGCTTCCCTGTCCTTCGCTATCTCCCAGAGTTTGCTTAAACTCATCTCCGTTGAGTCGGTGCTGCTATCTAACCATCTCATTCTCTGCCGCCTTTCTCTCCGCTTGCTTTCCATCTTTCCCAGCATCAGGGTCTTTTCCAATGAGTCAGTTCTTCCATCAGGTGGCCAGAGTATTGGAACTTCAGCTTCAGCATCAGTCCTTCCAGTGAATATTCAGGGTTGATTTTCTTTAGAATTAACTGGCTTGTTCTCCTTGATGTCCAAGGGACTCTCAAAAGTCTTCTCTGGCACCACCATTAGGAAGCCTTCTCACTTACCACTGGGTTCCAAATCCGGCTCTTTCACCTTCCAGCTGTGTGGACTTGCTGAGCTCCTGTCACATTCCTGGGACTCAGTTTCCTCATTTGTAAAGGTCAGTTGTTGTGACTGTGAAGTTTGCACACTCTTAGTCTGCAGCCCCTGCGTGGCAGCACATATTGAAGAGGGGGGTGGTCCATGCAGGCAAGAGACATGGTCAAAGACAGGGCATGGGGTTGAGGGTGGAGAGGCTCTTTCCTCCTCTTGCATATCAAGTGTCTGCTGAGCCCAGAGCATGCCCCTCCAATTGAGGATCTGTCCTTCTGGGCCTTGCAGATTTGTTGGAATTGGTAATCACAAATGAAACCCAGGAGGTGGCATGTAGAAGGGGAAGACAAGACAGTGTCATAGGCTCTTTCCTCCTCTTGCATATCAAGTGTCTGCTGAGCCCAGAGCATGCCCCTCCAATTGAGGATCTGTCCTTCTGGCCCTTGCAGATTTGTTGGAATTGGTAATCACAAATGAAACCCAGGAGGTGGCATGTAGGAGGGGAAGACAAGACAGTGTCAGCGGCTTTCATCCCATCCTCACTGTTCAGAACACTTCTGTCCAGCCTTGCACCCACACCCTTCATCTGACCAGCACCTCCTGTCCTCTGGAACTTGGCATGCACAACATCTCCTCCAGGAAGCCTTCTTATACCTCTCCTACATCCCAAAGCTGGATGAGATGACCCTTCTCCAGGTTTCAGGTCACCACTACCAGGAGCCCAGCATGAAACTCCAGACCATGAGGCTTCAAGGTCTGAGTCAAAGCATCTTCAACCTACAGTGCTTGACACTGAAAGAAAGTGAAAGTGTTAGCTGCTCAGTCATGTCCGACTCTTTGCAACCCCATGGATTGTATGTAGCCCACCAGGTTCCTCTGCCCATGGCATTCTCCAGACAAGAGTACTGGAGTGGGTTGATGTTGGGCAGGAGGTAAATAAAGCCATGCGTTCAGTTACTTATCTGCTAACATTCTGCCATATTAGAAAGGAGAGTTGAGGCAACTGAAGGTGTGCGTGTTTGCTGGGCTGAATTAGACTGAGGGGGCAGGAGTGCTAGGCCGGGAGAGCTACGTGATCACGGCATCAGAAAGACCTGGGGGGAATTCTGATCCTAGCCCTGTGGCTTCTGTAGTCCTCTGGGGAAGTCATTTTCCTCCTGGAATCTCAGTGAGCCCATAACTCATAAAATAAGGCTATGAATGACCTGAGGGACCCCGTATGAGATCCCTGCCGAGCTCAGAGATGAGGCAGAACCTGGAGATGAGTCTGACATTGGCCTTTCAGGCTGTTCAGGGATGGTCCAAAGACCCACGGCAGGTGGTCACTAGTTATTTTGCAAAAGTGCAGACTTGAAGGGCTCTCCTTGGAGGCCTAGACATGTGGGAGGATCACTGAGCTAGAGGTTTGCACACGTGCTTACACACTCACACCCCCGTCCCCAGCACGCACATCGGAAGACAGCTGCAGCTTTCTCTGCCTGTCCTTGGGCTCTTAGTAACAGCGAGAACATCAAGTAAATAAATAAATAAAACACCTTTGTTTTGAGAGTAACGATGTCATCTAATGCCATATAGCGTTTGTTCGAGTGGCAAATTTCATCTTAATAGTTTCAAAAACAATTATCGTCCTGTATGTATAGATGCAGTGGTTCCAAAGGGGGCATTTTATTTTTATCTTTCACTGCACATCGGGGAGGTGGCACATCGCAGTGGTATCTGTGAGCTGGAGGATTTGGGAAGGCTTTCGGGATTGACTGCAATAGCAGTTCTGCCCGGGGCCTGCCCTGGAGGGAGTCTGCATCTCAGTAGCCATCCCACCCAGGCTGCTGGGGCTCAGCCTGCCTCCCAGCTGTTCGGGAACCAGAGGCTGCCGCGGCTCCTTACCACTACCCTCTCCTCATCTCTCTCGGTACCCTGCCCCAGTCAGCAGGCCCTTTTCTCAGGAGGGAGCTGCAAGCAGCCTCTGAGCAGCCGGACAGCTGTTTCAAAGGCCCGTTAGACACTCCCAGCACCCTGTGGGCCCGTGCAAAGAGCTGTACGCCAAAATTCAGTTCTGCTGTGGTATTTGCTAGGTGGGTGGCCTTCCTTATCTGTAGAATGGACCACTCTGCACAGCCGGCATGAGGAATTCACAAGAAGTGTTCTGTCCAGTGCCGGGGCATAGCAGGAGTTGCAGAAAACCTAGCCCATTTGCCTCTGGTGTCTGGAAGATAACTGGAAACAAATGTCCAAGAGTGTGGAGCTTCCCTGATGGCTCATCAGTAAAGAATCTGCCTGCAATGCAGGAGACATGGGTTCGATTCCTGGGTTGGGAACATTCCCTGAAGGAGGAAATGGCAACCCATTCTAGTCTTCTTGCCTGGGAAATCTCACAGATAAAGGAGCCTAGTGGGCTACGAAGAGCCCTAATGGGGTCGCAAAGAGTTGGACATGACTGAGCAACTGAGTACACACACACACAAACCATAGATTTACAAGGTAGAATAACAAAGTTGTCCAGGGTTAGAGCTTATGAATGGCTGCGTTGAGATTTGAACTCACATTAGACAGCCTGACTCCAGAGTGTAGACTCTTAGTCACCAGGTCTTAAAGTCTTCCCCCAAAGTGCCTCGTAACTCTCCCCTTCTGTGCCTTTGTTCTTGTTGGTCTATAGACTTTAAATGCCCTCCTTCCCATCTTTTCTCCCTTGGCAAAGCTATCCTTGAATGTTGTCTCCTCTGAATGGTTTTCTTGGGGATTAATGCTGAGTCTCCTTTTTTACACTGCCATAGTTACCAGCCCCTTGCATAATGCTGTAGGCATATTTATTTCTGCTGGATGGCCCGCTTTTGGAGAGCAGAGACCATCTCTCTCATTTGCCATTCCAGCACCCAGTACAGCGCCTGTCACATAGAGTTGCTCATTGCTCATGAGATATTTGTTGATCGTTTAGGTGGCAATGCAAATGAAATCGAAGCACAGAAGGTTACCAGGACTCTGGGATAGGACTGTTTGGTGGTGATGAGTATTATGTTAATAAGAGCACACGTGTCAAGTACTACACTGGGGGCTTTGCAAACCGCTCCTTTTAATCCTCCTAATGATGCTACTGATACTGCTCTTCTCATTTCTCCCTTTTTGGGCCACCTACATGGCATGCGGGATCTGACCAGTGATTGAACCCATGCCCCCTGAAGTTGGAGCTCAGAGTCCTAACCACTGGACGGCCAGGGAATTCCCACACTTTTCTCATTTTGTAGGTGAGGAAACTGGGCCTCAAGCTAAGGAAATGACTTGACCGAAGGCTAGAGTGTTATGTAACTGGGTTTCCAGGACAAGGGTGGGGCTGCCTGCCTCTCTCACAGCCTCTGCCTCTCATGTCCAGAGAGCTGCCCACAAGATTGGCCCTTCAGCAGTCTGTGGCTTCCCAGTATCTACTGAGCACTTTGCCTCCATTTAATTCTTGGCATTAGAAATTCTCCCCACCTTCAGTGGGAACTCACACTCAGACTTCCTGCTGCCTTTGCATCTAGGGCTAAGATAGCAGAGGGACCCCCATGAAGCTTTATTTGGAAGAGGTCCACCTAGCAGTATGGAATCCATTTTTGGCAAGAGTGGCAGCAGAGACAAGCCTTTGTGGAGGCAGTGGCTTATGGGAAGATGACCCCAGAAGGTCATCTGGGGTCATCTTCCCATAAGCGTGTGGCCATGGTGCCTGTGTTGAGCAATGGGAAAATGGGCGGGGTTTCTCCTAAAGAGGCCTGGAACGTTGTCCGGGTAGAATGGCTTCTAAACCTAACACCTTGACCTCTTGGAGATTCTCTGAATTCCCAAATATCTTCTAATAACTTCTTTCTCTGTGTTAACCAACTAGAGTGGATACTAGTAGTTTGCAACCTAGAGCTTTGCCTGATAGATGCATTTCCATAGGACAGAGTATGTGGGTTTAAGACTTAACCCTCTTCTGAAGGCAGCATGGTCTCTGGACTGTCAGTGGGATCAGACGAGAACAGGCGGCATCTGTAGAAAATTAAAGAGGAGAACTGTTATGCTGATGGATCTTTGGAAGCTTTCTCCTTCTACTTTAGTACAGTCACACTTTTGTGCTCACAGATCACCCAAGAGTGTTGTTAAAATGCAAATTCTGATCCTGGAGGTCTGGGCCAGGACCTAGGATCCTGTGTTCCTGATGCCTAGCTTCCACAGGTTTCGTTGAAGCTGGCAGCCTGAGGATCACCAGTGAGATGGTGTTCATGTGTCCTCAGGCGAAACTGTGAATGTTACATAAATATCGACTTTGACTTCATGAAATAATGAGATCAGTCCTCTCCTGGCAAGTCCACGACTATTATTCCTATCTTTGGTAATATCAGTTCTATGGCACCGGGAGCTTCACATCTCATAATTAGCAAGCTTTGTTATGCCGCTCCTGTTCCTAATGAGGACATTTTAATAATTTGCTTTGTTGAGGAAACAGGATTGGTTCCTTTACCCCACAGTGCAGCATGAAAGGAATGTAGTTTGCTGTTTTTATATGTGACTCAGCCCAGGCAGGCTGAAACGTGTGAGGCGCTGCAGAAACCCCAGTCCCCCAACCCGAGGGATACAAGCCCTTGAAGCAGCCAGCACAGCCTCTGAAATCATCAAGTCCTGGCCCCACATCTTTCCAGACCCAGCCCACATTATTTCCAATGGTCACCTGGCTGCAGGCCACTCTCAACTCCCTCAACAGGGCAGCCCTCTCTCTCTGCCAAGCCTGTGCACGGGCAATGCCAAGCCTGGAACAACCTCCCTACTGTCATCCTTACTCATCTGGTCAACTCCTTTATGATCTTCAAAACCCAGTTCCTGGGTTACCTCCTCTAGGAAGCCTTCCTTGACCCTCATCCTTTCTAGTACTTACACTGACCTAAATCTTTAGAGATCAGTACTTCATTTTAAAACTTTTTCTTGGCTTATAGCTTGCAGTCAGTTCAGACCACAAATTTGGATATGCAAGATATGTTGCTTTCATTATTATTCACTAACTAAGCTTAATTTCAGCTCAAGCCTTCATTCTGCCAAATGAAAGAAACAAAATTCTGATCAATTCTCCTCTGCCTTCTCTGGAATTGCATTTTCATGTCAGAAAGCTTTTGCCATTGCTGGCAGGCAGGAGTGCTGAGGCATGGGGCAGAGCCGGGGGCATTTGGTCTTTAATCGTCTGTCTGTGCTGGCATCCACTTGACGTCCTTGATGGGCCTCACTTCAGGTCACAGGTCCATGCGTATCCCTGAGGTCTTCTCTGTATCTGAGCTGCAAAGCCTCTTTGAGTCCAGTTCGTGCTCTCTCTCTCTCTCTTTCTCAGTCACAAGGAGACGGTGAGCTTTCTAGGATAAGGTCCTCTGACCCACACTCCCAGACTCGTTATCCAGGATGCCCCATGAGACCATCTCGGTGTCCAGATCACAGGCCCCAAGGCCGTGTGGCCGCCCTCTGCACCTTAGGGACTCAGCTGGAGGGGAGGTCACAGTCCCTTGCAGGTGACCACCAGCGAACGCCTAGCCTTCTTGCCCCTTGGTCGTGCTCCTCCTCTTCACCCCAGTTCAGGCAAATTTTAGATACAGGGCAGGGAGAGGGCGGTCAGGACAGAGCAGGTAGCCTTCCAGATCTGCCATTTTTTTCAGGTGTCCTTCACAGCTCTGGGTTTCTGGAATTCAGAGAGGCCACAGAAGCAAAGCCTTTCCTCTGAGCACAGTTAGGCCTTTGCCTGCAGTCGCCAGAGTCTGTATAGGGCCTCAGAAGTCGAGCAGGGTCTTCTTTGCTGTCTGCTTTCTAGGAGGCATCAGCGTGGATCACTCTGCCTGCACCCCGACCTGGGGAGGGGTCTCTGGGTGTTGAGAATAAGAAGAGAACGAACACAACAGACTCAGAGAGCTCCGAGAGAGTAAGGGAGCAGCTGCCTCATCTCTGCATTTCCAGAACCAGGCATAGTGGAAATGCGTGTTAGCTGATCAGTCACATCTGACTCTGCCGTCCCACGGACTGTAGCCCACCAGGTCCCTCTGTCCATGAGATTCTCCAGGCAAGAATGCTGGCCTGGGTAGCCATTCCCTTCTCCAGGGGATCTTCCCGACCCAGGGGTCAAACCCAGGTCTCTGGCATAGCAGGCAGATTCTTTACCGTCTGAGCCACCAGGGAAGCCCCAAGTATAGTGGAACAAGGGTTAAAACCAGCCAACATTTATAGTTTCTGGTGAGCTCGGCACAGTCCTACCTACACTATTTCATAATTCTGCACAGGAGGTACTATTTGTATTCTTCAGCCAAAGAAACCAATGCAGAGAGGGTCAGGTAGCTTGCCCAAGGCCACACTGCCAGCGTTTGCAGTCCCACCAGGCAGTGTAAGCTGAGAGCTATAACCACTGGCTCCACTTCCTCATATGCCCAACACTTGGCACAGTGCCTGGAATTTGGCTCTGTAATTTCCTAGCTGAGTGGTATCAGATGAGTCACTCAGCACCTCTGAGCCTCACCTTCCTCATCTCTAGAATGGAGGAAGAAGGAAACGGCAACCCACTCCAGTACTCTCTTGGAGAATCCCATAGAGGGAGAAGCCTGGTAGGCTACAGTCCATGGGGTCGCAAAGAGTCGGACACGACTGAGCGACTTCACTTCACTATTGGGCTTCCCTTGTGGCTCAGTCAGTAAAGCGTCTGCCTACAATTAGGGAGACCTGGCTTCAGTCCCTGGGTCGGGAAGACCCTCTGGAGAAGGAAATGGCAACCCACTCCAGTGCTCTTGCCTGGAAAATTCCATGGACGGAGGAGCCTGGTAGGCTACAGTCTATGGGGTCGCAAAGAGTCGGACACGACTGAGCGACTTCACTCACTCAGAATGGGGGCAGTACATGTGGGGAAGACATGAACAAGGAGTGACTCGGGTTCAAGTTTGACGGACAGAGCTTTGAGTCCCAAGACCTGCATACACAAAGTTCAGATTTCATCTTTTAGATTGCAACTCTTGGGAAGTCACATCCCCTCTGCCAGTGCAAGTCTCCTGATCTACAAAATGGGTACCACCAACACCTCTGATAAGTGACACCCCTGATGAACATGCCTTGGTTCCAGCAGGGAGCATGGGCAGGAAGGCAATGGGCTGGACTGGGCAGGCTGGCTGTGGTTTTCCTAGGCAGTTGTTTGCTCATTGGTTCAAGTTCACCCCGGCCTCACTCTGCAGTCAAACTCTGCCCCATGGAAGCTCCAGACAGCTCTGGCTGCCCGGCCCAGAGGTGAGGCCTGGGGGGCGCGAACCTGCAGGGTGACAGGTGGGACCTCACGGGTCTCAGCTGTGGCGGCCGCCTCCAGGCCCAGAGTCATTAGCAGCCAGGGCCCTTCCTGCGCGCAGTGGTCTGTGCTGGCTGCCTCGGTTTCTCAGAGAGAATCTGATGAACGTGTTTCCCCACAGCGGGGACTGCTTCCATTGTTTGTTTTTTCTCATTCGCTGCTAAATCATCCCGTGACTGCAGACTCCGTTATCTCTGACTCAGTCGGTGGAGGTTGCGGTCCCCGCACCATGCCAGCCGCCTGGCGGAGGTCTGGAGCAGGGGACCCTGCCAGGCTCTGTCTCAGAGGATGCAAATTAGGTTAGCTCCTGTCCTTGGGCTTCCCTGTGGCTCAGAGATAAAGAATCCACCTGCCAATGCAGGAGACATGGGTTGGATCCCTGGGCCGGATCCCTGAGTCAGGAAGATCCCCTGGAGAAGGAAATGGCAACCCACTCCAGTATTCTTTCCTGGGAAGTCCCATGGAGAAAGGAGCCTGGTGGGCTATAGTCCATGGGGTTGCAAAGGGTCGGACAGAGCTTAGCAACTAAACAACAACACCTGTCCTTGGAAACTTCTGGAGGGGAGGCAGGAACAGAAAGTTCTCCTTGATCACTGGCCTCATAACTCAGTGGAACATGATAGGGTGCCCTTGGGTGGGGGAAGAGGAAGGAAGATATGAGCTTTCTTCAGTGTCGTTACTCTGTGCTAGAGGCCACAACGAAAGGCTGGCAGCTTTCGTGGACTAGAAAAAGCCAGAAGATAGGTGTCTCCATTCTGGCTGCTCTAACAAATGTTTATAAACAACAAACACTCACTTCTTACAGTTCTGGAGCCTGGCAAGTCCAAGATCAAGGTTCTGGCAGATTCAGTGGCTGGTGACAGCCCACTTCCTGCTTCACAAGCTCATAAACGTCTGTCTTCTTGCTGTGTCCTCGAGTGGGGGAAGGGGCAAGAGAGCCCTCTGGGGTCTCTCCTGTGTGTGTGCTCAGCTGCTCAGCTGTGTCTGACTGTTGGTGAGCCCATGGACTGTATGTAGCCCACCAGGCTCCTCTGTCCATGGGATTCCCCAAGCAAGAATACTGGAGTGGGTTTCCATTTCCTTCCCGATCCAGGGATCGAGCCTGCGTCTTCTGTGCTGGCAGGTGAATCTTTACCACTGGGCCACCAGGGAGGCCAGGGCCTCTTCTGTTGTTCAGTCACTCGGTCGTGTCCGACTCTTTGTGACCCCACGGACTACAGCACGCCACGCTTCCCTGTCCTTCACCATCTCCCGGAATTTGCTTAAACTCACGTCCATTGAGTCGGTGATGCCATCCAACCATCTCATCCTCTGAGGTCCCCTTCTCCTGCCCTCAATCTTTCCCAGCATTAGTGTCTTTTGTAAAGAGTTGGCTCTTTGCATCAGGTGGCCAAAGTATTGGAACTTCAGCATCAGTCCTTCCAATGAATATTCAGGGTTGCTTTCCTTTAGGATTGACTGGTTTGATCTCCTTACTGTCCCAGAGACTCTCAAGATAATTTTCCTGCACCACAGTTCAAAAGCATCAATTCTTGGGCCTCCTTTATCAGGGCACTAATCCCATTCATTAAGATCACATCCTCATGACCTAATCTCCCACCAAATGCCCCGTGTCCTAATACCATCACATTGGGGGTTAGGTTTCAACATATGAATTTTCAGGGGACACAAACATTTAGACCATGGTGCCAGGAAAAAGGATTATACATCCCTCTGCTTCCCCAGCAGCGCTTAGTAGGTGTGCAATGAGCTCTCAGCTCCTGTTGATAAAGGACCAGAGAAAAGAGGGAAGGGGACCACCTCCAGAGGCCCCCTCCTACTTTGTCTCCAACTTCTGTAAATCTGGCACCTCCTACCCCAGTTGTTCTCCCTGGGTGAATGCTCAGCCTCTGAAAATCTGCAGGAAATGCTAAAGTCCCAGCCTGTCCACCCCCACCCCTCGCCTCTCTTGCTTCTTGAGGCCTTTCCTTAAGCAAACACTCGCCTCCCGTGTTTATTCAGGGAGTGAAAATTAATATCATTGTAAATCTACCTCAAACATAATTAAGAGGGTAACTCTACTTTTGAAAAAAAAAATCTGATCAGTCATCTCCAGACCAAATAAATAACCTTTTAAATGTGGGAGATGTGCAGCCTCATGGGGCCCGAGCTCTGCTTCTCTCTGCCAGAAGAACATGGAGGTGGAGAGTCCTCTGAGGAATCATCTCCTCCAGTCCCATCAGTGTAGAGATGAAGCTCAGTGTTCTCATCTGTGAAATGGCATTCGTAATATCCATCTCTGATGGCTGTCTCGAGGATTGTCTCCACTGAGTCTCCTCCTGAATATTAGCTCCATAAAGGCAGGATTGTGTTTGTTCCTTGCAGCATCCCAGGGCTTCCCACATGGTAGGTGCTGCCTGCTAAGTCACTTTGTGTCTCGCTCTGTGCAGCCCTATGGACTGTAGCCCGCCAGGCTCCTCTGTCCACGGGACTCTCCAGGCAAGCATACTGGAGTGGGTTGCCATGCCCTCCTCCAGGGGCTCTTCCACACCCAGGATCAAACCCTCTTTTACATCTCCTGCATTGGCAGGCAGGTTCGTTACCATTAGCACCACCTGGGAAGCTCTGGAAAGTGCTGAATAAAAATAAAATCATCAAACTTTGAAACCCAGAGAGCGGCAGCGACTTGCTCAGGCTCACACAACAAGTCAGAGCAGAGCTCGGATTGGAACTGAGGACTCCCGGGTCCTAACCTGGGAGCTGCTTCCATTAGCCCTGGGCAAATATGGTTTGCTGCCTCATTCCACTGATTGCTACTGTCTATGACCTTGGACACCACCTTTCTTTCCCTAGACCTCAGTTTTCCCATCAGTAGAATGGGTGTATTATTAGCAACCAGGCCATATCGCGACCTTAGTAATCAGTCCAAACCCTGTCCTATCTTCTCCAGGAGCTGACCATTTTCTGTCCAGACTGTGGCCCACAACTTTTTCCCTACTATCATCAAAATCACCCTCTCCTCCTCTGAACGTCCTTTCTCTCTCTGTCCTCCCCAAGGGTGAAATAAGTGGAATGCAAACATTTCCCAGCTGCCAGCCCAGTCCCACCAATCAAGCTAGAGTGAGGGGAGAAGAGGGATCAGAGCCTTCTCTCTCCCTCCCGCACCCCTGCTGAGACCGTAAGGAAAGCAGGGCTACCCTGTGATTTAAGTCTTCCTCACTCCCTCTCCCGCAGTGCCGCAGAGTTAAAGATGACCTTGGCAAACGGCCTTATGTATTATCTGCCGGGTGCAGAGAGCAGAGTCAAAGAAAACCCGCTCAGAAGTCTAGAGAAGCTGCTGATGGGGGGCTGGGTGGGAGAAGGACAGGAAAGGAGGGAGGCAGGGTGGCAAGACATGTCCCCTGGGTGTTAGGGGAGATGAATTAAGAAGAGTCGTGCCTGTGAAGCTCTGCGCTGGAAGAATCATCCCTGTGGAGAGATTGCACCCTGGAGCTTCACCAGGATGGGGCTTCACAGATAGACACGGGGCAACAGCCAGCTCTCCCCAGACACACACCCTCACCGCCATCCTTTGGCCCTTCAGGCTGGTGGCTCAGAGAGGTTGCGGCCCTGATCTAAACAGAGCTTCTAGAACCTTCTCTCCTGCCAAGGCCGGATCATGCTGAATGATGAAAGCCGCCTGGCACTGGGGCCCCCAGGCCTGGCTTCTACCATCTGGACTCTGCTGTGTGACCTTGGACAGCCACTTTACCTGTCTGAAGATGTGTAAATAAGGAAACTAACACCCAACTCAGGGTAGTGATGGGCGGAACCACAGGGAATAACGGTTAAGAGCATGAATGAGGGAGTCAGGTAGTCCATCTTCTGTGATTCTGGGCCTGTGATTTAGTCTCCCCACTGAGCCTCAGTTTCTCCCTCTGTAACATGGGCCTGCACAGCTATCTGCTTCCCCTTTTCCTGCTCGCACTCACCCTTGAGCTGGACAGGCTGTTTCTGCCTCCTCCTTCCCGTGTGCCAGGAGGCTGACCTGGGAGGCCCCTATCAATGAGGCCCTGTCTCTGGTTTCTGACTGTTCTCATTTTTATTTATGTGTTTTGGGGGATGTTCTGAGTCTTCACTGCTGCGCGTGGACTTTCAATGGGCCTGCACAGCTATCTGCTTCCCCTTTTCCTGCTTGCACTCACCCTTGAGCTGGACAGGCTGTTTCTGCCTCCTCCTTCTCGTGTGCCAGGAGGCTGACCTGGGAGGCCCCATCAATGAGGCCCTGCCTCTGGTTTCTGACTGTTCTCATTTTTATTTATGTGTTTTGGGGGATGTTCTGAGTCTTCACTGCTGCGCGTGGACTTTCTCTGGTTGCGGGGAACTGGGCTCCTCTGTTACGATGCCTGGGCTTGTGGGGCTTCTCTTGCTGTGGAGCATGGGCTGTAGGCATGCGGGCTCGGTAGCTGTAGCATGTGGACTTAGCTGCCCTGTGGCATGTAGGGTCTTTCCGGACCAGGGATCACACCTGTGCCCCTGCATTGGCAGGCAGATTCTTAACCAGCAGACCCCCAGGGAAGTCCTGGCTCTTCTAGGTGGAGTCACCGCAGGAGACGCGGGGTGGGAGGAGAGTGACTTCAAGGGACCCACCCCTGGGCTCCGTCCCCTGGGACTGTAGTGAGGCGCTCGGCCCCTTGACAAAGGACTGGGTCTCTCTCAGACCACCCTCTGCACCCAGATCTTTCTGTCTCTAGGTTTTGACACCTTTATTTATTCTTGGGATTGGCATGCTGAAGGCACCCACTGTTCCCGGCCCAGAGGTTGGCACCATCCACGGTCTCTCCACACCCCCCCATCACCACTGCCAACAGTCCCTTTGTTACGCTGCCTCAGTTTACCCAATCTGAGTGGGCCTTTGTATCCTGCTGAGACACATTGTCATTAGAAGGGGACGACAGAGGATGAGATGACTGGATGGCATCACCGACTCGATGGAGTGAGTTTGGGTAAACTCCGGGAGTTGGTGATGGACAGGGAGGCCTGGCGTGCTGTGATTCATGGGGTCGCAGAGTTGGACAGGACTGAGCGACTGAACTGACAGTTGCCCTAAGGCAGTTCCTTCCTCACAGCCTGACGCCCCTGTTCCCCTGATCACCTTGACCTTAGACCCTGCCAGGTCAGGCCCACAGGAAGGGTCTCTGCACCCAGGCAGCTCCTCCTCCTTCACTCCTCAGGCCCTCCCCATCCCCAAGCCTGCCTCCAGGGCCCTCTGCCACTTCCCGCTTCTCTCCTTCTCTACCTAGAGCCTAGGTAGCCGGGAGGAAACTCACTGTTACTTTGAGGATGTGAAATACAATTAGAGTCAAGGCTTCAGCTCAGGGTGAAAGGTTCAGGCTTGCAGTGAGTCAAGGTGGAATTTTGCTGCTGAGTGAGGGGAGTTGAGGAGGTGAGGGGGGACACTAGGCGGCCCCCAAGCACTCCTCATGTCCCATGACGTACATGGTGTGTCCTCCAGTCCTCATCCCAGAAGTCTCCTGCGCACCAAGCCGTGTCCTTGGCATAGAAGGTACGTAAATGATGCCCAGGCCCTGCTCAGAAGCTCTCCATCCACAGAGGAGACAGCTTGAAGCAGCAACCACAGCGTGCTCAGTGCTCCAGCAGAGGGCACCTCTTTTTCCCAACGCCCAGAGAGAGGACCCTTCCTCACCACGTGGTCCTCTAAGGCAAGCGCCTGGCGCTCACACAGTCGCTCAGTGAACCAGTACTGTTCAATGAATCCAATTTTGGCTTCCTTCGTTGGGTTACCCTCTAGGGGGACTCACTAAGCAGTCACTGGCCCCAGGGCTCTGGACTGCCTTCCTGTCCCTCCTTCCCTGGTTTCACACGTTCTCCTCCCAGCCTTGAACAGCATCCGTATACAATTTGCAGGATCTGTGATCATGACCTCCAAAATAACCCTCGGCTTTCTCACTTCCTTTCACCTCCTCCACAGCCTCCCGGGCCCAGGCTAGCCTCCTGCCTCTCCTGGACTGTTGCCATAGCTTTCGGACTGTCGGCTACGAGTCACAGTCAGTTCACACGTAACGTTGAGTTTTCCTGAGTGGGGAGTGGGGAGAGAGTCTCCCGGGATCTAAAAGGGGAAGCAGCATCGGGAGCCTCATTGTAACGAGAGGTCACAGGCCCAGAGAGGGGAAGTGAACAGGGCATGTCCAAACAGCCGGCTGGAGAGACAATCACTATTATTGCTGCTATCAGTCTCTTCTTATTTCAGCTCAGGCGTGAAGTCACTGGGGAGGATAAATTCTTACTCACCCTGTGTTCTTGATATGCAGCTTAATTGCCCTGGGAACGGAGAGATCTGGGTTCAGAAGATGCACTTGTAGAGATGGCTGGGCTGCACGCTTGGCACCTGCTCCTTAACAAGCTACTTGCTGGCGCCTGTGCTATGCCAGGTGCTAGGGCAGCGGAGAGCAGGCCAACCAGGCCCTTGCCGTCCTGGGCCTTGAAGTCTAGTGGGAGTGACAGGGCAGCAGGCAGGTGAACAGACACACTCACAGGTGCATTTAAGTTGGGGTGAGCGCCACAGGGGCTTCCCAGGAGGTGCTAGGGTAAAGACCCTGCCTGCCAATGCAGGAGACTTAAGAGACACGGGTTCAATCCCTGGGTCAGAAATATGAGTGGGGCAGTTCTGCTGAGCCCAGAAAGCTGAGAAGGAGCCGCCAGCTACAGGAAGAGCCTGTGTTGGCAGAAGCCACAGAGAGCGGGGTGTGGAGGAAGGCTTCAGGGAGGTCTTCGGGAGCATGGCCAAGAGTGTGGACTCCACTCCAGGTGCAAAGGGAAGCCACGGAAAGGCTCTATGCTGGGGGGTGATAAACCGATGTGAGAAAACTAAGATTTGTAGGCAAGGAAATGAACCCAGGAGCCTTACTGGGGCATGGCTCCCTAGCCCCTGTCCTGCAGAGACCAGATGGGTTTCCCGGAGGGTACGCCAGTCCAGAAGCCACACCCGCTCCACTCTGCAAAAGTCTCTGAGGGTTTATGTAGAGGTAGCAGGAAGAGGCTGCTCGAGCCGGGCCGCCCTGGGATTGGCAAATAGAAAATGAATGCCCATTCCTCACACAGCTTCCAGGTCATGAGTTACTGCAGCGATTGCCCGGCACTGCTGCGTGGATCACAGGGACGGTGGACTATCCACAATTACGCAGCAACCACGGGCCTTCCCATGTGACAGTTGAGAGTTCACAGAGCCCCCCACGTGGGGAGGACTCCCCTGCCTTGGCAGAGCAGAGTCGAGAGAGGTTGAGAACGCTGAGCAGTGCCCCTTGCTCAGTCGCGAGATCTCGATAGTGACCCCCGACTCCATCCTGGCAGGGCCCTGAAGCTTCTGAAAGATCAGAAACACTGGCAAATTTACCACGTTCCCTTGCCTGCCTGAAGGAGTGCTCTTTATTCAAGCTAACCCTCCTCCAACTGCAGAAACTGGGGTAAAAAAAGAACCCTACTGGGAATTCTCAGGTGGTCCAGTGGTTAAGACTCTGTGCTTCCATTGCTGGGATGTGGGTTTGGTCCCTGGTTCGGGAACTCAGATCCCACGTGCCGTGTAGCATGGCCAAAAAACAAGCAAATGAACAAACAAGACCCTAGCTCAATGGGCAGGCAACAGGGCTGAAGTGTGCCGTCAACAGGATAAGAGCCCCAGGCACTTGCTGTCCCTGGTGGAAAAGGTCCTGGTGGCCACACCCAAAGGTGGGCAGAAGATAACAGATCTGATTCTGTTCACCCTGTTATTCTGTGCTGGGGTGTGTCATCTCCACTTTAGTGATCCCATCTGTAGAATGGGGATTTAGGGGTAGATAATCTCATAGGGTGACCCTAGGTGAGTGACTTCTTAATGAACCCCAGGTTCCCCAACTATGAAATATTGGTGGGAAGAGCTATAAAAACAAAGCATGTACATCCCACCTTGCTGAAAACTAGAATATACTAATATCAATCGTCTTTCCACTCCCTTGCCCATCTGTTTTCCTCTTTTTATTCTTGTTAATTTTCCCATTTATGGACATAGCCCTAGATAACACATTTTTTAAAATATTGCATTAAATTTGAAATTTAAATAAATGGAATCACACAGTTAAAAAGCCCATAAGCCTCATCATCTTGGCTGTGCGACTTGGGACTAGTCCCTCCCCTCTCTGGGGGTTTGTTTCCCATCTCTAACATGGGCTGGATGTGGGCGGCGGGAGGAGGCTGACTGCTGAGGCCCCATTCTGCATCAGGCTCCACACCGCACATGCCCTAACGCTCCACAGGGCCCCGTGGCCTCTACGGCTGTGTGCCAGGCCTGAGGCAGTCCTTTTGGACTGGTCAGGTCTCATCCTGGCCCTCTTGAGTCTATTGCAATTGCTCAGTTCCTGTGACTATGAGCCCTCTATCTGAGCTCAAACCAGCTTCGAGTCAGTTCTGGACGGCAAGTGCTGTTGTCTCCGTTAACCCCACTGGGAGGGATTCACCTTTCTTGACTGAATGAATGATGCTTTGAGTGTTGCCCCAGAAATGTGGGCTGAATTATTTAATTCTTGTCCCCAGCAAGCTCTCTTCCTGAAACCTCTGCCTCTGGCCACCCAGGTGACTGAGCACCTTGTCGTCCTTCTTCTCAGCAATGGCAGAACCACCAAGCAAAGCTCCCCTCTCTCCTCCTCTTTCTGACCTCGTTTGGATGCTCCAGACAATGATGATGAGGTAGCGTCGTAAAGAGGCAGAGAGGTCTGCGGTGGGGCGGCGTGAACCTTGGCTCCGCCGCATGTAGTCCATTCTGCCTCGGCGAGTGCACTCCCCTCTCTGAGGGTTAGTTTGTGCATCTCCCAAAGTGAGATTGTGATACCTCTTGCAGGCTTCTCAGGAGATTCAGAGAACACACCGGAAACACCTCAGACAACACCTGGCACGTTGTAAAAGCTCAGGACCTGCTGGCTCCCTTTCAGCTCTCCCCTCCCCATAATATAGTATCATCTATAAAGCCAGATGGGGAAAAGATGCTCCACTGTCAGCACCTATTCCAAAGAGGCATCCCCATCTACAGATTTGTAGCACCTGGGCTCCTAGCCATACACCCAAAAGTCAAACTGAACAATGGTCATGATAGTTATTCATCCATATCACACTGAACCAGGGACTCGAGTTAAGTCACAACTCAGACATGCTGGCATTCACTATGCGGCAGGCTCCGTGATGACCCCTGGGAAGAGAAAGATGGATAAGGAAGTGTAGCATTGAAATTAAAAGCTTGGTTTGCAAGTCAGACACACTGGAGGATTGGACTGAGTCATAAACTCCCTGTGTGGCACTGGGCAAGTTCGTCACTTAAACCCTCCAGACCTCAGCTTCTAAATCTAAGACGTCTCGGGGTTGCTGGAAGGATTACATGAGAGGTACTTAGTAAGTGTCTGACTCATAGCAGCTATCAAAATGCAGAAAGGTATCAGGACTCAATCTGGTGTGGAGAAGAAACTAAGACGTACACGCGAATATAAACACACAGAAAGATGCTTCTCAGGTCAAAGAAAGCAGACATAAGCACGCTTCACTTTTCTAAGGATAATTGATACCAGTAAAATACCACTTAAAGAGAGTCTTCTTAAAACAAGGGTCAAAATATCCATTATAAATGGTAAAGGAAAAAGGTTTAAATGGGGGCCATACTTTAAAAAACTAAAATTGAAAGCTTGAAAACAAGCCTTTCTTATCTCCTGTTAGCAAAATGTAGGTTATATTGTCAAATGTGCTAATTTTTTTCATTAAAAATAGAAATTCTCAAGTGTTGATTTTTTTTAGGGGGGGATGAAATTTTTAGAGGTGATCATGTCTGAGCACAAAACATTCTTCATTTTGTGTTTGGTTTTCACAGCGTGATAATAGAGGCATTTGTGAAGATATTTTAGAGATTTATCCGTTTTCCCAAGGGTATCTTCCAATCATTAGACGATGAAATTTTCTTCTGAAACATCTGGCATCTTTGTCCGTTTTCTCTGCTTTGATCATTAACTGGTTCAGTTCTGCCACTTCTTCATTTTTAGTTTAAATGTGATTGGAGCAGTCATCCAACCACTCTGGCTAACTTTCTGAAATCTGGCTCTGTTTAGAGATTTGTCCTTTTTCTCCATTGCATTTTCTGATACTAGAAGCAAGAAGCTGAAGAAAACCAACAAAGACATGGATGAGATGAGTCAAGATAGAAAATGGTGTCTGTGGAGAGTAATACTTGATTGTAAAGCAGCCTGCTCATTAGTAAATATTTTCGGGTTAGGAGGAGTTTTACTTTTCTCCTAAATCTTGTAACTGTACAATAATAATTGTCAAAATCAGAGAAACTGACAAAGATTTCTAAAGGAACTCAGAATAGAGAGCTCACTAGATTGATTTTTTTTTTTTGAGTGAGTATTCTAGATATTTAAACATGCACACTTAACAAGGTCTGAATCTCACTGATATTAATATCTTTACTCTTCTGAATAATGACATTATACTTTCATAATGTTTGGACTCCAGTTACCTCTGTTGGGAATCAGAGCAGGCTCCCCCCAAATGTGTCGTTAATTCTTCTGCATTAGAGTTATTTGGGAAACGGCTGGTGAAAAGTAAAGATATTAAAAAATAACCCCAACACTTCGACCCACCTCTTTCCCCATGAAAGCAAGAAATAAATCTCCCATTTGAACGTATCCTCCCCATATTAGGAGGTTGGAAAACATTCTTATCACCAGAGTTGGGGAATTCAAGGCTAAGAAAGCTGTGTAAACCAATCTCATTACTTCTTCATTAGTCTGTTACCCTATGCACAGACACCTTTGTTCTGCTATATCTTTGAAAATAATTGTTTTTTGTCTAAAACTGATCTGTAAGCCAGCCTGCCTTGGTCACTTTGGGGGTCTCATCTCTAGGGGATTGCCATGCATGTGAATTTTGTTTTTTTTTCCTGTCAATCTGTCTTTTGTCAATTTCATTAACAGATCAGCTAAAATAACTCAAGGGCTTCCTTGGTGATTCAGAAGGTAAAGAATCTACTTGCAATGCAGGAGACCTGGGTTCGATCCCTGGGTTGGGAAGATCCTCTGGAGGAGGGCATGGCAACCCACTGCAATATTCTTGCCTGGAGAATCCCCATGGACAGAGGAGCCTGGTGGACTGCTGTCCATGGGGTTGCAAAGAGCACTGAATAATTCAAGCAGGATAGAGAGAAAATTTCACCCTTCCAACACCTTCTTTCAGACTTAAATGCTTTTATTCATTATTTTAGTTCTATCTTATGATTTTGAGTCCATTTGGGGTGATAGACAGGGAGGCTTGGCGTGCTGCAATTCACGGGGTTGCAAAGAGTCAGACACGACTGAGTGAATGAACTGAACTGAACTGAACTGATATTTAATACACTACTGATATGGCTGGGTTTAATTCTACCACCTTGCTATTTGTTTTAAATTTGTCATTTCATCTTGTCTTTTTTGGAAATTAAACAAATATTTTTATTATTTTATATTTTTCTTGCAGTGACTTTTGTTTTACATTCTATAATTATTTTTCAGTGGTTATTCTAGAAGTTTCACTGTACATCCTTAGCCTGTAACAGTTTCAGGTCAGTTCAGTCGCCCAGTTGTGTCCGACTCTTAGCGACCCCATGAACCTCAGTACCCCAGGCCTCCCTGTCCATCACCAACTCCCGGAGTCCACCCAAATCCATGTCCATTGAGTCGGTGATGCCATCCAACCATCTCATCCTCTGTTGTCCCCTTCTCCTCTTACCGTCAATCTTTTCCAGCATCAGGGTCTTTTCAAATGAGTCAGCTCTTCGCATCAGGTGGCCAAAATATTAGAGTTTCAGCTTCAACATCAGTCCTTCCAATGAACACCCGAGGCTGATCTCCTCTAGGATGGACTGGTTTGATCTCCTTGCAGTCCAAGGGACTCTCAAGAGTCTTCTCCAACACCACAGTTCAAAAGCATCAATTCTTTGGTGCTCAGCTTTCTTTATAGTCCAACTCTCACATCCATACATGATCACTGGAAAAACCATAGCCTTGACTAGATGGGTCTTTGTTGGCAAAGTAATGTCTCTGCTTTTTAATATGCTATGTAGGTTGGTCATAACTTTCCTTCCAAGGAGTAAGCGTCTTTTAATTTCATTGCTGCAATCACCAGCTGCAGTGATTTTGGAGCCCCAAAAAATAAAGTCTGACACTGTTTCTACTGTTTCCCCATTTATTTACCATGACATGATGGGACCAGATGCCATGATCTTAGTTTTCTGAATGTTGAGCTTTAAGCCAACTTTTTCACTCTCCTCTTTCACTTTTATCAAGAGGCGCTTTAGTTCTTCACTTTCTGCCATAAGGGTGGTGTCATCTGCATATCTGAGGTTATTGATATTTCTCCCGGCAATCTTGATTCCAGCTTGTGTTTCTTCCAGCCCAGCGTTTCTCATGATGTAGTCTGCATATAAGTTAAATAAGCAGGGTGACAATATACAGCCTTGGTGTACTCCTTTTCCTATTTGGAACCAGTCTGTGGTTCCATGTCCAGTTCTAACTGTTGCTTCCTGACCTGCATACAGATTTCTCAAGAGGCAGGTCAGGTGCTCTGGTATTCCCATCTCTCTCAGAATTTTCCACAGTTTCTTGTGATCCACACAGTCAAAGGCTTTGGCATACTCAATAAAGCAGAAATAGATGTTTTTCTGGAACTCTCTTGCTTTTTCCATGATCCAGCGGATGTTGGCAATTTGATCTCTGGTTCTTCTGCCTTTTCTAAAACAGCTTGAACATCTGGAAGTTCACGGTTCAGGTATTGCTGAAGCCTGGCTTGGAGAATTTTGAGTATTAC
>SJYT01014766.1:1046412-1158532 GCA_006410635.1 Cephalophus harveyi | reverse complement strand
TACTTTACTAGTGTGTGAGATGAATGCAATTGTGCGATAGTTTAAGCATTCTTTGGCATTGCCTTTCTTTGGGATTGGAATGAAAACTGACCTTTTCCAGTCCTGTGGCCACTGCTGAGTTTTCCAAATTTGCTGGCATATTGAGTGCAGCCCTTTCACAGCATCATCTTTCAGGATTTGAAATCGCCCAACTGGAATTCCATCACCTCCACTAGCTTTGTTCAAAGTGATGCTTTGTAAGGCCCACTTGACTTCACATTCCAGGATGTCTGGCTCTAGGTGAGTGATCACACCATCGTGATTATCTGGGTCATAAAGATCTTTTTTGTATAATTCTTCTGTGTATTCTTGCCGCCTCATCTTAATATCTTCTGCTTCTGTTAGGTCCCTACCATTTCTGTCCTTTATTGAGCCCATCTTTGCATGAAATATTCCCTTGGTATCTCTAATTTTCTTGAAGAGATCTCTAGTCTTTCCCATTCTATTGTTTTCCTCTATTTCTTTGCACTGATCACTGAGGAAGGCTTTCTTATCTCTCCTTACTATTCTTTGGAACTCTGCATTCAAATGGGTATATCTTTCCTTTTCTTCTTTGCTTTTCTCGTCTCTTCTTTTCACAGCTATTTGTAAGGCCTCCTCAGACAGCCATTTTGTTTTTTTGCATTTCTTTTTCTTGGGGATGGTCTTGATCCCTGTCTCCTGTACAGTGTCACGAATCTCCATCCATAGATCATCAGGCACTCTGTCTATCAGATCTAGTCCCTTAAATCTATTTCTCACTTCCACTGTATAGTCATAGGGGATTTTATTTAGGTCATAGCTGAATGGTCCAGTGATTTTCTCCAGTTTCTTCAATTTCAGTGTGAATTTGGCAATAAGGAGTTCATGGTCCAAGCCACAGTCAGCTCCCGTTTAGGTTAGGACTTTTGCTGCTTCCTGAACAATGCAAGAACTTTACAACCAGAGTTCCATTATTCCCTTCTTGCTTGTTGTGCTATTGTTAAAATTTTTACCTTTGCATATGATATATATTGTGACTTAAAAAAAAAGTTTATTTGCCTCTGCCTGTCTTAGCTGCATCATGTGGGATCCAGATTCCTGACTAGGAATCAAACCAGGCATCCTGCATTGAGAGTGTGGAGTCTTTTAACCACTGGACCACTGGGGAAGTCTCTATGTTGTGATTTTTATATTGTGATTTTTAAAGTAACCTAAATATTTCCTTTGTAGTGTTTTCATTCTTTCATACAATTTTGTGTCTCTGGCAGGAATCATTTTCCTTTCATTTCTTTGGTATATGCCCTAGTGCTTGTCTGATGAAATTACATTTTTGTTGATTTTTAATTTCCATTTGCCTGAAAATATCTTTATTTTGTTCCATTTTTTTTCAGGATTTTTTTTTGTTGTTGTTCATATAATACTAGGAGTACTTTGTTAATTTTAAAATTTCAGCATTTTAAGAATGTTTTCTAAAGTTCACCCATTTTTATTGAAAAGTTAGCTAACAGACTCATTCATGTTTCTTTGAAGATAATTTGTCTTTTTTTCTCTGTGACTGACTGCTTTGGAAAATTTCTCTTTGTCTTTGGTTTTTTAACAGTTTGACTGTGAAGTGTGTAGGTGTGATTTTGTATGTGTGTTAATTCTTTGGGAGGCGTTCACTGGGCTTCTTGAATCAGTGAGTTAGTGTATTTCATAAGCTTGGAAACCCTTGCTTATTATGTTTCCAAAGATAATTTTGGGACTCCAAAAATGTGTATATTGAACTTCAACATGACCCGCATGGTGCTTATACTCTGTGAGAAGTACCTGTTTAGTTTGGCTGTTTCCCATTGTTTCTGTCTTTCAGTAACTGACCCTGTCCTCTGCAGTGTTCTGTCTGTTGCTGAGCCCATCTAGTAAGTTACTGCTTGTCTGTTGATTCCGGGTAACTGCTGAAAGATAGTAGACTTCAGAAGGCTCACATTTTCCTCCATTGGGTCCGTCACTTCCTTTATCATCTCTAACACTGTAATCATAGCTAATGTTTTTATCTGACTACAGTATCCAGGTCACCTGTGAATCTGTTTCTGTTGTTTGCTTCCTTTTCTCTTCCTCTTCCTGCCTCTTCACATATCTTACAGTAGTGACTGTATACTGGACACTGTGTGTTAAAGAAATGTGGAGGCTCTGGATGATTTATTCTATCAAAGAAGCTTCTTCCTTTCCTCTGTCAGGGAACAGGGTAAAAGGCTGAGTCTCTCAGCCCAGTCAGAAATTGAGATGGGTCATCGATGGGTTAACCAGGCTTCCCTGGTGACTCCGTGGTAGGGAATCCTCCTGCCGATGCAGGAGACACATGTTTGATCCCTGGATCAGGAAGATCCCCTGGAGGAGCAAATGGCAACCCACTCCAGTGTTCTTGCCTGGAAAATCCCACGGACAGAAAAGCCTGGTGGGCTACAGTCCATGAGGCTGTAAAAGAGTTGGGCACGATTTAGTGACCGAACCACAATGGTAGTGGGTTGCAGTTTTTGACAGACTAAAGCCACCATCTCTGGTTTGTCCTTGTTCCTTGAGTGTGACTGTCGAGTAAGAGCCCCGCTGAGTCTGTGTTCTCGTTCCCCAAAGGGGGAAAACAGTCAGGCCTTCAGGTCAGGTCCTCTCCGCCTAGTGGGACTGTCTCTTAAGCTCCATGAGATCAGAAGAGATTTTCATTCCAATTTTCCTCCCCAGCTTTCATGTTACCTGTGCTGACTCAGCACTGAGCAAGGTCCCGTAGAGAAAATCAGCCTTACGTCTCTGACTTCTGTTGTTCCTAGTCTGTCATGCCAGGCCATCATTACAACTCTGCTAGATTCCGTTTCCCATAGCATTCAACCTCTGCTTGGACCAAGCTAAGCTTCAGTTAATGTCCAGAATCACAAATGCCCCCAGGGAAGAAAGCTATCAGTAATTATCAGCTTATGTAGGAAGAGCTCTTCCTTTTCTGCAGTTTAGGTCCACTTACTTCTCTTTTCCACAGCTCTTTGATATCTTCAAATTTTCTACTTTTGCAGCTTTTTTTTTCTTGTCCTGAGAAAGTTGGCCTGCCATGATATACTACTTCCTACTTAAAAGAAGTAATTTGTCTTTTTATTTTAAGTCAACAAATTAAACACTATTATTATTAATTTACATAGTAGATATTAGTTTAGATTTACCCTCATATTGGTCAAATATTTGCTTAGTATTCCTCAGACCACCTGTCTGGGTTAATTTCTTTCTGACTATGCAAACATCTTTAAGAATGTGCTTTGGTGACAATCTGTTGATGGTTAAACCTTCAGGTTTTATTTGTCCAAAAATATCTCTTGTTTGCTTGTTCTTTTTTTTTTTTTTTTTTTTTTTCTTTCATTCTTGAAACGTAATTTCTCTGGTGTGCATGCCGGTGGCCAATTATTTTTCTCTTGGCTCACCAGAAATACTACTTCGTTACATTTTGGCTTCTACTGTTGTTGAGAAGATAGCTGTTAGTCTAATTGCTCTTTATTCGTAGGTGGTCTAACTTTTCTCTCGGATTGCTTTTAGCATTTCTCTGTCATAGACTGTGATGTGTCCTGCACTTTTAGAACTGAACTTTCTAACTGAACTGTTTACTCTCCAGATAGTCATAAGCAACTACTCTGTGTCAGATTTTCTCACTCTATCCCTCATATCTTTTAGCATCTTTCATTTGTTCCATTGTCTTTCTAGCCTACATTCTAGATATCTTTACTTATATCTAGCTAATTGTTTACCAATTCTCTCTCTGGTTGTTTCTAATTTGCTCTCTAATGTATCCATAACCATCCATTGAGTTTATTACATTTTAATTTAAAATATGTTTTTAATTTCTAGATGTTCTATATTAGTCTTTCTCAAATCTCCTAAGACATTTTGTAGTATCTTAATATTTACTCATATTTTCAAGCCTCTCATTTTTTTACACATGTGAACATTGCCATCTCATGCTCTGTGTCTGATGAAAATTCTAATATCTGAAACTTTGCTGATCTGATTTTGATATCTGTTGTTCCTGCCTGTTCTCTGTTATAGTGCCTTATATTCTTCTGTGTTTTGCAGTTTTTGACAGTGAATTTCCCTTGGAATTTATCTTTGAGAATTTTTTGAGGAATGAGTTAAACTTTCACTTCTCCAGAAAGGACTGTGCTTGTTTCTTATAGTCACCTGGGAGAAATACCAACCCTAAACCATTTCAAATTAAAATTTCTACTTAAGGTTTCTCAGACCACAAACCCAAGTGATTGAAAGCATATGATTACAAATTCTCTAGAAACATGAGTCACCTCCCTTCTCCACTTCGCCCCTAGCATCAAAGTCAGGTCAGGCAGATTTTCTGTGTGAATGTATTTCTCATTCAGCTTTACATTAAAGGTGTAACCCTTTGAGATCTCAGATTTAACTGGGAAGGCTTTACCCACTTGGTTTACCTACTGGCTTCCAGGCAAGCTTTGCCATGGCTAGGAGTGACCTCTGAATGTGTAACTAATTCTTTATGAATCATTATTTAAAGGCTGTAAATCTGCTTTCAGAGTCACTAATTTCATGGTTGCCGCAGGCTATATGATCCCGTCCCTCTTTAGACGAGAGAATCCTGATGCTGACCTCCGGAAGGAGCTGGACTAGTGAAGCCAGGCAGCACGCTAGGGAACTCATGGTCAGTGTGAGCGCTGGGGTTCCTGCTTGCCTTCCGCACACACGAGAGTAAGCCCTGCTGTCTCTACTCCAAGTCAGAGATCTGTTGTCAGAAGCTAATGAAACAAATTCTCACATGACCTGAAAAAGTATTTGCCATAACTCAGATCTCTTGATTCCCTGAGTTCTTTTTAATACAAAAAGATTTTAGTTCCAACCTTAGACCATAATGATGTTCTTGGCTAAAAGAACCTGCTCTGATATGAGGAACTGACATTCCTGCAACTAATTGATAAAATGGATCATCTCTCAACTATGTTAAGAATGTAATGAAGAAAAACTGCAATGATAGCTGCTTTACCGCTGATGAAATCACTGAACACTTGATTTAAATCCAGTATTTCCAAAAGTGTGTTCCTTGAAACATTAGGTCATGAGAAGTCAAGTGGGCCTTAGGAAGCATCACTATGAACAAAGCTAGTGGAGGTGATGGAATTCCAGTTGAGTTATTTCAAATCCTAAAAGATAATGCTGTGAAAGTGCTGCATTCAGTATGCCAGTAAATTTGGAAAACTCAACTGTGGCCACAAGACTGGAAAAAGTCACTATTCATTCCAATCCCAAAGAAAGGCAATTACAAAGAATGCTCAAACTACCACACAATGGCCCTCATCTCACACGCTAGCAAAGTAATGCTCAAAACTCTCCAAGCCAGGCTTCAACAGTACATGAACCGTGGACTTCCATATTTTCAAGCTGGATTTAGAAAAGGCAGAGGAACCAGAGATCAAATTGCCTACATCCATTGGATCATCAAGAAAGCAAGAGAGTTCCAGAAAAACATCTACTTCTGCTTTATTGACTATGCCAAACCCTTAGACTGTGTGGATCACAACAAACTGTGGAAAATTCTTACAGAGATGAGACTACCAGACCACCCGACCTGCCTCTTGAGAAATCTGTATGCAGGTCAGGAAGCAAAAGTTAGAACTGGACATGGAACAACAGACTGGTTCCAAATCGGGAAAGGAGTACGTCAAGGCTGTATATTGTCACCCTGCTTATTTAACTTATATGCCAAGTCTATCATGTGAAATGCCTGGCTGGATGAAACACAAGCAGGAATTAAGATTGTTGGGAGAAATGTCAACCTCAGATATGCAGATGGCACCACCCTTATGGCAGAAAGCAAAGAAGAACTAAAGAACCTCTTGATGAAAGTGAGAGTGAAAAAGTTGGCTTAAAACTCAACATTCAGAAAACTAAGATCATGGCATCTGGTCCCATCACTTCATGGCAAATAGATGGGGAGACAATGGAAACAGTGAGAAACTTTCTTTTCTTGGACTCCAAAATCACTGCAGACGGTGACTGCAGCCATGAAATTAAAAGACCCTTGCTCCTTGGAAGAAAAGCTAGGACCAACCTAGACAGCATATTAAAAAAACAGAGACATACTTCACCAGCAAAGGTCCATCTAATCAAAGCTATGGTTTTTCCAGTGGTCATGTATGGATGTGAGATGTGGACTATAAAGACAGTTGAGTGCCAAAGAATTGATGGTTTTGAACCGTGGTGTTGGATAAGACTCTTGAGAATCTCTTGGACTGCAAGGAGATCCAACCAGTCCACCCCAAAGGAAGCCAGTCCTGAATATTCACTAGAAGGACTGATGCCGAAGCTGAAACTCCAATACTCTGGCCACCTGATGCGAGTGACTCACTGGATGCTGGGAAAGATTGAAGGAGGGAGGAAAAGAGGACGACAGAGGATGAGATGGTTGGATGGCATCACCGACTCAAAGGACATGAGTTTGAGCAAGCTCCAGGAGTTGGTGATGGATGGGGAAGCCTGGCGTGCTGCAGTCCATGTGGTCGCAAAGAATTGGACATGACTGAGCGACTGAACTGAAATGAACTGAAGGAATGTTATATAATGAGCTTTCTCCTAGAGATTCACAACATAGGATAGAATATTCACGACTCAGAGAAGTCCTGCTATTTAAAAAATTCTGTTTAATGTTGTTTGATTCAGTGTTTTCAAGTCATATTTAACCACAGAAATATAAGAAACTTGGAACAGTGATAATTCATTTTTTAAGATAGAATTCACTTCTGTCACAGAAATTTGTCAACCCTCAGTGAACACTGAGAAGTAGTTTATAGAGATAAATAACACTTATTCAGCAAATTCTTGTTGAATGCCCACTGTACCTTCCACTGTGAGTATACAGTGATGAGCAGAACAGACATCGTTTCTGTCTTGTGGAGCTTCTGGCAGCACTGGGCTGTCAAGGGAGGCATTAAGAAAGGAAAAGCGAGTGGTTAGAAACCTAAATGCTCCTCAAGTTATGGGACAGGCCTGTGAGCTGGGCAGCTAGCCCGGCTATTTGCACCCTGTCTAGAGGCTATGAAACTTACTGATGTAATTGCACTACTCAAGAGAACCATAAGAAAAAGTAAATCCAAACACATTTATTTCTGGGATAGCAGAATTTACCTAGGAAAGGAAGTTCAGGAAAGACAGGTAAGAAGTAGGTCATTTTAAGGCGTTTGGAATCTCTGGTGGATCTGAAGACCCCTCCTAAGTTATGCTCTGTAACAGTGTCTGAAGTCCAACCAAGGCCCGTAAATGTTAACTGGAGTGACCGTGGTGGTGATGGTGATGAGTACCGTGGTGATGGTGTTGGATGACGATGATGGCGATGGTTGTCATGACAGTGGGGGTGACGATTGCGGTGGTGGTTATGATGAGGGCAAAGCCCGATGACAGTGGTAGCGATGGTGGTGGTGATGATGCTGGAAGACAATGATGGTAGCAGTGGTGATTCTGATGACGGTGATGAAGATGGTAGTGGCAGTGGTAGTGATGATGATGGTGGTGGTGATGATGACAGTGAAAGGAGTCTTCAACTCCGTCCTTTCACTCAATCCTGCATTGAGTTGGTCACCAGGACCTGTGCGTCTACTTATTAAGCTACACTTAAATCCATCCTCTCATTTCTCTCTAAAATTCCATTTCCCTGGAATAGGCCCTAATCCTGTCTTAGTGACCACCTTATCTCATTTCGCTGCCTCTAACTCACATTCTTCCAATCCCTACCCCGCACTGTGCTAATGCAATCTTCCTAAAGTTTAAGACTGACCACAGTTCTCCTTTGCCAAGCAGGCTCTGGAGTTTCCCCACGGTCTATGCTCCAGACATCTGGGTGCCTTAGCAGGGATTAAAGACTCTCCACAGCTTCCCTCCCCAGCCGTATCCCTTCCCCTCTCATTGTGTATCCTCAGCTCAACCACACTCAACCCACTGCACCCAGTCACTCCACGTACATGGACACATCCATGCCTTTTTCATGATCCTCTCCTTACTTGTCTATTCTCTTTCTTGTCTGTTAGCAAAACACAGACAAAACACACACTTATCCCTCAGCTCCACAGTCAGAGCCTCTCTGGGGCTTTGCATCATCCTTAGCTCTGGAATAGACTGGAATGTTCCTTGCCTGACCTCCTGAAATGCTTTCTGCCTGTGTCTGTGTGGCCTTCGCCACATGCAAGGTCATGTTACTGTCTGTCCATGCTGGGTGGGAGGCGCTGCTTGGAGGTACATACCATGTCTGGACTCGCAGTCCATTCTCAACCCCGCGCAGTGTAGAACACCAGAGAGCGGGTACAGGCACCACGGGGTGGCCGCGGTGCAGAAGCTCACACCCCTTCTTCTGTGGTCTGTGTTGCCCAGATTTTCTTTTCACCGGGTTGGTAATCCTTTCTCTTTTCCTCCATCCACACAGTTTCACTTATTTGCACAAGTGTGTGTGTGTGTGGGGGGGTGTGTGTGTACATATGCATGTGCACACGTGTGCATGTAGGTGGTTTTGTGTGCCTGCTCATGGTGAGGTCTGGGTGGGCTGGAGGGAGACTCGGTTCTCAGTGCTATAGATCAAGGACTCTGCCTTCTCATAGCCTTTAGGAAGGTATTAAAATTAGAGCCATTTGTCACGGGAGGTCTCAGTGCGCTATCAGTCCCTGGGAAGGACCAGGATACATCTCTTGACCTCTGAAAGGAATGAACCCATTCATCCACACATTGATTTCACGAATATTGATTGAGTCATCTGAGCACCATGCACTGTGCTAGGGGCTGAGGGTGCACAGCTGAGCCAAGAAGAGCAAAACCAAGTGCTGTTCTCATGGTTTTGTGGTCAGTTGCTGTAGGGGCTGGGGGCAGATGGCAATCAAGGCAACGAAGCCGTGAGATGAGTGGGAGCAGGGATAAGTGCCGCAAAGGAAGCCACACGGGGGACGTGGGCAGGTGGTTCTGGGAGACTGGAGAGCTCTTTGACGGCAAAATCTGGGAGTTCTCCTTGCAGAGACGCCATTTGTGCTCAGGCTACCTTAACAGAAAGGGGTCAGATGTGTAAACATCTGAGAGAAGACGGAAGGCCACTCCAGGCCAGGCAGAGAGAAGAGAAGGAAGGCAGTCATGGTTGGACCACAATAAATGAGAGGGGGCACGCTGGAAGCAGAAGTCAAAAGGAGACCAATGGCCAAGTCACGCAGGGCCTTCTGGGCCGTACCAAGGAGTTTTATTCTAAGGGCCGCGGAGAGGCTGCTGGATGGTTTTAAGCAGGAATAACAAGTTCCCATTAATGCTTTTCAAAGCTCAGCTGTGTGGGGAAGGAATTGCAGAAGGGACTAAGTGGACCAGAGAGGCAGTCAGGAGCTATCCAGGCCAGGGCTGGTGCTAACAAGGAGCAGGGTTAGCGTGCCGACGTCTCAGAGTGGCGAGATGCAATCTTTCCCTTCCTCCTGCCTCCCTCCCTCCTCGGAAAACCAGCTGGCCCTGGAGAGCTCCCAGCGAATGACATCATCTTCAGCTCCGGGCTGTTTGATTGGCAGGGAACTCGTCCCAAGGGTGTGCTGAGGCCACACACCGAAGCATGAAGCTGCCAGTGTGTGCCAGAGGGAAAGATGAAGAAAGAAAACCCGGATGAGTCCCTTGTGTGGCCCAGTACTGGGTCCAACACCCTTGTTCAGCACGTCCTGTATAATACAGCAGCCCTGTGAGGGACAGCTCTGTTTTGCAGATAATTCCTATAACCCTGATCAGGGAAGGATGCTTGGAACTCACGTGATCTGCACCCCTGTCTCAGAATTTGTGTGCATTTGTTATCCTTTTGGGTCAGGCGGTAAAGAGTCTGCCTGCAATGCAGGAGACCTGGGTTCGATCCCTGGGTTGGGAAGATCCCCTGGAGAAGAGCATGGCTACCCACTCCAGGATTCTTGCCCAGAGAATTCTGCAGACAAAGGAGCCCAACGGCCTCAATCCATGAGGTCACAGAGAGTCGGACACGACTGAGCAACTAACACACACATCTTTAAGTAGAACTCTTACTGTGTCTTAATCACTTTGCAAATATTATTTCTCATAACCAATTCATTAGGTAGGAATTATCATTATCCCCATTTAACAGGTGATGAAAACTAAGACCCAGAGATGCTAAGTAACTTGCTCGAGGTAGCACTGAGCCAGGATTTAAATACAGGTCTATGGAGTCCACATTCTTTTTAACTCCACCTGATGCCCTCTCCCCTCTGTTGTCTGTGAGCTAGAGTAATGGAGAGATCTCCACCTGACCTGTGCCCTTCAGCAGGCTAATGCATCTCTTGTACACATAGTGATTGAGTTGTTCAATGGCAAAGTGATCATCATGGGAGAATAAGGACACCTCCTAGGAAGGCTGGCCTGTCTTGAAAGGGAGTTCATTTCCAGTTACAGGGAATTCCCTGGTTGCCCAGTAGTTAGGACTCCATGCTTTCACTGCTGAGGGTTCAATCTCTAGTTGGGAAACTAAGATCTTGCAAGCTGTGCAGCATAGTCAAAAAACACAGAAAGAAAAAGCATAATGGAGCATTTCCAGCTACAATTCCTTACAAGTAGTAAGAGGGTCTCAGACTGGAAACTCAGAGTGAGAAGGAGGTGGACCCGGGATGTCTGTCTTACTTAACCTTCCGTCTCTAGGTTTAGCAGAACATGTGAAACAGAGGGAGTGCTCAGTAACAGGTGCTGAGTGAGTGGATGGATGGGTGAGAGGATGAACACAGGCTCAGCCTCCTGTGAGATCATACAGCTAGCTGATCCAGCACCTGGTGCAGTGCAGACAGGCAGTGCAGGAGGGCCCCGTTATGACTCTTGCCCGCACAGTCCAGGCTCTAGTCCCGTATGCTAATGTCACATGCTTGCAAGGGCATGGCCTGTCCTTGGTTCCAGTTGGCCACTGAGGCCTGTAGGGATGTGACCCTGTGCGGCCAGGTCATCATTTTTCATTACACAGATGTCATACAAAAGTATCTGATTTTTAGAAGACTGTGTGTCCCCAAGAAAATATATCTAAGCGCTATCTAGATCAAGTCCCTTGGCCACTATGTTGAGACACCCAATCTAGAATCAGTAGGAGGTGAGCCAGAATGGGTTCTGGATTGTTGACCATTAAGAAAGATGGGAAGGTCCCGGGAGCCTCTGAGAGGAAGTTGCATTTTGCACACCAGCTTATCCAGACTCAGGATATGATCGGTGTTAATTTTCCAGCTGTCATCTCAGGATTTCAGTTAAGTCTTGTCTAATATCGCAGCCAAGCTCAGTCATTCTGTAGAGGGATTAGAATGGCTCTTGTCTACAAAATGGGGCCAAGGTGGCAAAGACAGGGCAGAGGCTTTTGAGGCCTGAGGAAGGGGGAAGGTGGCTTGATGAATGAGCCCCATGAAGCTGCTGCATCTTAGAAACCAGGGCTGAGCAGCTCCGCCATCCCCCCCAAATGGAGATTCACCACCCGTGGCCAGACTCAGGATGTGAGTTTTATTTTCTTAATCAAGAGAGAAAATCTTTGCAGGCACGATTCCCAGTTGGGAAATTCTTTCTATGTTCCATTTAATCCCTTCTGCAGCAGCCGGAGCTTGCTCCGGTTGTTTCTTTCCTGTTGTCATCCTCTCCCCCCACCCCAACGCGCCTCTCCTTTTTCTTGTCCCCACCCTCTTCCCCAGCACCACTCAGAGCCTGTGGGGAGGGGAGCGGGAAGTGCTCATCCTGCCCTGTCTGGGGTGGATTTTTAATCCAGGCATGTTGCCAACACCCGGTGCCTAGCCTTTGCACCAGGTATTTAATTAAACCAGGGATTCCCAGGGGATTTGAGAAACTGGCTGGCAGGGAATGGGCTCTATCTCCACATCTTATTTTGACAAGCGCTGTAATTATCCTTCGTTGCTGGCAAGCGAAGCAGAATCTCTTTCCTTCCAGCCCCATCTTCTTAAAACAAGAGTACTCAGGCTCCTCTTTGCCCCACCAATCAACAGTCTGCAGACCTCGGTTCACCAATTAGGCTGAGACTGAGCTACGCCGTTGCTTAAGTTAATGCAGGTGTGCCACTCAGCGATTGTCAACAGCATCTGCGGGGCCGGCTTCCGAGCACCCAGTCCCCCCACTCGGGATTGTTGTTCAGTCGCGCAGTCCTGTCTGACTCTCTGTGACCCCACGGACTGCAGCACGCCAGGCTCCTCTGTCCTCCACTATCTCCCAGAGTTTGCTCACACTCATTGCTCAAATCCACTGAATTGGTGATGCTATCTCACCATCTGGGGGCAGAGCGATTGGGAACCGTGCCCTCCAAAGGGACAGAGGTTACTTCAGGAGCCAACGTGTGTGAGGCATCTTCCATGCCTGTCTGATGTTTAAACTTCTCTGTCACCTGCCAGGTTGATATCATTGTCCCATTTTACAGATGAGGAAACTGAGACTCTGAGAGGCAGAGTCTCACTGTCAACTGCAGTGGCCTCAGGACTCTCCCCCAAGGGCTGTCTGGCCCCACAGCTTCTGCTCCTTCTACATCATGGCACTGTGTCCCAGGTTCCTCCACCCCAAGACTCTGCCCCAAGCAGCTCTTGGGCAGATGATGGAAATGCCAGCATGCCAGGAGCAAACACTCCTCCTGAGTCCTGCTGTCCACGCTGCCCAGTTTGCAGGGAGGTTGTCAACAGGGGTGTTCCTGTTGGACTCCTCATGGAGTCCTCATGAAATGAACTTGGATGGCGTCTTTGAAAGCCCTAGGAAGGACTTCTCTGGTGGTCCAGTGGTTAAGAATCCTTCCAATACAGGGACAAGGGTTTGATCCCCGGTCCGGAAACTAAGATCCCACATGCCTCAGGGCAACTAAGCCCATGAGCTGCACCATCAAGTTACTGAGACTGTCCTATAATCTGGGGACAACAGGGGTACAAAGCAGGGGTGGAAAGTCACTGAGGAAAGGCTCACGGGATGGAAACACTGCTCAGACCCAGCCCGGTTTCTAGGTACCTGTGATCCAGTCTCTTGCCTCAGCACAGGGCAATGCTGGGCCAGTGTAGACCAGCCTGCCAGGAACTTTCCAATACAGCTAGCTGATCCAGCACCTGGTGCAGTGCAGACAGGCAGTGCAGGAGGGCCCCGTTATGACTCTTGCCCGCACAGTCCAGGCTCTAGTCCCGTATGCTAATGTCACATGCTTGCAAGGGCATGGCCTGTCCTTGGTTCCAGTTGGCCACTGAGGCCTGTAGGGATGTGACCCTGTGCGGCCAGGTCATCATTTTTCATTACACAGATGTAATACAAAAGTATCTGATTTTTAGAAGACTGTGTGTCCCCAAGAAAATATATCTAAGCGCTATCTAGATCAAGTCCCTTGGCCACTATGTTGAGACACCCAATCTAGAATCAGTAGGAGGTGAGCCAGAATGGGTTCTGGATTGTTGACCATTAAGAAAGATGGGAAGGTCCCGGGAGCCTCTGAGAGGAAGTTGCATTTTGCACACCAGCTTATCCAGACTCAGGATATGATCGGTGTTAATTTTCCAGCTGTCATCTCAGGATTTCAGTTAAGTCTTGTCTAATATCGCAGCCAAGCTCAGTCATTCTGTAGAGGGATTAGAATGGCTCTTGTCTACAAAATGGGGCCAAGGTGGCAAAGACAGGGCAGAGGCTTTTGAGGCCTGAGGAAGGGGGAAGGTGGCTTGATGAATGAGCCCCATGAAGCTGCTGCATCTTAGAAACCAGGGCTGAGCAGCTCCGCCATCCCCCCCAAATGGAGATTCACCACCCGTGGCCAGACTCAGGATGTGAGTTTTATTTTCTTAATCAAGAGAGAAAATCTTTGCAGGCACGATTCCCAGTTGGGAAATTCTTTCTATGTTCCATTTAATCCCTTCTGCAGCAGCCGGAGCTTGCTCCGGTTGTTTCTTTCCTGTTGTCATCCTCTCCCCCCACCCCAACGCGCCTCTCCTTTTTCTTGTCCCCACCCTCTTCCCCAGCACCACTCAGAGCCTGTGGGGAGGGGAGCGGGAAGTGCTCATCCTGCCCTGTCTGGGGTGGATTTTTAATCCAGGCATGTTGCCGACACCCGGTGCCTAGCCTTTGCACCAGGTATTTAATTAAACCAGGGATTCCCAGGGGATTTGAGAAACTGGCTGGCAGGGAATGGGCTCTATCTCCACATCTTATTTTGACAAGCGCTGTAATTATCCTTCATTGCTGGCAGGCGAAGCAGAATCTCTTTCCTTCCAGCCCCATCTTCTTAAAACAAGAGTACTCATAGGGGATTTGAGAAACTGGCTGGCAGGGAATGGGCTCTATCTCCACATCTTATTTTGACAAGCGCTGTAATTATCCTTCATTGCTGGCAGGCGAAGCAGAATCTCTTTCCTTCCAGCCCCATCTTCTTAAAACAAGAGTACTCAGGCTCCTGTTTGCCCCACCAATCAACAGTCTGCAGACCTCGGTTCACCAATTAGGCTGAGACTGAGCTACGCCGTTGCTTAACTTAATGCAGGTGTGCCACTCAGCGATTGTCAACAGCATCTGCGGGGCCGGCTTCCGAGCACCCGGTCCCCCGACTCGGGATTGTTGTTCAGTCGCGCAGTCCTGTCCGACTCTCTGTGACCCCACGGACTGCAGCACGCCAGGCTCCTCTGTCCTCCACTATCTCCCAGAGTTTGCTCACATTCATTGCTCAAATCCACTGAATTGGTGATGCTATCTAGCCATCTGGGGGCAGACCGATTGAAATGGGAGCCGTGCCCTCCAAAGGGACAGAGGTTACTTCAGGAGCCAACGTGTGTGAGGCATCTTCCATGCCTGTCTGATGTTTAAACTTCTCTGTCACCTGCCGGGTTGATATCATTGTCCCATTTTACAGATGAGGAAACTGAGACTCTGAGAGGCAGAGTCTCACTGTCAACTGCAGTGGCCTCAGGACTCTCCCCCAAGGGCTGTCTGGCCCCACAGCTTCTGCTCCTTCTACATCATGGCACTGTGTCCCAGGTTCCTCCACCCCAAGACTCTGCCCCAAGCAGCTCTTGGGCAGATGATGGAAATGCCAGCATGCCAGGAGCAAACACTCCTCCTGAGTCCTGCTGTCCACGCTGCCCAGTTTGCAGGGAGGTTGTCAACAGGGGTGTTCCTGTTGGACTCCTCATGGAGTCCTCATGAAATGAACTTGGATGGCGTCTTTGAAAGCCCTAGGAAGGACTTCTCTGGTGGTCCAGTGGTTAAGAATCCTTCCAATACAGGGACAAGGGTTTGATCCCCGGTCCGGAAACTAAGATCCCACATGCCTCAGGGCAACTAAGCCCATGAGCTGCACCATCAAGTTACTGAGACTGTCCTATAATCTGGGGACAACAGGGGTACAAAGCAGGGGTGGAAAGTCACTGAGGAAAGGCTCACGGGATGGAAACACTGCTCAGACCCAGCCCGGTTTCTAGGTACCTGTGATCCAGTCTCTTGCCTCAGCACAGGGCAAGGCTGGGCCAGTGTAGACCAGCCTGCCAGGAACTTTCCATGACCTGGTCCAACAAGGAACTTTCCAGGACAATAGCAACTACTAATACTTGCCTGTTGATTGAACACAGAGTACATCCTAGACACAGCATTATCCACATGAAACACATCTCAAGACTCAGTTCTCAAGACTCCATAAAGCAGGTGTTGTTATCCCCATATGACAGATGAGCAAAGTGAGGCCCATCAGACCACTTTCAGATCACACAGCAAGCAGTTGGCCTGAAAGTCTGTCTAAACCACTGTGCTGTAAACCTCCCTCCATGCTGCTGTGTCCCAGGGTCCCTCCAGAGTTCTCTTGGAGGAGCTGCAAGAGACAGTTAGGGGTGAGGACGAGGAAGAATGTCTCCGAGCTGCCAGTCTGGTGAGATTCCTGCTCCTGCTCTGTGTCCTGCTTCCGGTGCTTCAGGCGGCCCGACCCTCGTGCAGTACCGCCAACCCTTCCCTTGCCCTCGCTGCTCAGAGATTCGCTGCCTGTGGTTGGAGTCCCCCGCTCCCCAGGCCAGAGCGGAGCCAGTGGAGGGTGTGGCGTCAGCAGGGAGAGAGACAGAGGGGTGGCGGCCCGCCGCAGATGGGCCGGGAAGCAGGCTGGAGCCAGCTGGCCCGCTCTGAAAATCTGAAGTGTCTCTTCCGATTATCTCTTTTCAGCCCCATCTGCAGATGGCTCATTTCGTGAGGGAGGCCCTGGGCATTTGTTCTAGAACCTGAGCTGTGATTGGGAGAGGCAGGAGCACTTGGTTGGGAGGGGGAGAGACACCCCGTAATGCCCCAGAAGATTTCTATGCCCTCAGCTTGGGGTCGGCTCCTTCTGCCACATGGAGGGATTCTTGCTGATCTGTAGCCTGGATTCCAATTGCTGACGCTGCCTGCTAAAGATTCCCTGGGCTGTCCTGCCTTCGGATTTGGACAGACCGGGGCTTGTATCTAAGCATTTCCATGTTCCAGCTGTCATGACGTGAACAGGTCCATTGGTTTCCCTTTCCGGAGAGGCAGTGCAGTGCAGAGGTGAAGCGCATGGACTCCAGAGCCCAACCTGCCTCCCGAGGCTCCAGGCCCCATCCTCTGTGCCAGCCCCTTGCTGGCTGTGCGACCTTGGCCGAGTGACTTGGCACCCCTGGGTGCCTCTCCTGAGCCGTAAACTAGGGTTCCACCAGTATCCACCAAAGGAGGGGCATCTTCACGCACTGAAAGGACGCGGCACATAGGAAGCACTCGAGTGTGTTAGCCACTGTCATGGCGGGCGAATATTTTCTGGAATAAATATGGATAAACTGCGGTTTATCTCCTGAAAACCTGAAAAAACTGAAAACAGTTTTTTCTCCTGAAAACTGTCCATTGTGAAGCCCTATCAAACGGGCGCAGTCTGGAAGAGTGACCGTAGGCAGGCGGTTCCGCCCCCTCCTGCCGTTTTCCCCACCTCCTCTCTTCTGACTCTCCCTGGCATTCTTCACGCAGCTCGTGCCATAAGCGTTTCCTCAGGGCCTGTGTGCCAGGCTTTGCCCCTGGGGTTAGGTCCCCGGCGGTGAACTGTGTGGGCCCTGTCCTCTCGGACAGTCCCAGGACTGTGATGCAGTGCTGATGGGGATCAGGGAGGACCTCTTTAAGAAGCTAATGCTGGAGTCTCATCGTTCCAGTTGTGTCTAACTCTCTGTGACCCTAGCTGACTATAGCCTGCCAGGCTCCTCTGTCCATGGGATTCTCCAGCAGGCAAGAATACTTGGGTTGCCATGCTCTCCTCCCAGGGACCTTCCTGACCCAGGGACTGAACCTGTGTCTTTCTGTGACTCCTGTGCTGCAGGTGATTCTTTACCACTGAGCCATCGGGGAAGCTCAATGCTTGAGCCGTATGACCGTTGTTAGGGAGAGCATTTCTAGACAGCGGGAACTGCTTGGGATGATGAACTTGAAAGTAAAGTGCCACCATCAAAGATGCTAATTATTTAAGCTGCTCTTGCCATTTAAGATTGGAAGACTAAAACTGGGTGGGACGTTGCGGGACATGTCTCTTCCAGCTGCATCATGGGACAGGTGGGATGCTCAGTTCACCTGTAGAGAAAGGTCACACCGGCCTGGGGGTGGACAGAGTGACTCCACTCAAGGTGACAGGAGGACTCTCAGAGTGACCCCAACAGCTGTCGGAGCAGCCGTCAGCGCAGCTGTCAGCTTGTGCGGCCCCCGGGGCCGGCTGGGAGTGACCCTGCGTGCTGCCGTCTAACCCACCTGTGCCTTTCCCTGAACGAGGCAGCCAAGTGCTGACTCAGGGAATTGAACCTCTAATGGTCCCTAGTCTGTTATTATGTTTTAATGAGCTGGAAAAGCACAAACAGAAACCCTTAAGGGCATCAACCATGACACAGAAATCTAATAAAAGAAAACAAAGTGCTTATAAATCTAAGAGTTGTTTAAAATCCAGAAATTGCAGATTGACGTATGGAGCTGTATCTTGTTAGCCCCTAAACAAGCTGAGTGACCTTGAATAAGTCCCTTTTCTTCCCAGGACCTCAGTTCCTCCATCTGTGAAATCAAAGGACTGAAAAAAGGATCCCTGTGTCCTTTTCCATCACATACAGGCTTTGATTCAAAGTATTTCTTAAGGCAAGTCTACTCTGGGCCATGCAGCATCTTTAGGCATCTTGTGTGATCTGTTCTTGAGAATCTTCTTCCCAATCCCAGCTTAAACATCACTCCTCAAGGCAGCATCCACCATCACCCTAAACATAATCACTTTCTCTCTATTACCACCTACATTCCCTTTGCAAATTTGATAGAAGTCCCAGGTGGCTCAGTGGTAAAAAAAAAAAAAAAAAGAAATCCGCCTCCCACTGTGGGAGACATGAGTTCGATCCCTGGGTCGGGAAGATCCCCTGGAGAAGGGAATGGCAACCAGTTCCAGTATTCTTGCCTGGGAAATCCCATGGACGGAGGAGCCTGGTGGGCCCCAGTCCATGGGACAGCCAAAGAGTCAAACGCAACTTAGCAACTAAACAACAACCACCATAAAGAATAAATTCATTGTCTTCAAAATTGTACTTCTATAGCTCCAAAGTGCTGTTTATATTACACTTATTCAAGCTATCACAATAAACCCACAATTAGTTATTTGCATTTATGTCCAATTCCCTACAAAGCAGCAACATATATTAGTCATTTTTGGCTTCCTCCCCAGTACTGTCTACAGCATACCCTAGCTCCCCAAACTTTATAATTACACTTGCTCTGTGTGCCGATTAGGATGGCCCTCCCGTCCCCTTGGCCTTGAGGTAGGCTCCTATTCATCCTTCAAAGTCCAGCCTCCAAATCCCCTTCTCTGTTAAACTTTTCCTCTTCTGGCTAAGTGAGTCTTACTTTTGTTGTTGTTTTTCAGTCGCTAAGTTGTGTCTGTCTCTTTTGTGACCCCATGGACTGCAGTACTCCAGGCCTCCCTGTCCATCACTATCTCCCAGAGTTTGCCCAAGTTCATGTCCATTGAATGGGTGATGCTATCCAACCATCTTTAGAATCCTTCATGTCTATCCACCTTCCACTGTCGAGGATATTGCATGCTGTCAGGGTCTATTTATTGTCAATACCTCCTCTAGGTGGGGCTCCTTGAAGAAGGTACTTTGGACATTTCTCTTCTGCATCCGTCCCCAGTGTTCTTGGCCCAAATCTGTGAGGGAGTTGGTCCAAGTTAAGGAAACTGGACTTAATTGGCAGACAATGGCGGGCTTTAAACAGATGTGTCTGAGCTCTGACAGATAACATGGACAGATGCCCACAAGTCAGCAAGCTCCCAAAGCTGTAGACCCCTCAGCCTAAGCCCTAGAGAGCATCCAGAGTGTCATTCCAGTCCCAGCCAAATTTCTACTCTGCCAGCTCCCTCCTGCTTTCCCCTCGTCCATGTAAATAAGGCTGACAGTATTTCCCAGGGAACGTTCAGCTACTTGCTCACTGCTGTGTTTCTGAAGTTGGGAGAGTTGGTTGTCCATAGGTAGTTCAATCATATGCCTTGCAACATAGGCTTACACTATGAGCGAGTGAATTTGCTCAGTCATGTCTGACTCTTTGCGACCTGCCAGGCTCCTCCATCCATGGGATTTTCCAGGCAAGAGTACTGGAGTGGGGTGCCATTTCCTTCTCCAGGCTTACAGTGTGAACTATGTCTGTTTTGTGTAAATCAACTACTTTGTCACGAGAAAGTTTATGTGACAACAATTTCAGTCAAGTCAGTGGTCAGCATAAAGCAGGTTCCTGAATTCTTCCTGTGGACCCTGCACCGGGCAGCAGCAGGAAGAGGCAAGCTCGCTATGGGGCAGACAGAGCTTGTCAGGTCAGAGAGGACCTGGGCTTCTCTCTTCCCTGGGCTTCCAGCAGGAAGCCTCACGAGGGAATTCTCCGTGCTCTTCCCCACAACTTGACGTGACAAGCTGTGAGTGCCCCGGAACTTATCACTCCCAGTCTGGATCCGGGCTAAAAGCCTGGGTCAGGCTTCAGATCCGAGCAGGCAGAGAGCTGGAGTGTCTGGACAGGTGAGCTGGCTCATGGCAAAAGCCCTGGGAAAGACAAGACCTGAGTCTTCGGCTTGATTCTGCCTGTGACCTTGAGTATCTCACCTTGTGACCTTGGACCTCAGTTTTCAGCTGCCCCATGGGTGGGGTAGGACTTCCATGTTGTACAATAGTGTTGTGAATTCCCTGACCCTCTCCTTCCCAGGGCCACCTCATGTTTTCTGTTTTTTTTTTTTTTTGCTTTGTTTTGTTTTGATTTGGGTTTTTTGCTGCGCCTTGTGGCATGTGGGATCTTAGTTCTCCACCAGGACTCGAACCCGTGCCCCTGCAATGGAAGTGTGGAGTCTGAACCGCTGGGAACTGCTTGGAACCACCTCGTGTTAGCCAGTGTTTCCGTCTCCTCCAACCCTTCCCCTGGGGGTCATGTGAAGGGGACAGACAGCTGTGGGTAGCCCAGAGTCAAGTTTCCGGGATTGTCTAGTATGAATCATTTTCGTTTGCAGGTTGATGCGTCTCAGTCCCTATCTTTTTTTAAACTGAAGTAAAGTTGATTTACAATACTGTGTTAGTTTCAGGTGTATAGCAAAGCAATTGAGTTATATATATATATATTTCAGATTATTTTCCATTATAGATTATTACAAGATTTTGAAAATTGCTCCCCGTGTTAAAAACAGTAAATCCTTGTTGCTGATCTATTTTATGTATGGCAGCTGTTATCTGTTAATCTCATTCTTCTAATTCACCACCCCCCCGCCACCACTTTCCGCTTTGGTAACCATGAGTTTGCTTTCTCTGTCTGCGAGTCTGCTTTGGCTTTATAAGTAGACCCATTTGTATCATCTTTATATTTCACATGTTATATCATATAACATTCTTTTTTCTCTGTCTGACTTCATTTAGTGTGATATTCTCTAGGTCCATCTATGGAAACGGCAGTGTTTTGCTCATTTTTGTGGCCGAGTAATATTCCATTTTATATACTGCATATACATGCGTGCTGCTGCTGCTGCTAAGTCACTTCAGTCGTGTCCGACTCTGTGTGACCCCATAGACGGTAGCCCACCAGGCTCCCCCGTCCCTGGGATTCTCCAGGCAAGAACACTGGAGTGGGTTGCCATTTCGTTCTCCAATGCATGAAAGTGAAAAGTGAAAGTGAAGTCGCTCAGTCGTGTCCGACTCAGCGACCCCATGGACTGCAGCCCACCAGGCTCCTCCGTCCATGGGATTTTCCAGGCAAGAGTACTGGAGTGGGGTGCCATTGCCTTCTCCGATACATGCGTGCATTGGATACCAAATATACATATGCCGCAGCTTCTTAACTGTGTCACCTGTTGATGGCTTTTGGGTTGTCTCCGTGTCTTGGCTCCTGTAAACAGTCGCTGTCGCCTCTTCGCCCTCTCTGTTAGTTCCCTGTGTCCCTCCCTATGAATGTGTCTCTTTCGGTCTTGGCCTGCCTTTCTCTCTGTCTGTCTCTTTCTGTCCTAAGCGCTCTCTTCCTCCTGTTCCCCACCCCGTCCTGACCCCGAGTGTCTTTCTCTCTGGGTTTCCGGCTGTGTGTTTCCTCCTCTCCGTCTCCTGTGTCTCACCTTTCTCCCTTCCTCTCCCTGCGCCTCCCCCCACCTCTCCCACTCCTCTTCCTCTGATCCTCCCTCTGTGCAAATCTCTGTTTCTCTAACTGGCCATCCTTCTCATATTAAGAGGCCCAGTGGCCAGGCCAGGCTTCTTGTCTGTGATGGGCTTCCTTGCTGTCCAGTTTCTGGCTGGAGTGTGGCATCTGCCCTGGGTTTGTATCTACTTACAAAGGGCATCTGTGATTAATGTGGGCAGTTCTTAAGGAGCTGGAGATGTGTTTATGCTCCCTGCGAGCTGTGATGAAACACCCGTAACATTTAATGTGGCGCATTGACATTTAAATGTCAATTAAAAAGTCCCCGTTCTGCTTGGCCAGCCCCTGGATCCTCAGATGAACATTGCCCTCCCGCCTGCCTCGCCAGCCCCACTGAGGGCTGCTGGCATGTGGATGGCACAGCAGACACAGTGACCTTGACAGAAGGGGTGGGCAGGTCTGAATGGGCTGAGATCACTGGCTGCACGGAGGCCAGCATGTGGAGAGGCAGGGAGAGAGCTGGTCCCGGGCTACAGAAGGAATGCCCAGAAAGTTGGCTGGAGTGAGGGTCTAAAAGGGACACATGGGAAGCAGGACTAGAGGCAGCATTTACCTGCTTCCCTTCTTGTCCCTTCAACTCATTGGAAAAGACCCTAATGCTGGGAAAGATTGACGGCAAAAGGAGAAAGGGGTGGCAGAGGGTGAGATGGTTAGATAGCCTCACTGACTCAATGGACATGAGTTTGAGCAAACTCTACGAGACAGTGGAAGACAGAGGAGCCTGGCGTGCTGCAGTCCATGGGGTTGCAAAGAGTTGGACATGACTGAGCAACTGAGCAACTTCTTGTCCCTGTCCCTGAAGGCATCGCCTAAAGCTCATCTATCACTAATCACTTAGGTGCAAAGTCTCTGCCTCTGGTTACCTTCCACCAGACTGGAAGTGTCTTAAAGCCTCTCACTCACCTCTTCATTGCCCAGGTTGCTTAGTGCACACAGCAGGTACACAACAGTGGTCCATTCAGTCTGATGCGACACTTATTTCTTGAGTTTTCTACTATATGGCAGGACTTATCCTGGGAACTGAAGCTACGAAGTGATTAGGACTGAAACTTGACCCCAAGGACTGTATTATGTTTTCAAAGATAAACAGAAAAGGCAAATGCTAAGATAAATGGAAACAAAGAGGAGAGGCAGCTGGCCCAGCAAGGATGACAGAGGGCTTCCTGGGGGAGCGCAAATGGAGCTGAGACCCAAAGAGCAAATATACATTTGCAAGGCAGACAGGAGGCAGAGGGGATTCTAGGCAGCAGGCCCAGTCTGTGTGTGGAGGCAGGGATGAGCCCTGGAGGAATCGGTGACAAGGATGAAGGAGTGGGCATCAACAGGACGTGTGAAACCCATGCCCAGGGGACACACGACTGTACAAGAACTCCGTGAGGCAGGGGCCCTGGCTGCCGTGTTCACCGCTGTTCACAAGAGGCAGGAGGAGCACCTCTCTCTTGTCCATTCCCAAAGCCCAGTGGGGCCCTGCGAGGGCGTTTATTTCCCCAGAGTCTTCCTCAGAGCCTGGTGTCCTGTGGGCCCCCCTCCCCCCATCCCCTGCTTGTCATCTCCCAGCCCCTGAGCTGCCGAGTTAGAGAAAGACATGCTCTATTTTCTCAAGAAAGTCTTTTCAACAAGAGGCACATTTTCATCTAAAGTTTCCTGTAATTGTAGTCCAGAGAAATGTCTTCCTAAGCCCAGGGATCAGATCTTCAGCTGAAGAATGAAACACAGCAAGTGGAACATCTGCCCAGAATGGGCTCCAAGCCCTGGAATGACACATGGGGCCAGGTATAGTCATGTGGCCTCGGGCAGTCCCTGGCCCCAAGATGGATGTTCATCTCCCCTCCACTCTAGGAAGGAAACCCAGGATTGGGATACCAAGTTTCTAGACTGTTTGGTTGGTATCCAGAGGCATTCTCATCCCCATTCACAACCTTCCACACCCAGATCTAGTTCCCCCCATAATCTGCCCTTTTAGTCTTGGATGCACAGGAAACTTCCTGGGAGAGCTGATGAAACCCAGAGCTTCACCATCCTCTGTCCACCAGCCTGACATTTACTCATCCCCACTGTGGGTCAGAAGCCCCCCAGACTGCAGGGGGCTGTCTTCAGTTGCCTCTTGATTCAGCAGGTGCTGCTTCTCTCTGCTTTGGCCAGGACACACTTTACACCCCCTGACTGTGAAGGCCCAGTGGTGAAAGGAATGAGCTAGTGATTGTGCCGACTTTGGATCAATCAGTTGCTCACTTTCTTGGAATTTCACCCCAGTGGTTACTATTGATGGAATTGCATGGAGTGGTACCCAGACCCTGCTGGACATACGTTCACAGTCCTAAATACAGTTTGATGATATCACCTGCCCTTCCCCCGACACCTCACACTCTGGCCTGTTTTCTGAGCAAGGAGATCTGTGCTAAATATTTGGCATAAGGGATGCGGCAAAGTCTTCCTTTGTCTCCCTCTTTCTTATGTCTTACCTGTAGAGAAATGGAAAGGTATGCTATACAGTGGAGGTTTTACGATGTTGAACATATTCAGGAAGGTTTTTTTTTTTTTCCAGGAAGGTTTCTATCCCAACACATCCTTGCTTTCAAACATTGTTCCTACACACACACACAGGTACACACACACACACAGGTACACACACACACACACATATTTCCCAAAGACCCTTCATCCTTCTTCCTCTGTTGCAATGTCACAGCACACTGTGAACACATCAAGAAAGGTCTTCTGAATCCTTGACAGGAGTTATCATCAAATAGAAGAGCCCACACCCCAGAGGTACACAAATGTTCATCAGAAATTTGGAAAGAAGTCATTGGCCCTCTATTGATAGTTTTTTAGTTTATAATTCCTAATTACCATAATTATGCATGCTTGGTAAGTTCATTACATGTTAGCACTGTTGTTGTTGTTCAGTGGCCCAGTTGTACCTGACTCTTTGCGACCCCCTGGACTGCAGCCTGCCAGGCCTCCCTCTCCCTCACCATCTCCTGGAGTTTGCCCAAGTTCATGTCCATTGCATTGGTGATGCCATCCAACCATCGCATCCTCTGACACCCTCTTCTCCTTCTGCTCTCAGTCTTTTCCTGCATCAGGGACTTTTCCAATGAGTTGGCTTTTGGCATCAGATGTCCAAAATACTGGAGCTTCAGCTTCAGCATCAGCCAGTGCTAATAATAGAGGAGTTTTGGGGAGAATGAATTCATGGATATATATGGCTGAGTCCCTTTGCTGTCCACTTCAAACTATCACAACATTATTAATTGGATATACTCCAATATAAAATAAGAAGTTTTGCAACTTCTTCACAAAATGAAAAAAATAAAGTACTGATATTTGGAAATATGAAAAAAATTAAATAAAGTAGAAATAAAAAACTATACTCAAGTTCTGGAGGAGTTCAAAAATTAGAGCTCTATATTTTTCTTATATCATTCTTTCAGTCCTGCTCATATAAGTCCTTCAAATTTCCCTAAAGGTCCTGGAGGGTAAAATGAGAACAACTCTTACTGGAACGACATCTTGCCTGTGATGCCTCATGCCGTCTTTCCAGTGGTCAGAGGTGGTGATGGCGGGAGAAAAGGCTGTGGGCTGGAGCTGCCCCGGTGGTGCCAGTGCTGAAGAACCCACTTGACAATACAAGAGACACGAGACGGGGTTTGATCCCTGGGTCAGAAAGATCCCCTGGAGAAGAGCATGGCAAACCCACTGCAGTACTGTTGCCTGGAGAATCCCATGGACAGAGGAGCCTGGCGGGCTACAGTCCACAGGGTCACAAAAAGCCAGACATGACTGAAGTGACTGAACACAGACTAGGATTGCCCCTCTGGTGAGTCCCTCAGGGGCACCAATAGAAATTCAGATTCCTGCATTCTCCCTACCCTCCCAAGACCTGCTGAACCATACTGTCTTCAGAGATGTGGCCTATGAATTGTATCTTTAAAAGCTCCTCAGATAATTACCCAGCCAGACATGGGTACCACTGGGCTAGGACATGGTGTTACTCTTCACCACAGGAGAAAAGGGACTCTTGGCCAACCTCACCCAGAATCTTAATGTCATTATTTTCTATTTTTGTGATATGTTTTGCCTGTTTATGCTCTTGAGAACAGACTATTTGTATCACTGATGTCACACCCTTTGAAAAGCCTATCAGGTTTCATCCATTCAGTCAACAAATGTTTTGCCAGTTACATTTGTTTCCACTTGACAGATACAGAAACTAAGACCCAGAGAGACCAAGGGGTTTGTTTCTTCCTTAGCTTGTAAGACATAGATCCCGAGACCCAATCCAAGCTACCTGGCCCCAGACCCTGTGCCCTTTTCATTTTTGCTTCGGTACGTTGTGATGGAACGGTCATGAGACCAGAGCTCTGTGTGTGGGGTGTGCTGTGCCCCTCGGCCCTCCTTCCTCCCCCTCTTGTCCCCCGCCCGTGCTTGCAGGCTGCAGAGGAGATTAACATTCAGGGCACGCTCTGCTCCCTTCTGATCCCATAGAGAGAACACAGCCTCTGCCTGCCAATTAGTAACGTTCGGATCTTTATTAGAGCCGGGGACAACACGTTCCAGTTATGCAAACGCCCTTGTCTGGGAGCAGCAGTGGGCCGGCACAGGAGCCCCATCTCTCCCCACAGAGACACCATGGAGGTGACTTGGCACCCCCAGTGCTGCTGCAATCAATAGGTCAATCAATAACTATTTATTAAGCCTTGTCCAAGGTGCTGAACGAAGCATGGGGGACACGTACTACCTCTGCCTAAAAGAACCCAGGGCTCCACAGAGAGTGTGGTCAGGCAGAGGGAAGAACGTAAAAGGCCCTTTGCTCTTTTTGGAAATGCTAACAGTTTCTATTTATTATCCATTCCCCAAACAGGTAAAGAAAAGCGTGAACTGTTGATAAGTGCCCACTGTGTTCACAGACACTTGTTGGGCACTTTATATGCACCGGCTTACTCAAATCTATTAATTTTTATATGAGAAACAATGTGCTTTTTTTCAAAACATGTGCTTTAAGTTGAGAAAACTAGGATTGCAATCTCGGCCTTGTCACTTTCTCTCTTGGAGGCTTCGTGACCTCAAATTCTTTATCCATAAAATGGGAGGACGTAGTATCTGTCTCCTAGGATTGTTGGGAGGAGTAAATACAGGCAGATTCTTTATCATCTGCATCACCACGGAAGCCCAGTTAGGCAGTATATTTAAGTCACATGCCTCATCTCCATATGACACAGCAAAGTGTTAAGAAGCCTAATGTGTAAGAAAATGAGAAAAACAAGTCAAATGCAGCATATACATTAGCAACAATGCAAAAATAATATATGTATAGCGTCCGAAAGAGGACAGTCGTGAGAGGAAACTTGAGGGCTACAGTCCACAGGGTCACAAAAAGCCAGACATGACTGAAGTGACTGAACACAGACTAGGATTGCCCCTCTGGTGAGTCCCTCAGGGGCACCAATAGAAATTCAGATTCCTGCATTCTCCCTACCCTCCCAAGACCTGCTGAACCATACTGTCTTCAGAGATGTGGCCTATGAATTGTATCTTTAAAAGCTCCTCAGATAATTACCCAGCCAGACATGGGTACCACTGGGCTAGGACATGGTGTTACTCTTCACCACAGGAGACAAGGGACTCTTGGCCAGCCTCACCCAGAAGCTTAATGTCATTATTTTCTATTTTTGTGATATGTTTTGCCTGTTTATGCTCTTGAGAACAGACTATTTGTATCGCTGATGTCACACCCTTTGAAAAGCCTATCAGGTTTCATCCATTCAGTCAACAAATGTTTTGCCAGTTGCATTTGTTTCCACTTGACAGATACAGAAACTAAGACCCAGAGAGACCAAGGGGTTTGTTTCTTCCTTAGCTTGTAAGACATAGATCCCGAGACCCAATCCAAGCTACCTGGCCCCAGACCCTGCGCCCTTTTCATTTTTGCTTCGGTACGTTTTGATGGAACGGTCATGAGACCAGAGCTCTGTGTGTGGGGTGTGTTGTGCCCCTCGGCCCTCCTTCCTCCCCCTCTTGTCCCCCGCCCGTGCTTGCAGGCTGCAGAGGAGATTAACATTCAGGGCACGCTCTGCTCCCTTCTGATCCCATAGAGAGAACACAGCCTCTGCCTGCCAATTAGTAACGTTCGGATCTTTATTAGAGCTGGGGACAACACGTTCCAGTTATGCAAACGCCCTTGTCTGGGAGCAGCAGTGGGCCGGCACAGGAGCCCCATCTCTCCCCACAGAGACACCATGGAGGTGACTTGGCACCCCCAGTGCTGCTGCAATCAATAGGTCAATCAATAACTATTTATTAAGCCTTGTCCAAGGTGCTGAACGAAGCATGGGGGACACGTACTACCTCTGCCTAAAAGAACCCAGGGCTCCACAGAGAGTGTGGTCAGGCAGAGGGAAGAACGTAAAAGGCCCGTTGCTCTTTTTGGAAATGCTAACAGTTTCTATTTATTATCCATTCCCCAAACAGGTAAAGAAAAGCGTGAACTGTTGATAAGTGCCCACTGTGTTCACAGACACTTGTTGGGCACTTTATATGCACCGGCTTACTCAAATCTATTAATTTTTATATGAGAAACAATGTGCTTTTTTTCAAAACATGTGCTTTAAGTTGAGAAAACTAGGATTGCAATCTCGGCCTTGTCACTTTCTCTCTAGGAGGCTTCGTGACCTCAAATTCTTTATCCATAAAATGGGAGGACGTAGTATCTGTCTCCTAGGATTGTTGGGAGGAGTAAATACAGGCAGATTCTTTATCATCTGCATCACCACGGAAGCCCAGTTAGGCAGTATATTTAAGTCACATGCCTCATCTCCATATGACACAGCAAAGTGTTAAGAAGCCTAATGTGTAAGAAAATGAGAAAAACAAGTCAAATGCAGCATATACATTAGCAACAATGCAAAAATAATATATGTATAGCATCCGAAAGAGGACAGTCGTGAGAGGAAACTTGCCTCCTAATTCTGAGTTATCTGTACTAGTGTGTATTTTCATTTATGCTTTTAAGGGAAAAGGGAAAGACTGCGTGAAACTGAGCCTCCAAGCAGTTCAATTACTGGCCCAAGTTCACACAGTGACAGGATGGACCAAGACACCCATGCTCTCCCCACCCACCAAGCTGGCTCCCTCCCCTCGGGAAACAGATGCGCATGGTTCAGAGACCATACAGTCACACTGATACATGCACCAGGGCTGACGTCTCTCCTGGAGACTGGACTAGTGAAGAAGCCTTGAGTGAGTGAGTGAGTGAAAGTCACTCATTCGTTTCTGACTCTTTGTGACCCCATGGACTACACAGTCCATGGAATTCTCCCGGCCCGAATACTGGAGTGGGTAGCCTATCCCTTCTCCAGCAGATCTTTCCGACCCAGGAATCGAACCGGGGCCTTGGACCAAAGCAAAACACAAGGCAGAGGAGAGGGAGGATGGAAGTGAACAGTCCCCTGCTTGTCAGGGGCGATGCCTTAATGGGAGTAGCGCACCGTGAAATTAACGACCCACCCAAAGCACCTGAGAGATTGAACTGGCCATTAAAATGCAAAATCACAATGCAGGAGAAGGAGGGAAACAAAGAAGCAGGAAGAAGGAAGCTGTGGCAAGAGTATGGAGAACAGAAAGTCTGTGACAAGCAGTCAGATACTCAGAAAAAGAGTCTGGCTCAGGATTCTGGAGGGCAGGAGTATGTAGCTTGGGGGGTGGGAATACTTGTTACCTAGGGGAGCCGGGCGGAGAAGGCAATAGCAAGCCACTCCAGTACTCTTGCCTAGAAAATCCCATGGACGGAGGAGCCTGGTAGGCTGCAGTCCATGGGGTCGCTAGAAGTCGGATGCGACTGAGCGACTTCACTTTCACTTTTCGCTTTCACACAATGGAGAAGGAAATGGCAACCCACTCCAGTGTTCTTGCCTGGAGAGTCCCAGGGACAGGGGAGCCTGTTGGGCTCCTGTCTATGGGGTCGCACAGAGTCGGACACGACTGAAGCGACTTAGCAGCAGCAGCAGCAGGGGAGCCGGGGGACTCCCAGGCGGCACTAGTGGCAAAGAACCTGCCTGCCAATGCAGGAGACTTCAGAGACACCAGAGAGCTGGGTTTGATCAGGAAGATCCCCTGGAGGAGAGCAGGGCAGCCCACTCCTGTATTCCTGCCTGGAGAATCCCATGGACAGAGGAGCCTGGCGGGCTACAGTCCATAGCGTCACAAAGAGTTGGACGCGACTAAAGCGACTTAGCACGCACACAGGAGAACTGGAGACAGCAGTGCTCAGGTCGAGTTGTGGAAGAGAATGGAATACAGTGTCAGTGTTCAGAGAATGGAATACAGAGGCGCAGAGGTGGGAGACAGAGATTCTCACCATAAAGGGATTTGCCCCTGAGAATGCCCGAGACTCTCTGGAGGCGTGCTTGATTGGCACAAGTAGTGGAAGGTGCTCCTGGTCTCTAGAGAGTGGAAGCAGATGTGCTGCTAAATACCCCACAGTGCACAGGGAAGTCCGTCACCACAGAGAGCTGTCCAATCCCAAGTGCCTGAAGGGTCACCGTGGAGACACCCTGGTCTAAGGGATGAGTCAGCGTGGGGGATGGGAGGTAAAGGAGTCAGCGATGAGACCAGACATCAGATGGGAAGTCAGGAGGAAGAGAGGTCAGCCCAGGGGCGAAGCGCTCAGAGGACAAAAGGAGGTTCAGTGATGAGTCAGTTTAGGGTCTCATATGGACCAGGCATCACGGCAGGAGATGGAAGTGGGCTTCAGAGCTCAGACAGAAAGAAAGGATCTAGTCACTGAAGAAGCAAAGATTAAGAAGCTATGAGGAAGACAACTCAGACCAGAGACAGGAAGAAAGACCGGGGGACTCCCAGGCGGCACTAGTGGCAAAGAACCTGCCTGCCAATGCAGGAGACTTCAGAGACACCAGAGAGCTGGGTTTGATCAGGAAGATCCCCTGGAGGAGAGCAGGGCAGCCCACTCCTGTATTCCTGCCTGGAGAATCCCATGGACAGAGGAGCCTGGCGGGCTACAGTCCATAGCGTCACAAAGAGTTGGACGCGACTAAAGCGACTTAGCACGCACACAGGAGAACTGGAGACAGCAGTGCTCAGGTCGAGTTGTGGAAGAGAATGGAATACAGTGTCAGTGTTCAGAGAATGGAATACAGAGGCGCAGAGGTGGGAGACAGAGATTCTCACCATAAAGGGATTTGCCCCTGAGAATGCCCGAGACTCTCTGGAGGCGTGCTTGATTGGCACAAGTAGTGGAAGGTGCTCCTGGTCTCTAGAGAGTGGAAGCAGATGTGCTGCTAAATACCCCACAGTGCACAGGGAAGTCCGTCACCACAGAGAGCTGTCCAATCCCAAGTGCCTGAAGGGTCACCGTGGAGACACCCTGGTCTAAGGGATGAGTCAGCGTGGGGGATGGGAGGTAAAGGAGTCAGCGATGAGACCAGACATCAGATGGGAAGTCAGGAGGAAGAGAGGTCAGCCCAGGGGCGAAGCGCTCAGAGGACAAAAGGAGGTTCAGTGATGAGTCAGTTTAGGGTCTCATATGGACCAGGCATCACGGCAGGAGATGGAAGTGGGCTTCAGAGCTCAGACAGAAAGAAAGGATCTAGTCACTGAAGAAGCAAAGATTAAGAAGCTATGAGGAAGACAACTCAGACCAGAGACAGGAAGAAAGAGGGTCAGCTGGGCCATGCTGGTCAGAGTTTGAATGGGGGTAAGCATGCTGTATGGGAGTCACGGTGATGGGTGGAAGTTTGAGCAAAGCCGAGGGACCAGCAGTGAACTGTGGGGTCTAAACAAGCGTCAGGGCAGGCCACTGGTTGGAGGTGGCCTGCAGGGGCTGAGAGGAGGGGTAGCAGGGGAAGCCCCAGGGGGACAAAGAGACCCCAGTGCTGGGAGTATTGGTAGGACTCTCAGGAGAGCAGAGACCTGACCCAAGAATCTCCAAGCAGAAAAATGGGAACCAGCTAGCAAGCCACTCCAGCACTCTTGCCTGGAAAATCCCATGGACAGAGGAGCCTGATAGGCTACAGTCCATGGGGTTGCAAAGAGTCGGACACGACAGTGACTTTACTCACTCACTCAAGCCTGACTCTGGAGGCAGCTGCTCACTGCAACACCTCCTGTTCTGGCTCTAAAACACGGCCCGCTGCAGGCAGAGTCTCAGTGAAGAGCCCTGGGCCCAGGCTACATCCTTAGCAAAGGGTGAGTTTTGTAGCCATAGTCAGGGCGGCCTAGTGTACAGAACATGGCTAGGAAGTCAGACCCCTGCAGGTCTGAATCCCTGCTCTGCCACCTTCTACGTGTGTGACCTTTGACTCTGAACCTCAGTTTCCTGATCTGTAACATGGGAGCAATACAGGAGTTTATCCATATGGACTATCTGAACTGTTGAGGACTTCATGTGACTTTTATTATTAACAGAATAATAATAATTGGTGTTTCCCTCATTGGTGTTTCTGAACACTTTGGTGTGTATCTATGGCAGCAGATCAACAAACATTTCCTGGATCTTTGACATGTCCCAAACATGTGCTGACTGGTCAAATGACATGGAGGAAGAGAGATTGAGTTTGGTTCCGTGTCTGCTGCCCTCCTGAGGTTGAAAGAGATCTTAAAGTTCGTGAACTCTCTCCTTAGGCTTAAGTACCCTCTACAACATCCCACACAGGTGCGTGACCTTGGCCCACACTCTCCTAGTCGTGACTATGAATGGTGATCCTCTTTCATAGACCCCTCTGACTATGAGAATGTCCATACCTGTACTGAGTCCTGGCTCTTTCTCTGAAGCTTCCCAGGCTTGTTCACTTCCTCTCCCACGTTGCATCCCATTCGGGATTCTCAATGGCTAACGTAATCCCATTCAGCCTCCTCTGTTGGACAGGATGGCTTTTAGACCTCACACACTGAGTGACTCTCCCCAGAATGGGCTCAGGTGTATCTCTTCCCTCTCTAAGTGGAAAGCAGTCAGTGGCTGCAACCCTTGGACCTTCCCCCAACAGTCATGGCCTTGTGTGTGGAGGCGGGGAGGTGGCAGGATGACCTCCGGAAGACAGAGACAGAGCTCCTTCACTGTAATCTGGAACATTCTCTTACCTTCCCAAGATGAAGAGAACAAAGCGGCTTCTCAAACCTTCTTTAGGGAGCCCATTCTGATACAGCTTGTTTCCATCAGAGGCAAGAATGCTGCAGTGGTTTGCCATTCCAGTGGACCACGTTGTGTCAGAACTCTCCACCATGACCTGTCTGACTCAGGTGTCCCTATATGGCAGAGCTCCTCACAGCCGACCCCAAATGCACAGGGTTTTGTAGAACCATGAACTCTTTTACATTATTGGTGGACATTCTGTGGCCCTCCCAGACCTGGCTTTCAGAAGCCTCAAGCTGTCTTTTCCACCCTGGAGGGCAGTCCAGATCCCTGTAGGGGTTGTTTGAATGAACTTCCCAACACCTCTGAGCCTCAGTTTCCTCACCTGTCAAATAAAGATGGTAACAGTGTTTAACGCGTCAGGCTGTGGTGCATCACAGGACGAGAGGTGGGAAAAGAGGCAGAAAGCGCTCAGGACTCAGTAAGTGCTCAGCCGCGCTGAGAGTGGTCAGGTTATTTGAATAGACAAGAAGCTGTCCTAGGTGAACTAACATTCCAGCAGCGTCATCAAGATCCGGATGAAAGGAAGAAAATGAGCATGGAGGGAGGCTATGAGCTGGAAGAACAAAAAGAGCAAAACATTCGGGCATTGCTGTCTGACCACTGGAGTTGTTCTCTTCAAAGATGACTGCCTGTCATGCCTATGGATGGGGGCAGGGGAGAAGCCTGAGGGCTCCTGCTCGTCCGTGGCATTCTCCTGCTCCTGCTCTGATGCTCCACAGTGCAATGCTGGGTGGGGCGCAGAGCCCACTCAACCCAGTGTGGATTTCAGTTCTCCCAGTAACTGACTGAGTGATACCAGGAAAAACTCACGTCACCTCTCTGAACCTCTGTTTTCTATAAAATTAAGAAGAAATCTATTCCCTTCTAAGATCGTTGGGAAAACTAAAGGTCTGTTCCTTACATACATGCCTGGCATATATTGGGTGCCTGATAAATGATCACTGCTATTGTCTTAGCATCATTTTTGTGATAATAATCTTAAGGATTACTGGCTTTCAAAACCACGAAGAACCTGAAAGAAGGAGGATCTCCTCCCCTTTTCTTTCTGTGATTTCCCTCTTTGGAGAATGCATGCCAGCATACCCTCCCTCATATGCACTCTCTCTCTCTCTTTCTCTCTGGCTCTTGCCTTTTTCACTGCCCTGATAAGTTCCTGAGAGGGCTGGAAGCTGGGATTGTAAACTGCCAGATTTCATACCCTGCTCTCATCCCTCTCTCCAAAATCTTATCAAATATTAAAAGCTGTGAAATAGGAGGCAGGTTTTTAATCATTTTAATCACGGCATTCCTCAGCCTGCTCAAAAGGGCTCGAAGGAATCGATTCAGAAGTGGTAATTATCCTTGCGGCCCTGTGCCAGACTCCAGGTCAGCACTGGGGCCAGTGCCAGCGACAGATGGCAGGCACCGGGCAGGGCTGCTCCCGGGTGGGGGCCCCCGAACAGGAGATGCCTCGTGGGAGGAAATGAAGCTAAGTCATCCCAGGTTAGGCATCAGGTTTCCAAATGTACACCAAAATCAATTGAAAAAAATCAGCTTACTCTTATTACCATCTCTTTAAGTGCCAGATGTTTTTAGCCTCATTTAACCCGCCAAGCAAGTCAGGAAGGTATTTATTATTATCCAATTTATAAGTGAGATGACTGAGACTGAAAAATATAAAGTAGTGTCCCAAAGCCTGTTAGAAACTGGCACAGTTAGATCTGTGCAGCTCCGGGCCTGCACCGCGTCCTTTGGGCCCCCATCAGCCTTGGATCAGAGCCATCGGAGGGGCTGTGCCCTGACACCCTGCCCCCTTCAGCAGCCTCTATCTGTCCGTCTTTGCTTTCTCCCTCCCCCTCCCCCACTGTCCTCATAGGGGCTCTGGCTTACTCTTGCTGTCCTCTAGCTACTGGGATTTTATCCATGTATTTCAGGCCCCTAGTGAGCCGTGAACCCTTTCCAACAGCTTACACGCATCACAACCCAGCTGCTCACCTCCCTGGAGTCATTTCTGGGCAATCATCCACCTCCACGCTCCAACAGGACCTAGCTTCCTGCAATTCTCAAACACCCTTCACTCTGGCCTTCTTGCCTTTGTATATGCTTTTCCCCTGCCTGGAACAACACACTCCACCGTCCCATCCAGGTCTCAGCCTAAGCATCAGTTCTTCCTGGAAAGATGGCTGACTCCTCACTAGGCATTTCCCACCTTGGTGATATTGCTATGGCTTTCTCCCTGTGAAGGCAACCAGGATTTGGGGGGAGAGGTGGGGGGTTGCGGGGAGCACTGCAGGGTGCTTTGTTTGCATTGCTGCAATCCCTTTAGCTGGCCAGACTGAGAAGACAAGGACACATCTGCCTGACTCACCGCTTGACAGTCCCTGCATCAGGCAGACATCGGCTGAGTGCATTATAAGGGGACTGCGCTTAAAGGTGGGGATTTCCGGAGGCTTAGGAAGTAGGGCAGAGTTGTAGCTCTGGGCCAGATGAGGCATGCAAGTGAGCAGGGATGGCCATTTGCATACAAAGTACCTAAGAATATCCTTCAATATCACAAGAAAGTATGTTTTCCATCATTTTCCTTGAAAAATGCATCCCTCTTGATCTATCTTTCATTCCCCCCATTTAATAGAGATGTGAATACAGAGAACTGTGTCTCTACAATCAGACAAATAGCATCCCACGCACAGTAATAATTGACGACCCAAGTGGTCTACTTGTCGGGAAGATGAAAGGGATCGGGGGGAGGGACGGTGGTGAACTGAGGCGCGTGACCATGTCTAAACAGATAGCTGTTCTCCACCCACTTTGTTGTTTTCCAGGGAAACGTGGCCAGATTTCCTGACTTTTCCAAAGAAGCTGGAAATAGACTATATGCATAATGTCCCAGTTTGTAAGAGTTGTCTCAATTAAACTGACACACACACATGCACACACACAAGCACACACACACAAACCAAAACAAAACAAGCCCAATAAAGCATCTGCCAAGAGTTTTGGGTCGTAGATCGGAACTTCTGCATCCGTTTTCCTGCTGGGTAGATAAAAGCTCCTTGGAGATGGACCAAGTGCCCCTCAACACCTGCAATCCACAAAATACCTAGGGTTAAGTGGTACCACCCAACTCAGATCCACCCGAACACTCCCTTCTTACGTTCACAGGCTTTCTTGAAGCTCCTCCAAAACCCCCACATCAAAGGGAAAATATTCATAACCCAGCCAGGCAGCAGTTAAAAGATCAAGGTGTCTGTGGATGCTATAGTCACTGACACATTGTCCCCGTTCCCTCTCGCCGGTAGGGTCAGATGCTTCCAGTCCCACTGATGAATCGCCTCTCAGTTTCACCACAACTTGCACAGTGCTATTGACTGGAGTAAAGGAACAAGTGTGAGTCCTGGGGGCGGGAGCGGAGAGGGCTGCTGCCACCTGGGACACCTGTGTGCCATGTGGCCCTTCTATGTGGGCTGATTCAATCCACCTCAGATTAAGTGAGAGTAGCCAGGGCCAGCACTTACAGATGGGGCTCAGGGAAACTCAAACAACTACCCAACAACACTCACGGCCACGACTTTACTATCCACTGAATGCTTACTGTGTTCTGGGTATCGCGGCCAGCACATTGCATATACCATCTCATTTAAGCTTCGCAACACCCCTCTTATATTTGGGGAGGGAGAGGGCAGGGATCCTTGGTGGCAGTGTGACTATTTTACACACGGAGGAAATGAAGCAGAGAGCAGTTTAGTTCAAGGTCTCACAGCTAATAAGCAACAAAGCAGAAAGGCCAGCTCTGTATCCAGGGCTCCTACCTGAGCTCAGGCATTGTTCTCTTACCTGAACCCAGACACAGATGCACAGAGTCTTTCCAAGCTGCTTGGGTAAAAAACTTTTTTGCAAAAGCTGCTGCTGCTGCACTGCTTCCGTGGATGGTCTTGGGAGTAGTGCTAGTGCTTAAGCACCTACTGTGTTGTCTGTGCTTGGGGGTAGGGGAGAGATGCTGCAGGGGACTGAAGACATCCGTCCCAGCAGCCGCGTCTTCCTTTTTCCTGTTGAACATGGTGAGCTTGCTCTCTGGGGATGTTCCAGGGTCCTGCCTCTTAACTCAATTCCTCAGAAATATTCTCCCAGGCTTATGAATTCTCAAGGGTAATATCTTTTTAAATTTTTTAAAATTTAAAAAAATTTTTAATTTTAAAAATGTCAATAGTAAATTATTTGAACATCAGTATAATATTCTAGATCATCAGTTGTAACCACCTTGTCACAGTCTATGCGAGAAATCCTCAAACTACAGTTCATGAATTGAATCAATGCTCAACTTGTTTGGGGTTGTTTTTTGGTTTTTTTTTTTTTTTGGTTTGTTTTAAATTTATTTATTTTTTTAATAGATCATTGCTTTACAGAATTGTGTTGGTTTCTGCCAAACATCAACATGAATCAGCCATAGGTACACATATGTCCCCTCCCCGTTGACCCTCCCTCCCATCTCCCTCCCCATCCCACCCCTCTAGGTTGTTACAGAGCTCCTGTGAGTTCCCTGAGTCACACAGCAAATTCCCATTGGCTGTCTATTTTACGTATGGTAATGTAAGTTTCCACGTTACTCTCTCCATACATCCCATGTATGTCCTACGAGCCAAGAATTATTTCTACAGTTTAAAATCACTGGGGGGAGAAAACTAAAAGAGAAATAATATTTCATGATATTTGAAAATGTTGTAAGATTCCAATTTCTATGTCTCTACCTAGAGTTTTATTGAAACACAGCAGTGCTCATTAGTTTGCATTAATATGAGCTGCTTTAGCAATAGTGAGCAGAGTGGAATAGTCTCAACAGAGACCATCTGGCCCAAAAGGCCAAAAATATTTACTATTTGGCCCTTGACAGGAAAAGTTCACTGACCCCTGATTTATGCAATGTGATTTTAGTGGCCATTGATGCTTCCAACTGAGTCAGGCATCTGTTTATTTGGGGGGTTGTTTTGTTGTGTTTTTGTTTTTATTGTTGTGAGCTAATAAGGAAAAATAGAGAAGGACTTAGGTACCCAGAGTGTCCTCATGTGATCAAATACAATTTTCTGATAGTTCCAAGAGAAGCCAGGAGAGCCTTGAACCATCATAGCATGAGGTAGAACAGCAGGTTGAAGTAAAATGTCTGTAGTAAAATGAAGAGAAATGGGGGTGGAATGGGGAGGAAGGTGGGAGGGACGTTTAAGAGGGAGGTGACATATGTATACCTACAGCTGATTCATGTTGATGTATTGCAGAAACCATCACAATATTGTAAAGCAATTATCCTCCAATTAAAAATAAAATTTTAAAAACTCAACTCCACACCATAGACACTGCAAGCGGCAACTCACTTTCAACCAAACCAACTTACATTAAACTAATGTTGCTAATTTGAAGTTAACTGATTTTGCAGTCTTATTTGTGCTTAATTTGGAAATGTGTTTCAGTTTTATAGCTCAATGAGAGCTATAAGCATAAGTATTTTATACCTAGCTTTATGTTTGCTCATATTAAGTAACATTATGATAAAAATAATTTGAGTCAACACTAACTGAAATGTTTTCCCCTTTAATAGGGCAGGAAAAATGAATGCAAGAAGTATCAGTTACACTATATCTTTGAGTCAGTGTAATCTAGTATAAATTGCTACCTGCCACCCTAGAAAATTCGGTCTTAGTTATTTTGGAAGGTCCTCTCCTCAGTTTGAGAGGAGAAAAGAGTGTCAAATAATAGCCCTAAGCTTAAGTTGAGACCAACCGTAGGGTGGTGACCATTTTTTCCTATTGCTCCTGTGTCTACACCGCATTTGTGTGTGCTGATCACCACCATTCATCCTTTAGGCTCTGTTGCTGAGTAGCTCAAAATTGCCCCTCAGTAGTCCTCCCACTTGCTTCCTTTGCACCTACTTAGCTCACTCTCCCTTTATTCTCTCTCCTTCTGGAAAAGAAGCACAATTTTTCTCAATAAGCTGTTATGCTAGCTTGACTTTCCTGTGTGGAGATGGGCAAAGGAATTGGAGAGGACTGCTAACAATGGCCTTTTCTTCTTAAAGGTCTACTTTATTACCCCTGTTATATAAAAAATATAGTTGTTTTTCTTTTTTTTTTTACTGAAAAGTTATACCCAGGCACTGAAGATTAGAGAAAGAATAGAGCTCTGTTAGCCCTCTTCTGCATTCCCCCAGTATATCAGTTAGCTATTGCTGCATAACAAATCACTCCAAATGTACTACCTTAAAGCAGTATAGATTGTTTATTTTGTTCACAAGTCTGCAGTTTGTGCAGGGCTCGGCACGGGTGTTTTGCCTCTGTTCCTTGTGGAGTCAGCTGGGGTAACTCTGTAGGGAAGTGGAGGATCCGCTTTCAACTTGTGGCTGACAAGATGGTGCTGGCCGTCATCTGAGAGCTAGAGTCAGGGGCCTTTTTCCTCTCTAAATAGCCTTCTCCATAGGTTTCTTGCTTGGCCTTGACAGTAGATGGTGACCTCAGGGCAACCATACTGCTTACATGATAGCTAAAGATTTCAAGAACAAGTGTTGCAGCGAACAAGATAGAAACCATAGTGCCTTTTATGACTTAGCCTCAGAAATCCACCGTACCTCTCGGCTGGTGTTGTAGCAAAACCCCACTCCGTTTCAAGGATAGAGGTTTAGAGTCCATATCTTGATGGAGAAGTGGCCAAGTTCTAAAAGAACATGTGAGTTGAAAGCTCTTGTTGCAAACATCTTTGGAAAACAGTCACATCCAACTTAGCATCATGCTGACCTTCTACCCTGACACAATTTCCCATCATGCATTAGCTGCTTGGGCACGTGACTTCAACACTCTAAGCCGTTGTCTCCTGCACTAACCAGAAGACAGATGAGTACTGCCTCTGAGTCATGCTATGATTATTGCTGTGCTCGGTTGCTCAGTCATGTCTAACTCTTTGTGGCCATGGACTGTAGCCCACCGGGTTCCTCTGTCCTTGGGATTATCCAGGCAAGGATTCTGGAGTGGGTTGCCATTTCCTACTTCAGGGGATCTTCCTGACCCAGGAATCGAACCTGCGTCCTCTGCATCTCCTGCATTGGCAAGCAGATCCTTTACCGGTAGTGCCACCTGGGAAGCTGTGATTATTAAATAAGATAATATATGAAAAGTTAGCCTGGTAGCTAGCACAGAGTGCCTGCCTGACAAAGGCTGGCTTCTTTCTCTGTTTCCTGACTCCATCTCAGCCAACCTGCACCGACTCAAAATGGCATTCTTCTTGGCTACCACTTTGGAACCATTTCCCCTCAGAAGAGGATGTCCGTGTATTCACAGATTCGCAAGTTACACAAAGGTTGTTACTCAACCGTTGTTGAGTGATGGGCCTTTTCACAGTAGACTCCTGTCCTCAAAGCTGCACGGCCTCTGTGGGAAGGCGCTGGCAGGGTCCTCTGCCCCCTCGGTCTGTGGGTCTGGGAGACCTGGACCTCCCTCCGGCGGCGCTGATTGAAGTGGCAGGACCGCCATATGTCTTTCCCAGAAGGGTGACTGACTCCCGCTATGGTCCCGGTTCCCCTGAGATTCTCCTGAAAACCCTTCCAGCTAGCCCAGTTGGGTGTGTTAGCACATCAGATCCCATGCTTTGGTGAAGAATGTAAACACAGACCTGATTTTTCATTTTAAATGAAGCCAAGCATATTGCTCCCAGCAGATGCCGAGTGACTCAATCTGTCCTCTCGGTTTTGAAGGGACCTGAAGAACAACATGGTAAAATAAAGCAAACAGCACATTTATTGGTTGATAAAATGCTGTTTTAGTCTACCCTGGCATTATATGGTGATTGCTATGCAGCGAACATCTGTTATTAAATCCAGACTTCTGTTGCCTGGATACATTGAATCAAAAGCTCAAGCCTATGAGAAATTCGTTTGTGTGTCTATTGCGTGTGAATGTCAGAGCTCATATGATGCCTTTGTCTTCATTCTAACTGAATCTTTTAATATGGAATGTCTTGCTTGTTAATTCTGACTCTGGGCCAATACTGTTTTCGTTTGATTAAAAAGGGTTAAAGAAACAAAGAAACTGTATTCCCTCAGGTGCTCTAAGCAATTTTGTTGATTAATTTTTGGAGATGGCATGGTGTATTCAGAAAAAGTAGACGTTTTAAAAAAGAATTCATACCAAGTAACCCAATAATTCAAATTCTAGGGGTCTATCCTAAGGACATAGGAGAGATGAGCATGTATTTAAGGCCAAGGATGTTCGATGCAGTGTTACTTATAAAAGAAAAAAAAAAGTTAAAAGTCACCTAAAGGCATGTATGTAAAGAGCTTCATTTATATTGGCTGAAAACTCCACGTTCTTCCAGACTGCAGCTTATTAGCTGATGAACTAATGATGAACTGTACATTATTTATAGCTTTATGCTATACTTAAAAGTGTTTCCATGAACAACTTGGGGCAGCTGTAATTACCTCTTAAGGATAGGTCACCAGATGTGCAATTTGTTAGGACAAAGTGCATATTATGTTGCTAATCTGCTCAGTCAACAAATGTGTCTTGAGTGGCCACCGTGTGCTAGACAGCAGTGCTCTGCCCTGGCCTGACGGCAGAGAAAAGGCCCCCACCTTCACGGTGCCAACAGAGTGAGAAGGGAGGAAAGAAAACTAGAGGGATCTTGCAGACAGCAGTGAATCCCAAGGAGGGGGCTGAGAATAGTGGGAAAGCTAGACAGGGATCTCTGAGTGCCACAGATCAGAGAGCATTTAAAGACTCACTCAGCAGCGGTTCCTTAAGACGTGGTGCTGGGAAACATGGTGCCTTCTCTCCATCACCAAATATTTGTCGAATGCCTATTAATGCCAGGCTATATTCTAGGCACTGAGAACCCAGCAATGACTCTATCCAATAAGCAGAAAGAGGTGGGTGATAACCAAATTTCAAAAATGACAAATACCATGGAGAGGCTAAAGAGATCTGGTGAGGGGATAGGTCTGCTTAGACAGACAGGACAAAGAGGCAGCCTTCTGAACTGAAACACAAATATTGAGAGAGGGTTGATCATGAACAGACTGGGAGAATGAGCTTCCAGGCAGAAGGACCAGCAAGAGCAAAGGTTGGGAATAACCTTGGTATGTTTGAGGGACGGAAAGATGGCCCTGAGTGAAGCCTGGTGAGCTAGTTTGGAAATGGCTTGAGTAAGTCTGGCAGTCACTGGAAGGCTGTGTGACAAGCCACCCCAGTACTCAGCAGCATACAACCTAGGTGTGAATTTCTACAACCTCTGTCCTCCTTCCATCCACATTCACTTCCTCCCTATGTAAACCTGTCTGCTCTGAAAACCACAGCAGCCTCAGAATGTATAAGTACGTAAGAAGTGGTCCTGCATTTAGATGCAGTGGCTCTCAAACCCTAAGGAGCATGAAAAAGAGCTGGTTACACGTGTAACATCCTAGGTCTCGACATCAGAGAGTGTGACTTGGTAGGATTGAAAAAGCCTCAGGAATCTGCCTTTTCAGAAGTAACTCTTCTTGTGATGGTGACGGTGGTCCATGGACCACATTTGGAGAATCAGCAATGCAAAAGTCCCCAAAGTCAGTCCCAGGCAGGCCAGGAAAATGACCCTGCATGTCTACCTTCAGGGCTAGGCAGAAGTGGGCCCGGACCTCAGTGGCTGCCATTGCCGTGAAATGCCCCTGGGCGTTCTTAGAGAGCACATCTCCACTATGACGGGCCCAGCAGGGAAAGCCGCGAGTTAATGGCATCTCCTGGGTATAATAAACCTCCTCTAAGGCTCTCGTCCCTGCTGAGCTCTGCTGGATCCTTTGCCATTTCATAGTGAAGTTAGAAGTTCTTCAAACAGCTCAGAGAGATTTCTTGGAATTCCAAGGCTCTTCATCCCCTGCTCAGAGCCGGATTTGGCTCCTAACTTGGAGGCGGGAAGACGTGCTGGGCCAGGACTTAGTGTGGCTCACAGGGAATCAAAGCCAGCCTTCCCCACCTTCCTCTGACAGCCCTGCTTGCTTCTTCTCTGATCCCTGCCAGAGGAGCAGGGTGGAAGGGGGGCATCCCAAAGCTCATTACCACCTCATATTCTTTGCCCTAAATCAGCTCTTGAACCCTGGGATGAACAGCCCTAAATGGGAAAGAAAAAAATAAAATAATGAATGTCTTACAAGTTCATAGATATCCCTGGTGCTTTCTGTCAGGCCAGGGTTTAGCATTCTCTGCTCTGAATTTTATTTTCTGAGTCTCTAAGGAGGGTTGGCTACTGGTCGCCTGGCCATCAATTGCCTGGGTGTGTTGACCCCGTCCAAACCTCTCCACCACCACATGCTAGTCCATGTCCCATTCCAGAAGTGACAGAACTGCTCCAAGGGACCTGCACTTTCGTAGGAACTGGGTAATTATTTCTTTAGTCTGTGCTAACAGAAATACTGTTTCTAGGAAGATGGGGTGGTAATAGCTAAGATTACTTGAGCATTTCCTGTGTGTACTTTTCATGCAGGAGCCAATTTTAATCCTTGTAATAACCCTATGAGGCAAGTACTGTTTTCACTCTCGCTTCCAGACCCAGCATTTGAGGTCCTGAAAAGTCCCTCACGCGAGGTCGCACAGAGCTGAGGTCCAAATCCAAGTCCCTGGACCGTAGGACCCAGGCCCTCCACCACCTACCAGCTCCGTTTCATGTTACCTTGAGCAGATCATGCCTGTGTGGCTCTGTTCAAGCTGGACGTTGACGTAGAGAGCCCCAGGCGTATCCAGGGCATGGATACTCAGAACCATGTCACCTGAGAAATAGTGGCAGGATGTAGGACCTGAAGATGTTTTAGCTTAAAGACAAGGTGATCTCATGGCAGAGGCTGAACAGGGGTATAGAGGCATGAAGTGTTAGTTGCTCAGTCATGTCCAACTCTTTGCAATCCCATGGACTGTAGCCCAGCAGACTCCTCTGTCTGTGGGATTCTCCAGGAAAGAATAACGGAGTGGGTTGCATTTCCTACTCCAGGGGACGTTCCCAACCCAGGGATTGAACCTGGGTCTCCTGCATTGCCGGCAGTTTCTTTACAATTCTGAGCCACCAGGAAAGCCTTATAGAGACATAAGACCTGAAAAGTAGCTTCAGATACCTGATGATATATCAAGCAGGAAAAAGGACTAGATGGCCCTGTATGAGCCCAAGTTTCAAGGTCCAGTGAGGTGAAGTAACACCAGAAAACATAAGAAAGAGCTTTCAACATAAGAAAAAGCTTTCAAATACTCAAGTGTCCAAAAGAGGGTCAGGCTGCCTTGAGAATCTCCCTATCACAGGAGGAATACAACAGAGACTTGGAAAATATTTCATTCGGCCTGGTATAGAGGGGTCTCAATGTAAGATGACACAAATAAATTTTGAAGCAATTTTGATCCTGAGTCTGTGCGATTGTATTATTATTCACTGGAGCCTCATCTCACACAGCATTTTATGTTGTGGTTAAAATGCCTAGCACAGACTCCTTTTAATAAGCCTAAAGGGAGGCATCATCATCACTCCTAGATGATGTCTTCTTGGCCTGGGATGCAAATTTTGAGGAGTCACTTTGCATCCAATCCTTATCAGGTGATGTGTCATGAATCACAGGTTCTTGGACCAATATGAGACCTCAGAGCTCATGAGATAGAGGAAGCGGCTGAGGCCTGGGGACAGCAGCTGACCGGTCCCAGCAGGCGGGCCGGGCCGGGCCGGGCTGGGCTCCCGTGTGAGCTGCAGTCTCCACACCACAGAGCCTCGTGGAAAGTCAGAGATGAAGGGCCCTTCGCAGTCTTCCTGTTTACTGTTGTTTAGTTGCTAAGTCATGTCTGACTCTTTGTGACCCCATGGACTGTAGCCCACCAGGCTCCTCTGTCCATGGGGATTCTCCAGGCAAGAACACTGGAGTGGCTTGCCATGTCCTCCTCCAGGGGATCTTCCCAACCTAGGGATTGAATCTGCATTTCCTGCTTGGCAGGCAGATTCTTGACCACTGAGCCACCTGGGAAGCTATTCTCCTCGTTCGACAATGGCAAATAGGATTCGCTTCCCCATGCCAACTTGTAATTCATTGGTTGTGATTTCCTGAAGAGCTGTTTCAGGATCTGGGGCCACATGTGGGTTCGGTGGAAATGAGATCTATGAATCATTTATGATGGTTGCCTGGGGCATAGGTGGGAAAGTAACGTCCTGTGTGCCCAGGGTCCTTGAGCTCATCCATCTCAGTGACTTTCTGGGTATGCAAGCTGAGCTCTCTAAAAGTGACATGAATATTGCAGAAGAGATTATGAGGCAAGATAAGGCCTTAGCCACCTCATTTATGAAAATGATTTAAAGATTCTTGCATGATGGTTAAACTCACCTATGGAATGAAAAAGATACGCAGATGCCTTAAGCCCCAAGAATATAAAGCAGATGACAGGTGATATGTAGATGGTTTGAATAACAATTTCTAGTTCATCTTGACTAAGGTGCTTTGCCCTGGGTAGCAGGTGGCTCCACCCTTTACTTGCTGGGAAATCATAAGCAGTTACTTCTCCCAGGTCCTTTTGCTGGTTGGTAAAATGAGGGATAAGGTTATTCTCACAGGGTTTCCATGATAAGTAGAAAAAAGGGGAAGAAATACCCAACACAGCCTAACACTTAGCAGTTGCTCAATAAATATTACACTCCAGTACTCTTGCCTGGAAAATCCCATGGACGGAGGAGCCTGGTAGGCTGCAGTCCATGGGGTCGCGAAGAGTCTGACACAACTGAGCAACTTCACTTTCACTTTTCACTTTCATTCATTGGAGAAGGAAATAGCAACCCACTCCAGTGTTCTTGCCTGGAGAAACCCAGGGACAGCGCAGCCTGGTGGGCTGCCCTCTGTGGGGTCACACAGAGTCAGACACGACTGAAGCGACTTAGCAGCAGCCGCAGGAAATATTAATAGGAGCAAGTGCTTGCAACATAGTATTGCATCTGCCCCCTCTCTCTGTGTTATCATCTTCCCAGATTGTTAAGGGTTAGCAGCAATGGCCACCCAGAAGCAGATTCCAGGGGACACATAGATCGTTAACTCCGGATTATTGGTCTGGGGCATGTTTTTGGAGCCCTTTATTCCCAAAGAGACAGGAGTCGGTTTCCAGCTGACTGAGAAGGGAGAAGCCAGGAGGGAAGACTCGAAAATCCAGTGATAGACCTCTTAGTCCCATAACGCCTTCCAGCCTTCAGTTCTCCTTGGGGATTCTTGAAGTCTATACCCCTGGTCCTAAATGTGGGGGGAGAACCAGAGAGGGGGAATGTGACGTTTACTGAAAGCTCAATGCTGAAGAATTACACGTTTCCTTGAATTACAAGGAAACAATCTGCCTCCCAAGTCTGCTGTTCTGAATTTTGTCAAAGCACAGAGCATTTTTAAAGACCACTTCATGAACTGATCAAATGTACTTGACAAGAGAGCCAGCAGGCCAGTCAGATCATCTTCAGAACCCCTGAGAAGCTGCCTGCCCAATGGAAATGACAGTTTTCAGAATCTGCGGGTGGGAGGGATTTCACTCCATGAAAGGGAAGGGAAAACAAGGGCGCTAATAGTGAAGTCGCTCAGTCGTGTCTGACTCTTTGCGACCCCATGGACTGTAGCCTACCAGGATTCTCCAAGCAAGAGTACTGGAGTGGGTTGCCGTTTCCTTCTTCCTCCATGGGATTCTCCAGGCAAGAGTACTGGAGTGGGTTGCCATTTCCTTCTCTAGGGGATCTTCCCGACCCAGGGATTGAACCCGGGTCTCCTGCATTCCAGGCAGACGCTTTAACCTCTGAGCCACCAGGGAAGCCCAATAAATATTCACCTAGTGCCTAGTATGTGTTAGAGGGCTTAGAGAACATTGTTTCATTTAATCCTCACTATAAGAACACTTGATACTCTTTCATTTAGCAATAATAAGTAGCAATGGAGCCTCCCTGGTGGCTCCGTGGTAAAGAATCTGCCCGCCAGTGCAGGAGAGGTGGGTTTGACCCCTGGTCAGGGAAAATCCCACATGCTGCAGAACAGCCAAGCCTGCGCGCCGCAACCATTGAGCTTGTGCTGTAGAGCCCGGGAGCTGCGACTACTGAACCCATGTGCTGCAGCTACTGAGGCCCCACACCCCAGAGCCTGTGCTCTGCAACAAGAGAAGCCACCGCAACGAGGAACCCGCGCCCTGCAGCTAGAGCGCAGCCCCGCTCACCGTAACTAGAGAAAAGCCGGCGCAGCAGCAAGGACCCAGCACAGCCAAAAATAAATAAATAAATACAAACAATTTAAAAACTAACAAAAAATTAGCAGTGAAGTAGCTGACATTCGCAATGCTAATAGACACCAGCTACCATGTATATGTGGTGAGTTAACAGCAGCCCTCAAATTCGGAGGAGGAAAAAGTGTAAATTTGCTTTTATATCACTGAATTTCATACCGATTTTGAGTCCCTAGCCCTTTGGGCAGCAGGACCTTAACCTCAGTGTTTTCAGTTTCTCTCTCAGCTTCTTTTCCAACAGCTGCATCTAAGTTTGGGGCGGGAGCTGGGAGCGGGAATGGGAGCGCTTGTTCCGGGTCAGTGCAGCACCGGAGGTTCAGGACACCCAGCTCGATTGTCCTTATCCACCTCATTCAGTGAACGCACAGACTTCCCCAGTCCCGTCCAGTCCTGGGCAGTCACCGCTGCCTCCTCCCCATCCCGCTGCAAAGGCGAGCTCGGCAGGTCTGCAGGCACCTCCCTCCAGACAACACTCGAGAACCGTCCATTTATGGGCACTATGCAGGGCCTGGGCATGCTGGGAGGCTGTCTCAGTCCTTCTTCCTAGAACCTCTGCTGCACCTGTGCCAGGCTGTATGCAGAAACCCCAGTGCCCAGCCTGTTTGTCAGTTTCATTCTTCAGTCTAGACTGACTTAGAGGTTCTTTCTCCCCGCATCCTTCTCAGTGACCACCAGCGCCTTAGTCCTCTTCTTCACTCGCCTCCTTGTGCTGGTTTGCTGCTAAGCTAAGTCACCTCAGTCGTGTCCGACTCTGTGCGACCCCAGAGATGGCAGCCCATCAGGCTCCCCCGTCCCTGGGATTCTCCAGACAAGAACACTGGAGTGGGTTGCCATTTCCTTCTCCAATGCAGGAAAGTGAAAAGTGAAAGTAAAGTCGCTCAGTCGTGTCTGACTCCTAGTGACCCCATGGACTGCAGCCCACCAGGCTCCTCTATCCATGGGATTTTCCAGGCAAGAGTACTGGAGTGGGGTGCCATTGCCTTCTCCTGTGCTGGTTTAGAGAAGCCTTATTGAACTGGAGGGCAGGAGAGCCTGCCTCTTCCTTCATTCTTCAAAAGTTTCCGTTTGGGGCACAAAATTATCTTCCGGGCTCAGCACCTTAATAAAGTGAAAATCTTTCTTACCTTTCCAGTTGCACCCCAACCCCTCGGGCAGTGAATGCTGTTAAGCAAATGGAGGGAAAGCAATGAAAACACCTGAAAATGTTATTTCGTGGTATTCATGAGCTCAAATCCTCCAGTAGCCCTGTGAGGTCAAAATGAGTGCCATTTAGTGTTGAGGATATGGAAGCTCAGAAGGGACATTCGCCTTGTCTGGGGTCACCCAGGGTAAATGGTGGCACAGGGATGGAACCAATCTGTCTGACCATATTACCTGAAAATGAAATCTGAGTTGTACCAGCTCAGGCGATAAGTAGAGGCTGCCTAAGAAATTGCTTTGAGAATTTTGAGGCTGTGTCTGAACTCAGTGAGTAGAAAAATGCTGTGTGACCCATTAGTAATGTCTGTCATGGGCCCTGGACTGGCAGTCGCCGCTCGTGGGCTGCCGGTGCCAAGCCGCTCCCTAGACTCCGCGCTGCTTAGAAATTCTGTTCTCATCTGCTGGCTAGGTGAAATAATGAGTGCGTGAACTACTTCATCAGTGCCACGTTTAGAGAAGGGACTGGATGCAGAAAGTGAGAGAGGTTGCCACATAGTGGGTTCACAGGGGTCTTGGGAGGCCAGGCTGGACCACTAGAGATAAGAATGGCAGGGCAGTTGGAACTTGAACTTGGAAAAGCTCAGAATGCCAAACACAGAAGCTTGTGAGCTGTGCAGGGTTTGAGCTCAGTGGAATCCTGGAGGAAAAGCTGCACTTAACAGAAGGGTCTGGCCACGAGCAGTGGAGGCTGAAGGAGCAGCTTGGAGAGCTCCGTCGTCCGTCCGTGTGAGGAGTGGGGAGGTGCCCAGCCTGGGGCGAGGAAGGTCACGGGGACAAGGACAGGAAGACGTAGAGGGACAGCGCCCAGGATTCGGCGGCTGCTGGAGGGCTCTTCGCCCCAGTGACTCACATGCTCCTTTTTTTTCTAGCTGAATTTCAGTTTTATTTTCGGCTCCAATCAGTGGTAATAGATCCAGGTGCTTTCTCTTCCTCGCTCCCCGTTTCCCTCTGCAGGCTCCCGGAGCCTAACAATGCCCATCCTCCCAAACAGAAGCCTGTTACAGCCCGGAGCAGAGCAGCCTGTGGCTTTATGACTGCCCTCACGGTGGCTCCTGTTCACTGAATGCCCTCCGTGTCCAGCACGGGGTCATCCCTTCACAGGCAGGCATCATCCCCTTGAACCCTCAGCAGCCCGAGGAAGTAGGAATTTCTGGTATCGATCGTTTACAGGTGAGAAAACTGATTCAGAAAGGCAAAGTAATTTGCCTGAGGTCACATGGCTAATAAGCAGTAAATCCAGAAGCAGAAATCGTTTTCTAAAATAAAATCTGGAGTTCAAAACTAGATCTCCTAACAATATGCCTCTGGCCTCCTCAAGCCATAAACTTTCACAAGTGGAAGTGGCCTTGTGTGTGTGTATTAAGTCACTGGCCGTCTCTGACTCTTTGTGACCCTATGGACTGTAACCCACCAGGCTTCTCTGTCCATGGGGTTCTCTAGGCAAGGCTTCAGTTCAGTCGCTCAGTCATAGTATCAAATAAGTATTGTATAATATAAACAGTTGCAATGATAATAATAACAATGGTAATAGTTACTTCTTTATAACCTTCACAGCACCTTTGCATATATTAGGTGCTGTAGTAAGGTGCTGGGATTAAGATGCTGCTGCTGATAATGATGGTGGGGTGGAGGGAGAGGATACGTGAGAGAGTAAACCCTTTCACGTGGGCTTTAGAAGTCACAGGGCAGCAGTCTGTCACAATGGAAACTGGGTGAACACTGCAGCCAGGCAGCTATGCTTTATTACCCAACCCCGTGGCTGGGGGAAATTACTTCATTTCTCTTGGTCGGGCTTCCATCCCTCATCTTCTGTAGTACTGTTGGTAGGAGGAAATGATGCCATGCTTCTAAAGGGTACCTGGCCTAGTAAGCATTCAATTTCTAGTAGGCATTGCTTTTATTCTTGTAAGTACATTTCTTGTCTCCCCTACCCATGGAGCAGCACTCCCCCTTGAAAGCAGGTTTTGCACTATGTTGTACAGGGTCCCTGAGGGCGGGGACAGAACATTTATCCAACAGCTATTCATGGAGCAGCGTCTGGGTGCCTACACGTAAGTCGAGCTCTGGCCACACAGTGGGAAAGAGAACAGAGGGAATCTTTGCCTTCGTGAAGTCAACAACCACAGTGGAGAAGACAGATGAATGACAAGTTTGGTATTACAAATGGACGCTCTGGAGGAAATCAACAAGTTGCATGATACAGAATAACGGAGGATGGCTGAGGGCTATTAGTTTCCTATCACTGCTGTAACAAATTATCACAATTTCAGTACCTTAAAACAACACGCATTTATTATTTTACAGTTCTGAGGTCTGGAATCAGAAATGAGCCTAAAGGGGCTAAAATCAAGGTGCTGCAGGGCTGTATTCCTCCTGGAGGCTCTGGGGGAGAAGACATTTGCTCGCTTTTCCATCATCTAGCTGCCGCCCCCATGCCACGTCTCATGGCTCCTTTCTCTGCCTTCAAAGGGCATCACTCCAGCCTCTCTTCGTCATCACATTGGCATTCTCTGATGCTCATTCTCTTGCCTCTGTTAAGGACCACTCTGAGTACATTGGGTCCACCTTGATAATTCCAGGAGATCGCCCTTAATAATCTCAGAATCCTTAATTTAATCACATTGCAAGGTCCCTTTGAACATGTAAGGTAACATATTCACAGGTTCCAGGAATTAGGATGACAGCCTTAGGGGACATGATTCAGCCTAGCACAGGGGGAATCTACTTTATATATGTCCTATTCTGGACATCACTAAGCTCAGCACATAGCAGAGACCATGAGTGAATGAATGAGGTAGTGAGTGAATGAGTGAACAGGTGAGTGAATGAGCTCACAGAAAGGGAGACAGACAAGGCCAGCCTGTTGCAAGCAGTCCAGACTTGAAATGAGCTCTCACAGCTTCCCTGAGAACCTGTTGCTTTGCTCATAGATGTGCACTGTGGCATCGGGTACATCTTGCTAGGGAGTTAAACCTTTCCAGCTTGTAATATATGAAATCACTCCAGTACTCTTGCCTAGAAAATCCCATGGATGGAGGAGCCTGGTAGGCTGCAGTCCGTGGGGTCGCTAGAAGTCTGATGCGACTGAGCGACTTCACTTTCACTTTTTGCTTTCACACAATGGAGAAGGAAATGGCAACCCACTCCAGTGTTCTTGCCTGGAGAATCCCAGGGACGGGGGAGCCTGTTGGGCTCCTGTCTATGGGGTCGCACAGAGTCGGACACGACTGAAGCGACTTAGCAGCAGCAGCAGCCCTGAAGCTGAAATTCAGCGAGGGACCTAAGAAACCAGCAGTGTACTGAGTTCCATGCAGGGTGCTTCATCTGGTTTACAGTCCTCTGTTCCAACAGCCACTGCCGTCTCCAAGATGAGGGGCTGAGGCGCAGAGGGGTGCCGTCACTCCCCCGAAGCCACACAGCCAGTGAGTGGGGTCCGCTCAGACTCGACCCACCAAGACTTAGCACCAGCTGCCAGGCTGCAGGGCCCCTGCTTGTTTCCAGCCCACGCATTTAATAAACCCACTCCTGGGGCCACCCAGCATTCTCCTTAAGGGGCCTTCCTATTTCCTTGCTGGATTCTATGTGTGATTTGTAGTCTTGCAAGATTTTAAAAAACAAGTATCAGCTTGTGATTGTGCCTGTCACTTGCACCAAAGGCCGTGCCCTGTACTGTTTTATTAGATGGTGTCAGGAGGGAGGCAGCCCCAGAGTAGGACCAAGGGACACACACACACACACTCACACACACACCCCACACACACACACACCACACACACGCGCACACACACCACACACACACCACACACCACACACACACACTTACACCACACACACACACACACCACACTCACCACACACACACACACACACACACACACACACACACACCCTCCTCCGAAAATCCTTGAATGAGGCTCCCTGAATGTAGTTCCCTGAATGAGGCTACTCCACATGGCTCCCCTCGGGAAGGAAATACAAGAGGTGCCAAGAGAGCTTGGTAGCTTTGCAGAGCAAATCACTCCGTTTCATGTCCATTTCTAGGCTGCTTCCTGTGACTCAGTCTGACTACAAACGGCCACAGGTCAAGGGCCAAGGTCAGCCAAGAGAGGAATGTATAGAACAGAGGCTCAGTATCCAGGCCTGGGAGTTAGACAGCTGAGAGCTCTTCACCTGCTTCTACATCTTGCTAACGGTTTTGGGCTTATGTTTCCTCACCTGATATAATGGGTATAATAATGGTGTCTACCTCCTCGATAAAAGTGAGATAATACTTTCCTATCAACATTAGTACAGTTCCTAAAACATAAAGTGAAGTCGCTCAGTCATGTCCAACTCTTTGTGACCCCATGGACTGTAGCCTATCAGGCTCCTCCGTCCATGGGATTTTCCAGGCAAGAGTGCTGGAGTGGATTGCCATTTCCTTCTCCAGGGGATCTTCCCGACCCAGGAATCGAACCTGGGTCTCCCGCATTGCAGGCAGACCCTTTACCGTCTGAGCCACCAGGGAAGCCCTCCTAAAACATAAAAGTTACCAAATAAGTGGTATTTGTTATTACTTGATTTCATTAGGTATTCAGAGTCTCAGATTAATCAGTTTACATATTTACTGACCCTGCTCTATGCCAGGCACTGTTGAGCGCTAGGACTAGAGCAGTTCAGTCAGCTCAGTTCAGCCGCTCAGCGGGTCCGACTCTTTGCGACCCCATGGAATGCAGCACACCAGGCCTCCCTGTCCATCACCAACCCCTGGAATTTACTCAGACTTGTGTCTTTTGAGTCAGTGATGCCATCCAACCAACTCATCCTCTGTCATCCCCTTCTCCTCCTGCCTTCAATCTTTCCCAGCATCAGGGTCTTTTCAAATGAGTCAGCTCTTTGCATCAGGTGGCCAAAGTATTGGAGTTTCAGCTTCAACATCAGTCCTTCCAGGACTGATCTCCTTTAGGATGGACTAGTTGGATCTCCTAGTAGTCCAAGGGACTCAGATATGCAGGTGACACCACCCTTATGGCAGAAAGTGAAGAAGAACTAAAGAGCCTCTTGATGAAAGTGAAAGAGGAGAGTGAAAAAGTTGTTTTAAAGCTGAACATTCAGAAAACTAAGATCATGGCATCCAGTCCCATCACTTCATGGCAAATAGATGGAGAAACAGTGGAAACAGTGACAGACTTTATCTTTTTGGGCTCCAAAATCACTGCAGATGGTGATTGAAGCCATGAAATTAAAAGACACTCCTTGGAAGGAAAGTTATGACCAACCTAGACAACATGTTAAAAAGCAGAGACATTACTTTGTCAACAAAGATCCGTCTAGTCAAGGCTATGGTTTTTCCAGTGGTCATGTATGGATGTGAGAGTTGGACTGTTAAGAAGGCTGAGCACTGAAGCATTGATGCCTTTGAACTGTGGTGTTAGAGAAGACTCGAGAGTCCCTTGGACCGCAAGGAGTACAGTAGGGGAACAAACAACACCCCGTCCTCATGGAGCTTACATTCTAATGTGGCAGAGACACTTAATGCACAAATAAATATATAAGCTCAGAAATATTATATAAATGCTCCGAAAAAAATTTAGACCAGGAGGGTAAGGGGTGGAAAGTGGCTGAGGAGGGTCAGGGGTTGTCTGTTTCAGACAGGAGTCGTGGAAGGCCCCTCAGAAAAGATCCGTCTAGTCAAGGCTATGGTTTTTCCAGTGGTCATGTATGGATGTGAGAGTTGGACTGTGAAGAAGGTTGAGCCCTGAAGCACTGATGCTTTTGAACTGTGGTGTTGGAGAAGACTCTTGAGAGTCCCTTGGACCGCAGAAGTACAGTAGGGGAACAAACAACACCCCGTCCTCATGGAGCTTACATTCTAATGTGGCAGAGACACTTAATACACAAATAAATATATAAGCTCAGAAATATTATATAAATGCTCTGAAAAAAATTTAGACAGGGAGGGTAAGGGGTGGAAAGTGGCTGAGGAGGGTCAGGGGTTGTCTGTTTCAGACAGGAGTCGTGGAAGGCCCCTCAGAGGAGGTGACGTGGGAACACAGGTGAGAATGAGAGAAGTGTGTGCAGGTGCTCGATGATTGTCGTTAACTTGCTCTTTTTTGTGGGCTGAGATGGCCTGGGAGTCCATTGACCTTCTAGGTAAGTCCTGAGGCCTGGCCCAGAGCAGTAGGTTCTGCAGTCAGACAGTTGAGGGCTCAAATCTCAGCTCCACTGCTGTCAAGACACTTGGCGCTGAGTGGTGGCTTCACCTCTCTGAGCATCCCTTTCCTCCTCGACAGCAAAGGGTCAGAGATGTGGAAACTCCCAGGGACGGCATGGGAATTAGAGGAGCTGACGTGTAAGTCCTGAGCAGAGGCCCTGGCGTGGAGTACATGCGCTAGAATTGGTGAGTGCTGGCATTCATATTGTGGGAGCCAAGTTTGGCAAGTTGGAGCAAGTCGGGATGACCCTGAGTGTGGATCGGAGGCAGTTGGAAACCTTGACCTTCGCTGGGACAGCCTGGGAGAGACCAGGGGAGCTGTCATCCCAGAGCACCTTGATCCTGATTTTGACTGAAGTTACTGCCTCCCAGGCCCTCATCAGCCACGATGACTAGCTGCCAGACACAACTGCTCTGAGGGAAACCTGGGGACCAGGGAGCTTCGTCCTGCAGATTAAACTGAAGGCTGAGGAGTCAGGCAGAAGGAGCATGGAAAGCAGGTCCAATCAGCGCTGAGGTCCCCAATCAGCGCTGAGGGGATGGCTGACAGTGGCGGAAATGTTCCTATCCAGCTCCCAAGGCTTAGCAGCTGGGCTCTGGATTATGGTTTGGTGATAACTAGTGTGATGGCACCCCACGCCAGCACTCTTGCCTGGAAAATCCCATGGATGGAGGAGCCTGGTGGGCTGCAGTCCATGGGGTCGCTAGGAGTTGGACACGACTGAGCGACTTCACTTTCACTTTTCACTTTCATGCATTGGAGAAGGAAATGGGAACCCACTCCAGTGTTCCTGCCTGGAGAATCCCAGGGACGGGGGAGCCTGGTGGGCTGCCGTGTATGCGGTCACACAGAGTTGGACACGACTGAAGCGACTTAGCAGCAGCAGCAGCAGTGTTGGGGACACTGGACTTGAGAGTGATGGGAGGGGCAGGTTGCCTGCATGCCCGGCTAGCTCATCACCAGCCTGATGGGGCTGGATTTACTATTGTGATGACCACTCCTAAGACTGTGTCTATTTTAAATAACTGAGTCCCCTGCTGGATTGTAATGGACCGTAGAAATGCTGTAACAAATAGCCCCAGCGTTTCAGTGGCCTAAGATGGTGAGTTTTCAGCAGGGCAGCTCAGAGCAGCGTGGGCAGTGCCTCTGATCTTCTGCTCCACGCCGCTCCTCCCACAGCAGCTCCTCCCTCTTCTGTGTTTTCAAAGTCCTCTTCCTAATGCTGCCGGTGGGGAGAGGGAGGCGGGACGAGCCTGAGAGGTTTGTCTGGGGTGGGTCTGGAAGGGGAGGACAGCAGGGATCGGAGGGGCTCTGCTGGGCTCTGTCATCTGATCGTCATTCACAGAGCGTGTGCTGAGCTCCCACCCTGCAGGCAGCATTCTCTGACCCCTCCACCATTCCAAGGTGACCTGAGGGCGGTGTGTGTGCACACACCCACAGCCACACCCACCTCCCCCGCACACATACATCCCAGGCACACTTCGTGCTCCCCACGCCCTCGGCTGGCCTCCAGCAAAGCACGTATCACAGGGAGTGATCAATGCCCACCCATCTGTCCTTCTCATCAATATCTGAGCCACAGGGAGGAAGGAGCCTTGTTCCCAGAACCAGGACACTTCTTTTGTTTAAGAAAAATAGAAAGGAAAGAAGAGAAAAAATTAGCACTTGTTAAGATCGCTCACTTCTTTTTCTTAAGTTGTGATAGAATATATACCACTTGAAATTTGCCGTCTTTTGTTTTCATTCTTTTCTTTCCCCAGACTTTAAACTTTTTGGTTTGTATTGGGGTATAGCCGTTAACAATGTTGTGGTGTTTTCAGGTGAACGGCAAAGAGACTCAGCCATGCATGTACATGTATTCATTCTCCTGCAAACCCTCCTCCCATTCAGGCTGGCACGTAACACTGAGCAGAGTGCCCTGTGCTACACACTAGGTTCTTGCTGGTTGTCCATTGTGAATATAGCGGTATGTACATGACCTTCCCAAACTCCCTAACTATCCCTTCCTCCCGGTTTTAGACTCCACATATAAGGGATGCCGTACAATACTTCTCCTCTGCCTGACATACCTCCTCAATGTGACACTCTCTCAGTCCATCCATGGTGCTGCGAGTGGCCTTACGAAATCTGCCCTCTTAACCGTTGTTAAGGCTACAGTTCGGTACCACTAAGTACACTGACGCTGATGTACAGTCACCGCCACCCGCCATCTCCAGAACACTTTCACCTTGTGAAGCTAAACCCATTAAGCACTAACTCCCCACCCCCTTCCCCAGCGCCAGGAAACCACCGTTCTACTCTGTCTCTGCAAGTCCCACTGCTCTAGGGACCTCTTGTAAGTGGAATCATACAGTATTGATCTTTTTGTTACTGGTTTATTCGCCCAACATAATGTCCTCCAGGCTCATCTGTGGTACAGTATGCACCAAAATTTCCTTATTTTCTCAGGCTGATTAATATTCCATTGAATGTATATAGCACATTTTGTTTATTCATTCACCTTCAATGGACACTGGGTAGCTTCTTCCTTTTGGGTATTGTGAGTAATGCTGCTTTAAACATAGGCGTACAAATATCCGTTGAAGTCCCTACTTTCAAACTTTTTGTGTATTGGAGAAGGAAATGGCAACCAGTGTTCTCCAGTGTTCTTGCCTGGAGAATCCCAGGGACGGCGGAGCCTGGTGGGCTGCCATCTATGGGGTCGCACAGAGTCGGACATGACTGAAGCGACTCAGCAGCAGCAGCAGCAGCATACCCATAAGTAAGAATTGCTGGAGCATATAATTCTATTTTTAATTTTTGGGGGAAACTATCATACTGTTTTCCATAACAGCTGTACTATTTAATGTTCCCAAAAGTGGTGCATGAGGGTTCCTATTTAACACATCCTCACCAACACAAGTTAATGATTTTTTTGAGAATAAGCGTCCTGATGGGTGTGAGGTAGTATCTCATTGTGATTCTGACTTTGCATTCCCCTGATAATTAGTGAGGACTTCCTTGATGGCCCAGCAGTAAAGAATCTGCCTGCAATGCAGAAGGCGCAGGAGAGGCAGGTTCCATCCCTGGGTCAGAAGATCCCCTGGAGGAGGGCATGGCACCCCACTCCACTATCCTTGCCTGGAGAATCCCATGGACAGAGGAGCCTGCTGGGCTACAGTCCACAGGGGCGCAGAGAGTCAGACACGTCTGAAGCAGCTGCGCAGGCACACAGTGATTAGTGACGCTGAGCATCTTTTCATGTGCGTATTGGCCATTGGTGTATCTTTTTTGGAGAAATGTCTATTCAGATTCCTTCAGTGCCTTATGAATATAGTCCCCAGTGCTTATGCTAGCCCAGTGAGCTGGATATCATTATGCCCATTTTACTTTTAAGCACACTAAGCCCTGAAAAAATGCGGTGACTTACCTGAGGTCACGTATGACCTAGAAAGTGACAAGGCTTATATTTAAGCACCCGTCTTCCTCTTTCCAAACCCTAAGCACGTTCTGCGAAGCCGACTATCGTGACGTCACTGACGGTGTGTTGGCTGGTCTGCCCTCCCCCGTCCCACCCACGTGTACGCTGTGCGCCTGGAGATCAGAGGCGGCCTCTTAATGATCTTTGGCACAGTGGTGGGCACAGGTAAGAGTCTACTAAATACTGAACAAGTAGACACAGGTCCTGTGCTCCACCCTAAAGCTCTGCATGGCGTGAATTGGAAGGCATGACTTAGTAGCTCCAAATCTAGGTTTATCTCCAAAATGGGGATGGAAACCCAACCCTCTGTGGCCAGTTGGAAGATCAGAATTAATACTTCTGCCAAGTGCTAGGCATGGTACCTGGTGTGTCTCAGGTGCTGACTCAGTGAGAAACACGGCCATGCTACCGGAGAGTCGGCGAATATCAGAGAGACCCGTGACATAATCCCTGCCTTCCTCCTGGCTGGGGAGGTGAACAGCCCAGCAATAACTCAGAAGGGAACTGAAGCCAGCTCAGACTACAGATGTGCTTGTGTATGTGTAGATTATCTTAGGACCGATTCAGGAGAGTCCCTACTCGCTGGATGCCTCAGGGGGAGACGGGTAGCCAGGAATCAGGGAGGTTAAAGAAGTTGGCTCATTTACTTTAAGTGATTTAACCTTGGCTGTATACACTTCTGCATGCTTGGAATTTACTCTGCAGATATCTCTTGTTTTAGAAGAGAGTGGGACACCAAGGTAGTGTGGACAAGTGGGCTGGTTCACAAAGAAGTGGGAAGGAGGAAAGACCCCTGAGAGCAGGAGGGTTCTGAATCCGTCTGGCTTCTGCCTGCAGACCCCATGCATCTCAGAGATCACCCACCTCCCAGCATGAAACAGAACCCCTCGCATCTCACCAGCACCCAGAAGTGAGTGCTGGAAAGAACCTGCCATTTACTCCCTGCATCTCCAGCACCTAATGGAGTTATCATGAAGAGGCGAGCATTTTTAATTTACTCTACAGGGGGGTGTGGAGGCCTGGTGCCACCACCTTCCGTCTCAGTGACAACAAACTCATTCTTCACTATAATTAAAATGTCACTTTGATAAATAATTCCATCAGCCCCCTTCCACCTATGAATAGCTTCCCGCTATAATTGTTCACATTCTGCTGAATTAGAAGTATTCAAGGGAGAATTTAAGAGGTATTTAGGCAACAAAGATGAATCGGGTATGTTTTCCACCCTCCCACGGTCCCTCATTAAACAGAGAGATATCATCCCCCACTGGGGGTCCCTCTGCCCACTGCGCTCAGTCACTTTTCCAAAGTAGAGGGAGATGGAGAAGCTGTCACTGCACGGGGGTGGCCCTCACAGAGGGCTGGAGCTTGGGAACATGTGTCGGGGGGGCCTCCCTCCCCATTCATTACTGTAAGAGAGAGTAGGCTGTAGCTTCAGGGGGGTGTGCTCTAAGAAAAGTCAATTAACCTTTCCAGACCTCTGTTGTATAACAGAATACCACATTACCCTTAAGAGACTGAGTCAGATATAACTCTTGCTCAGTCAGGGGTCATTTGACCTTGCTTGTGGGCCTTCTCATTTTACAGATGAAGGGTTCAAGGCTCCTGAAGGGCAACTTCTACATGACAAGCTAGAGAAGGGCAGGACCAGGATCTCTGAACACTTAACAGGACTCAGCACATACAAAGCATATGGTAGAAACTCTGCATATGTTCCTATCTTTCCTTATTGTTTTGGTGCCTCCTCTTTCCTAAATCCCATCCATTGGGATTACATAGAGTGCACAGAGTCAGCCACGAGCTGCTGGACACCTTGGGGAGCTTCCTCAATAAAGCCTTGTCTTGGGTTTCGCAAAGAGATGGCATTAGGGTTATCCCCCTCCCAGAGAGGGGTATAGTTTCATGACTAACAGCGCAGTACTTTGTAATCAGAAAGCCAGGGTTCAAGGGCGGCCTCTCCCACCATGGGGCCAGGTGTTGCTGACTCTAACTACAGTTTCCCTCTCTATATTAATAAATTGTAAATAGCAGTTGTAACGTCTCCTCGTGAGTTGTGAAAGGCAGTGCCGCAAGGTGCACGTGTGGTAAATACTAGCTGCTGTTCCCACTGGGTTTCATGAAGGGGTAGCACACACCACTTGGCCATGTAGCTTGAAGGGCTGTGTGCACAACTGGATGGGTGGAGCAGCAAGTCAGCCCAACCAGGTCATCTTCCTCAGACAAGTCCCCAGTCCAAGTCCACCAGAGTCCTGCCCAGCAGCGCTCCAGTCCCGGGGGTGGAGTATAGGGGTAGGGGACGAAGTGCAGGCCAAAATGAAGATCCTGGCCTGTGTGCTCAGCCGCTCAGTCATGTTCAACTCTTTGCCACCCCATGGACTGTAGCTCACCAGGCTCCCCCGTCCATGGAATTTTCCAGGCAAAGATACTGGAGTGAGTTGCCATTTCCTTAAAAAAGCACATTTCTCTGCAAACGCTGACACCCCTGCACCACATCCACCTACAGGCAAAGGGGAGGCATTGGTGCACCCAGCTGTGCGTCTGCTCTGAAGCGCAGTCCCCGAGGACAGCCCCTAGCTCAGGGAGCTGTGTTTGAGAGGACCATGTTTTGTGTCATCAGTGAGGGAATCTGTGAAAGTAACTCACAGCATGTGTCGCTGGCCAGAGAAGCCCAGCATTCGACGCAGGTCCCCAGGCTCTATCCCGAGGCATTTCAGAAGATAGCCCTCCCCAGAGGGCAAGGCTGAGATCAACTGACAAGGGGTGCTATAGCACTCGGCCTGGAAGGGCTCTGGTGGAGATCCTAAGATGATGGAAGGAAGGGGCTCATCCTCCCCTCCAGGCCCCTCAGGGCCGACCCCTTGCCCGTCTCCAGGACTCTCTATGGGGTCCACCCTGTGATGGGCCAGAGTACTCAGGTTCTAAAACGTACGAGTCAGAGGAGAGGCGGGATAGCCTCTGTGTTAGCTCACTCCATCTTCCTTAGAACTCTACAGGAGAAATCGTTTATTCCACTTTACAGAAGGGGAAGCTGAGACCTGGAGGGGAAGGCTTATGTTGCGAGATCACACCGCTAGCATGTGGTTGGATCTGAACTCAAGGCTCTGACCCCAGAGAGCCAGGCTCTTTACAGCCGGTCCATCATCCCCTTACATTGTGGTGTAGACCATGCAGTTGACAGGCAGCGCTGTCTTGTAGCCTTAAGGAAGGCATGTGTGGGAGGAACAGGGGAGAGTGCTGGGCCTCGCCCAGACTCCTTTCATGCCGGCCTGCGCAGCAGGGCTGCCCGTGTGCACAGGCAAGAGAACTGAGGCTTCTTTCGGCATTAAGATGCAGAAGTTATTTCTGAAACACCAAGGTTTTGAGAACATGGCTTTGAAAACAGAGAAAAGAAGCACATGCAAAGGGTTTGTTTATCCCTTTGTACTCAGGAAAAAGTCAAACAATTTGTTCTAGAAGATTAGAATCCCCCAGCCCCCACCCCACACAGGCAAGCTCATCTGTCCATTTGTTAAAAAGAACAAAGCAAAACACATTTCTCTGCAAATGCCGACATGCCTGCAACACATCCACCCTCCGCACTGGATCTGAGGCCATGGCTGCTACTTGGAGAGATTGTAACTGTGCAGCTGCCTCTTGGATCAAAAACTGAGGGACTCTATTTTTGAGACCCATGCCATTGAGAGACTCAGAGGCATGTTCCAGAGCGCTGTCTAGGAACCGGGACTCCAGCCTGAGGCACAGTCAAAAAAAAAAAGAAATGGCATCCATAAGGAAACATCATTTAAAGGGTCAAGGGACAGTGGAGAGAGGATTGGTCTTGGAGCCAGGACCATCGGCTCTGGGAGTCTGGTGAACGCCCCTGGCAAGTGCCTTCCTTCCTCTGGTCTCCGCTCTGCAAGCATTGGATCACAGTTCCAAAGCTCTCATCCTGTCTGAACCACACTCCAGTTTGGGGCCTGATTAGCTGTGGGATTCTGGTGCACCAGAGCTGGATCTGTGACCAAGGCCCAAATGAGGATACTTGCATGTGCGCCTAGCTTCTCAGTCATGTCCAACTCTTTGTGACCCCATGGACTGTAGCCCTCCAGGCTCCTCTGTCCATGGAATTCTCCAAGGAAGAATGCTGGAGTGGGTTGCCATTTCCTTCTTAGGGAATCTTCCCGACCCAGGGATTGAACCCACATCTCCCGCATCTCCTACACTAGCCTTCTTGCAGGGATGAGTGGGTCATCTTGCAGACTGTCACTGAAACCTCTTCCCAGAGCCGCGTTTCCCAGCATGTGGAGGAGCCGCCAGGGTCCCCCTCCGTCTTCGTTTGCAGAGAGGCTTGTCCCCCGCCCGTCGCCACCTCCTGCCAGAATGGACGATCATGGATTTCAGAAATGAGATAAATCTGGAAGATGAATGTATTCATGGGCCCATCAAGGGGTCATGAATCACTGGCCCAAATCACTGCCTTCAGTCCTGGCAGGATGAATTCCCTCAAGCAGATTCTCCTTGTCAGACAGATACGGAGGCAGTACCACCACGACGCTCGGGCACCAGCAGCATCATTATCTGCAGCAGGCTGGTTTCAGTTTCCCAAGCCACCTTCCCTTAATTTGAAGCTCACTTCTGATGCTGGAGAGGACAAAAAAAATAATAAAATAAGACATATATGTATAAAAGGAAGAAAGAAAAGGGAGTGAGAAAGAAAAAAAACTGGGGAAGCTTTCATGCCAGATGGAAAGGAGTCAAGATAAATGTACTGAATCTGATTTCAAAAACTGTTTGAAAACCCTGTCCAGGATTGTCAGAAACAGCCCTGGCGTCCACAGGGAATGTGTCACTGCCAAAGGCCTGTGACGCTGAACCCTGTGGGCCCGGATCCTGCCTCCCGGTGACTTGTTTAGAGCTACTTCAAACCAGAACAAATCGCAGCCAACGAGCATCTCCCTCTCCAGCCCCTCAATCACTCGTAATCAGACCGTGTATTTTAGCAACAGAATCTTCCCTGGCTGAAGAGCTCATCCATCTGCCTTCTGCAAGCTTGACACCCTTTAAATGGGAGGTGAGGGGAAGCCACCTGCCTCTCTGGTGGCCAGGGAAGCCGGGAGAAGGAAGGACTTACCACCCACACGCCCTGCCCCGTAGATCGCCTGTGGGATCCCAGACCGCAGGGCCTGCAGGTGAGGAGGAAACCAGCCCGAAAGGGACAGAGAAGGGTCATTGGGTTCCACACGTCCTGCTCTGGGCACTCGGCCGTGGTCTCTGGGTTTCAATTCTGTCGCTCCTGTCTTCTAGCTAGGTGACCCCAGACCAGTTACCTAGCCCTATGTGTATAGATGCAAACCCATGGAAACCATGCATAAAAGCAGGGAACCAGGACTCGGGTGGACTGACTTTGATTTTTTTTTAACATCTATTTATTTGGCTGCGTTGGTCTTAGTTACAGCATCCAGGATCTTTTGCTTCATCATGTGAGATCTTTTGGTGCTGCGTTCACTCTCGAGTTGTGGCATACGGGCTCAGCAGTTGTGACACACCGGCTCCAGAGCACAGAGACTTCAGTAGCTGTGACGCGCGGGCTCAGTTGCTCTGCGGTATGTGGAATCTTAGTTCCCAGACCAGAGATCGAACCTGTGTCCCCTGCATTGAGAGGTGGATTCTTAACCACTGGACCACCAGGGAAGTTCCTGATTTCTTGCTCCAACTCTTGGGCAGCAAATCGCTTCTCCAAGCTTCACTTTTTAATCTGTAAAATAGGGACAGTAATACTTATCCGTAAAGCGGAGACAGTAACACCTACTTGGCCTCTCTCACAGGGTTTTTTAAGAATCGAAGGAGCAAGAGAGATGGATGGACACACTTGAGATTCTACAAGTGGAAAGCAGAGGTGTCATTGCAGCGTTAGGAGCCTTGCAGGAACACCAGCACCCTGGGATCAGGAGCGCTTGTCGGCCTACAGCTGCGCACACTCAGCGCAGGGCGGGGCTCCGGCCTGCTGCCTGCCCAAGCCCCGCCCGTTGCCAAGGATACAGGCACATCAGAGGCTCCGGGGTGATAGAAGAGCAGATTTTGGTCTTGTGCAGAGGGGAGGCGTGGGAGGTGTCCATGGGGGTCCTTTCACACTTCTGCAGGACCCTATGCAGGGACAGGGCACTGTCCTGCTCTGTCTGGGACCAGGGGTCAGAAGTCAGCTGAGGCCCAGAGGGAAAGAGGCTTCCTGCCGCCCCAGAGGCCAGAGCAGAAACGGGATGTTGAGGATGCAGGCAGCCCCCAAACCACATCTGAAGTGCTGCCTCCTGTCCCTACCTGGCACGCAATGTCCCGCGTGTGGGCGGTAGGGTGGGCGGTAGGGTGGGAGGGAAGAGAGGGCAGAGGCTGAGGCCCCAGACTGCAGTAAGGTCCTGTAGGTCTATTTCCAGATCCCATCGGCCTGCCTGGACCCACAGGCTACCCTGGAGTCCAGGCCCACTAACACTGCCTCAGCCAGAATGGGAGGCTGGAAGAAGTGCTGGAACAGGAGCCAGACAGAGCCAACTCACTCCCCTTTCCTCTAGCAAATGTCGCCTTTAAAAATCTGGCATCGGTCTATAGGTAAAAACGGAAGCAGCAGTTAAAACGAGCTAGTACAGGGACTTCCCTGCTGGTCCAGAGGCTAAGGCTCCACACTCCCAAATGCAGGGGGCCTGGGTTTGATCCCTGGTCAGGGAACTAAATCCCATGTGCCACGACTAAGGGTTCAGATACCACAACTAAGACCCAGCACAGACAAATAAATAGCCCATTAGAGTCCTCTGTCCATGGGGATTCTCCAGGCAAGAATACTGGAGGAGTGGGTTGCCATGCCCTCCTCCGAGGGATCTTCCCAACCCAGGGATCAAACCCAGGTCTCCCGCCTTGCAGGTGGATTCTTTACCATCTGAGCTACCAGGAAAGCCCATCAATAAATATTAAATAAAATAAAATGAGCTAGTACACAATACCAGCCATACAGCCAGTGCTCAATAAAGGCTCTTATGATTACACTGGCGAATGAAGTCATTGTAACATACAGTGCATTCATCTTTGACTGTGACCTCTCACCCAGAAACAGCTAAGAAGGCCCTTTTCTCCCCAAGGAACACTGTGTGCAATCTAATGGTGGCACCTGCTTAGTTTTCTCACATCTCAAATGAGATCAGGGCAAGTGAGGTCCTGCCACTGCCCAGCTTGTCCTTTATCTTGTATAATGAGCCCCCCATCATTGGAAGTAATCCAGTAGGATATTTCTGGTCACAAGTGGAAGAGGAGGCAATAGACAGGAGGAATCAAAGGTGCTTTCCCACCCTAAGATTTTGTGATGCTCAGGACTGTGGGGTGGGCAGAAACAGGTGATGGGTCTGGGAGCAGAGAGCGAGAAGTTAGAACACTGTGATGGGAGAGGAGAAGAGACTGGAGAAGCCAAGTCCAAGAGTGTAAATCTCACCTGACTTATCTTCTCCACTCTCTCCTTCCTTCAGCACTGACTGAAAGGAGGTATTTAAATAAGGACAGCACCCTACGTGTCCATCAGGATGAGTAGATAAAGAAGATGTGGTATACATATACAGTGGAATATAATATTATTCAGCCATAAAGAAGAATGGAATTCTGCCCTGAAACCATAGAACTCCTTCCATTTAGGTCTTTAATCCATTTTGAGTTTATTTTTTTATATGGTATGAGGAAATGTCCTAATTTCAATCTTACACATATAGCTGTCCAGTTTTCTCAGCACCGCTTATTCTAAAGATTATCTTTTCTCTGTTGTATATCCTTGCCTCTTGTCAAAGATGGATTGACCATAGATCAATTGACCATCGATCGCACTGCTGCTTGTAACCTCATACTTTACTCAGCCTGGCCTTGGCCTGCCTCTCCAGCTTCACCTTAAATTGCTCAGCGCCTGGAACTCTTTCTTGGTCACTGCCACATGAAATGACCTGCATTTCCCTGAGAGAATCATGCTGTATTCTGCTTCTGGGCCTTAGCTCAGGCTATTTCCTCTGCCTGGAGTTTCCTTCCTCATTTCTTTCCCCACGCAGATCCTGCTTGTCCTTTAAGATCCAAACCAAGCTTCCTCTCCTCTTGGAAGCCATCTTTGGCTCCCGTGCACCCATACCCACCACGCTCCCCACCTGCCCTCCCCAACACTCATCTCAGACAGCCCTTCTCACACTTCAGTGCGACTGAGGACCTCCTTGTCACCCACCCCTGAAGGGTGTCTCGTTGATGGCTGCCTCCCAAAAGCCTAGCTTCATACCCTGTGTTCAGTAGGCACTCAGGGATAGGACAGCGAGTGATTAGAGTGTAAGCTGAGGAATCGAAAGGACTTGATCCAAACCTCCATTTCACCACTCCAGCTGCACAACCCTGGGCAAATCAGTTAGATGCCTGGGGTCTCAGTTTCACTATTCAATTTAGTAACAAACAATCCATTGCCACTGTGCTGATTCAAAGAGCGCACTCTTACAAACTGAGTAACACCGTGCCTAGCAGCTAGAAGATGACCAGTTAACGTTTGGAAATACTGTACTTCAGAACTGGGCTGGAATTAGACAGGCCTAGTTTTGACTCCCAGCTCTACCACGTACCATCTCTGTGACCTTAGGCAACTCAGCCAGCTTCCTTGAGCTTGTGTGCCCGTGTAGAAAATGAGTTGAACATTGGGATTTAAATCAGAAGATTGTTGTGAACCCTGATGCTGAGCATGGTGGCTGGCACACAGGGAGCAGTCAGTCATCCTTCCCTACTTACTGTCTGGATAAAGAAGTGAGTGCGTGTTTGAGGAATGGAGCCTGCCAGGGACTCAGCAATGGGTGCACACCTCTGTCTTCAGTGACATGAAATTTCACCAGGAAAGCTGAAGTGAGGCCAGCCCAGAGTGAGACTGGGGTCAGACTCCCAGCTCCAGGCTCTGTGGGGACAGAGAGCGGGATCAGAGCTTCCTGGGTGAGAAAGGGCCTCTGGGCCCCAGGATTTTGAACTTTACACATGCACCTTTCCCAAGAGGTGACTCTGGATCACCTGTGGCATTTCTGAACAGAATGTGGGAGGTGTGGGCAGGGAATGGAGCACAGACTTGGGAACAGACAGCTGTGGCGTGAGCCCACGTTCTGGCACGGACTGTCTGCGTGGCCTTGGCCAAGTTGCACCCCCCTCTTGGAACCCCAGTTTTCTCAGTCTTTAAAGCGAGGAATATAAATGCAGTAACAACCCCTCAGGGTCATTGCAAAGAGCACACCTGCCATTGGCGAGTTCAAGACACCTTGAGGGATTCAGTGAGCTTCTGTTCCTCCGCTCTCTCCCCAGAGCACCCTGTCCCAGTTCATATACCAGGCCTGTGAGCTGGGCCGCAGTTCAGTTCAGTCGCTCAGTCGTGTCCGACTCTTTGCGACCCCATGAATCGCAGCACGCCAGGCCTCCCTGTTCATCACCATCTCTCGGAGTTCACTCAGACTCACATCCATTGAGTCAGTGATGCCATCCAGCCATCTCATCCTCGGTCGTCCCCTTCTCCTCCTGCCCCCAATCCCTCCCAGCATCAGAGTCTTTTCCAATGAGTCAACTCTTCGCATGAGGTGGCCAAAGTACTGGAGTTTCAGCTAGTGCCCTTTAAATTCACCAGTTCCAGATTTGAAACTAATGGGGCACATGGTGGGGACTTCTGGGAGTCACAGCGGTGTGGAGGAGAATATGGCTTCAAGAAAATAACATTTGGAGGTAATTATGGGAGCAATGGATCAGTACCACCATCAGCTGCCAGCCATCCCCAGAGACAGAGCAAAAGATGGAGGCAGAAGGTGGAACCTTTCCTGGGAGCCAGACTAGAGCGTCCCTTGAAACTTCAGCCTGGCTTTAGTTCTGCCCTGAGAATCCTGGGCTCTGGCTTCATCCCCGTCCCTAGGATGAGGCAGGTTGGCTGCTCAGGGCTTCTTTCAGGCTTTAATACCAATAGGACACAAGGTATTTGAAAGCTGTGCAAGATGGAAGAAGGAAATGGAATGAAACCTGAGGGCAGGTAGGGGCAGAAGCAATAAATGCATTCACAGTGGAGAAAGTAGGAAAAGAGATTGCGTTCATTACACCTCTCACCTGCTCTAGTAGACACCTAATCTGTTTCCCTGTGTGGGGGCTACAGACCATACGCGGACCAGACCTGGCTCGTGTGCACAGGTCACAAGAAGGAGGCTGGAACGTGTGCTTCTTGCTACAGTGGAGGCACACAGCACAGTAAGGGACCATCCTGCAGCCTTCGGGCATCTGGAACGGTGTCTTTGAAGAGGCACAGGCTGTCTAGAGTCTAACCTGGCCCTTGACCCTGGCAGAGGGCAGTGAAGCAGGCAGCAGGGGACAGAGCCGCCCCTGAGAAGGGGATGGTGCCAGAGGGACCAAGCTGAGGTCAGCTTCAAAGGACCTTGCCCTAGCTTCTCCCCGCTTGGGCGAGGCAGGCAGCTCCCTCTGGGTCTGATTCGGAGACCCTGGAAGCCCAAGGGCCCCACCTGCACCACACTCAGACCTTCCTCTGATGTCTTTAATTTGCAGGACTCTGAAGGGTTAAGACTAGCTCCTGCACAAAGCGTGATGCACTTTGCTTTTAAGACCAGTCAGCAGCAAATACTTGCTGGGGACTCTGCACCCCAGCCCCCATCTAGTCCACAGAAGCGGCTTCTCTCCGGGCCCACACCTCTCCACCACTCACCACCTCCCCTCTGCTCCCGGGCTGTAGGAACTTGTAGACGAGGCAGGCATCCACCCCTCTGTCCCGTGGGCTGTGCCACTGAGGGCAGGTGAAGGACTCTCCCAAAGGGCCACAGTGTAACTTGGACTCCTTTTGTTTCCCTCTAGTGACTTGATAGGCACAAGCAGGGGCTCTCACTCAAGGCCTGACAGCCCAGTGCTGGCGTCTCCACTGTCCAGGGTGGTGACAGATCTCCTAGATTACGAATAACTGCAGCCACTCACGTGCCAGGGCTCGGGGCCAGGTACAGAGGGATTCATATCATCGCATCTAATCCCCTGCCTTGCCAGCCCTGGCGAGTGGTCTTACCACCTACACTGACCTGGTGAGCAAACCAGACCCTGTATGGAGAAGTGCACTCCCAAGGGCATGTGGCTAAGTGCCAGTTGAGGGTTGCAAACCCCAAGCTTCCTGATTTCCAAGTGTGTGGTCTCTGGGTATGGGCCAGCTCATAGCTCACGAGCACTGTCTCCTCTCCTGACCCCCGGAGTGAGCCAGTCAACATCACAGCTCAGAAAGAGACTGTCTCAGGCCCCCCCAGCATGGCCAGCTCCTTTCAGGGCCAAGGATGAGGCTGTGGCTGGGGTGCTCAGCAGAGCAGAGGGGCTGGAAGAATGGGGTTCTGCCCGCCCCTGATGTGAACTAGGACAGCTTCTGAGTGCAAAATGTGCAGATGAGGCCCTTTGATAAGGACCAAATCCCCTCTCGTTGCTTGGCAACCCAGCTTACAAGTCATAGCAGGGAAGTAATTTACAGGAATTCAAAGTGTTGCTGGAGGTTCAGCTGAGCCGAATTGGTGCAGAGAGGAGCCGCAGTGGTCCGGATCACACCTTCGGAGGGAAGGAGGAGGGGAAGGAAAAGCTTCCGCTTTCCTCACCTGAGAGTCAAGAGCCTTGAGCTCAGACTCACTGATCCTTTTTTATTCACTTATTTACTGGCTCCTTCATGAGCCCCTACTATGTGGCAGGCCCTGTGCTGGGAGCCAGGCGCACAGTGATGGATGAGACAGGCAGCACAGAAAGAGACACGCAAGCAGAGGGTCGTGGACGTGTGATAGAGTGCTAAGGGGTCTGGGCAAAGAGCCCCAGGGAGGACAAATAACACGGCTGGGGGCATGTGAGGGCAGGGGTCATGGAGATGACCAGCTAGCCAGACAGAGAGGGACAGAGGTTGCCTTTGCAAAGAGCCAGCATGAGCCGGGGCGAGGTGAGAGAGCACAGCACATTTTCAAATCCTGTGTGGTCGGGGGTGGAGGGTAAATGGAGCCCAGGCTGGGCAGAGCCTTTAATGCCAGGCAGAATTATCTGGACTTTGTCACACAGCCCTAGGTGTTATTCCTATGGGGACGGAGCATGAAATCTGGGGTTTGTGGAAATCCCTCTTGTTTTACTCACTACCGGAGGGTGAACTGGGGGAGAAGCAGAAGTTAGAAGGAAAGACACTGCGGGTGCAGAAGTCAACTGAGAAACCATTAAGGAAGACTGGTAAGGGCAAGAGATGATGAGGCCTGAACGAAGGTAGAAAGGGCCAAGTTCAAGAGGTAGGAAGTCAAGTCAGCTGGGCACGGAGGCTGATCCACCCTGGGTGTGAGGGGCAGCAGGAGCCTTGCGGGTGTCTGACTTGACCAACAGGTGGCGCCACTCACTGAAATGGGGAAGGTGGGATGACGCCTAGGTCTGATTTTCGAGGAACTCCCTCGGGTTCTGTCCATCAGGATTCTCTTGGTTGCCAGTGACAGAAAGTCAACGGGAATAACTTAGGGCGTGTACTCAGTCATGCCACAGGGGGCAGGTGGGACAGGGGTGCAGCGGAGCCTGACTAGCCCTCTCTAGTGCCGCAGCCCGTGGGGACAGCTGTTTATGTTGGACGCAGCAGGTTCCTTGGAGGGGAACTGGAGTAGCAGAGGAAAGAAACGGCAGAGCCACCCCGAGGCCAGCCAAGATATTTAGGATCCTGGGCCCAGAGCCTATCTATTGTTTAAATATTTATTTATTTGATTTATTTGTCTGCGCCTGGTCTTAGTTGCAGCACCTGAGATCTTTGAACTTCAGTGCAGCGTGTGGGATCTTTAGTTGTGATATATGACCCCCTGGTTGCAGCATGTTGGAGCTGGTTCCCTGACCCTAGGAACTGAACCTAGGCCCCTTGTATGGGGAACACAGAGTCTTAGCCACTGGAGCACCAAGCAATTCCCCCAGGGCCCCTCTTGCCCTTCACCGTGGCCTGTGTCACACTTGTAGGTAAGCAGCAGCTGGGAATGCGAGGCTTTGTGTGCGTGTCGGTTGTTTGGTCTCCAAGAAGTCTGGGGAAGGCGGTGGAGGTCAGCCAGATGGTGGATGGAGGTGAGCAAGCCACAGAAAGAAAAATCCCTGCTCTGTGCCCATTCCTGGTGCTTCATGGAGGTCAGCAGGCCCGCCTGCAGGGCTGACCGTGGGAACCTTCCCGCAGGGCTGCTCAGGCATTTCCCAGACCTGCCCTTTGCTGGGAACGGAGTCAGTGGCCCCATTTGGCCAAACTGACTACTAATGCCAGCGAGACAGGTTCAGCCCCCAGCGGGGGATGGGCTGGGGCATAGACATACCCCACGCAGGCCAGGAAGTTCTCTGCAAACAACTTCTTGGCACAGAGAAAATCCATTTGCACTGGGCTGCATGCAGCGCCCCTTTTCCGAGCAGGTCTGCTTCTCTAAGCCAGTGGGCCTCCCTCTCTCCATCCTGCAGCTCAGGAAACGACTTGGGCAGGAGTCAACCCAACTTGTGGTGCAGTATGGAGCAGTGGTTAGAGGCCTGCTCTTGATTCTTGAGTGGGCATGCCTTTCCGAGCTTTGGTTCCCCCAAGGGCATGTGCGTGCATAACTGAGTCACTCTGCTGTCCACCTGAAGCTAACACTGGCAGTCAACTACATACCAACCTAGAATAAAAATTGAAAGAGGAAAGCTAACACTATGTGTCCAAAAAGTGGTTAAAATATAGTCAAGTTCTTATGACTGGTATTTTATCACAATGAATATATGAAGATGGGCTGATGTACCTGATTCTCTGATTTTTCCATCTTTTGTCTACTATGAATAGCCCTGCTATGAACTTTCATCTACAGGGTTTTTTTCTTTTTGAACACGTGTTTTTAGTTCTTTTGAATACTTGGCAGAAGTGAAAAAGCTGGCTTAAAACTCAGTGTTAAAATAACTAAGATCATGGCATCTGGTCCCATCATGGCAAATAGAAGGGGGAAAGGTGAAACCAGTGACAGATTTCCTCTTCCTGGGCTCTAAAATCACTGCAGATGGTGACTGCAGCCATGAAATTGGAAGACGATTGCTTCTTGGCAGGAAAGCTATGACAAACCTAGACATGTATTAAAAAGCAAAGATGTCACTTTGCCAAGGTCTGTCTAGTCAAGGCTATGGATTTTGCAGTAGTCATGTACAGGTGTGGGAGCTGGACCATAAAGAAGGCGGAGTGCCGAAGAATTGATGCTGTTAAGTTGTGGTGTGGGAGAAGACGCTTGAGAGTCCCGTGGACTGCAAGGAGATCAAACCAGTTGATCTTAAAGAAAATCAACCCTAAATACTCATTGGAAGGACTAATGTTGAAGCTCCAATACTTTGGCCACCTGATGGGAAGAGCCAACTCATTGGAAAAGTCTTTGATGCTGCAAAAGATTGAAGGCATGAGGAGGATGGCATGACAGAGGATAAGATGGTTGGATGGCATCACCGACTCAATGAACATGAACTTGGGCAAACTCCAGGACAGGGAGGCCTGGCATGCTTTAGTCTATGGGGTCACAAAGAGTCAGACACGACTTGGTGACTGAACAACAGCAACAATTTCTTTTTCAAATTTTTTTCCCCATTTAGATTACTACAGAGTATCGGGCAGAGTTGCCTGTGCTATACAAACAGCAGGTTCCCCTTTGGTTATCAACTCTAAACCTAGCAGTGTGTACCTGTCAGTCCAAACCCCCAAGCTGTCCCTCCTTCCCCTCCTCCCCTCTGGCAGCCACAAGTTTGATCTCCAAGTCTGTGAGTACACTTGTTGCAGACAGGTCCATCTGTATCCTTATTTTAATCATTTTAAAGTATTCGACTCAGTGCATTAAATACGTTCACAACGTCGTGCACCATCACCACTGTCTAAAGCCCAAACTCATCATCAACCCAGATGCAAGCCCAGTGCCCACTCTTCCCCACCCCCAACCCCCGGCCATCACTCGTCTGCTTTCTGCCTCTGTGGATTCTCCTCCTCTGGATATTTCACAGAAGTGGAATAACATGTCACCTTTCGCGTCTGACTCAGCATCATGTCCTCAAGGGTCATTCTTGTAGCACATGTCAGTGTTCCATTCCTTCTTATGGCTGAATGATATTCCATTGTATGGATACGCCACATCTTGTTTATAAGTTCATCATTGATGAACATTTAAGAGTTTTCCATCTTTTGGCTACTGTGCATAGTGCTGCTATGACCTTTCATTTATGGGTTTGTTTTTTTTCTTTTGAACACGTGTCTTCATTTCTTTTGAGTACATACCAGGAGTGGAATTGCCAGTCTTAGGATAATTTCATGTTTAACTTGTTGGGTAGCTGAAAAACTGCTTTCCACAGTAGCTACACCATTTTATTTGTACCTGTGGAGAAGGGCATGGCAACCCACTCCAATATTCTTGTCTGGACAATCCCATGGACAGAGGAGCCTGGCAGCTGCAAGCCACGGAGTTGCAAAGAATCGGACACGACTGAGTGACTAACACACTTTCACCAGTCACGTGCAAGGGTTTCGATGTCACCACACCCTTGCTAACACTTGTTTTCCTTTTTTAAAAAACAAAATTATGGCCATCTAGCCTGGTGGGCTGCCGTCTATGGGGTCGTGAAGAGTCGGACACGATGGTCCATCTGTATCCTTATTTTAATCATTTTAAAGTATTCGACTCAGTGCATTAAATACGTTCACAACGTCGTGCACCATCACCACTGTCTAAAGCCCAAACTCATCATCAACCCAGATGCAAGCCCAGTGCCCACTCTTCCCCACCCCCAACCCCCGGCCATCACTCGTCTGCTTTCTGCCTCTGTGGATTCTCCTCCTCTGGATATTTCACAGAAGTGGAATAACATGTCACCTTTCGCGTCTGACTCAGCATCATGTCCTCAAGGGTCATTCTTGTAGCACATGTCAGTGTTCCATTCCTTCTTATGGCTGAATGATATTCCATTGTATGGATACGCCACATCTTGTTTATAAGTTCATCATTGATGAACATTTAAGAGTTTTCCATCTTTTGGCTACTATGCATAGTGCTGCTATGACCTTTCATTTATGGGTTTGTTTTTTTTCTTTTGAACACGTGTCTTCATTTCTTTTGAGTACATACCAGGAGTGGAATTGCCAGTCTTAGGATAATTTCATGTTTAACTTGTTGGGTAGCTGAAAAACTGCTTTCCACAGTAGCTACACCGTTTTATTTGTACCTGTGGAGAAGGGCATGGCAACCCACTCCAATATTCTTGCCTGGACAATCCCATGGACAGAGGAGCCTGGCAGCTGCAAGCCATGGAGTTGCAAAGAATCGGACACGACTGAGTGACTAACACACTTTCACCAGTCACGTGCAAGGGTTTCGATGTCACCACACCCTTGCTAACACTTGTTTTCCTTTTTTAAAAAACAAAATTATGGCCATCTAGCCTGGTGGGCTGCCGTCTATGGGGTCGTGAAGAGTCGGACACGATTGAGTGACTTCACTTTCACTTTTCACTTTCCTGCATTGGAGGATGAAATGGCAACCCACTCCAGTGTTCTTGCCTGGAGAATCCCAGGGGCGGGGGAGCCTGGTGGGCTGCCGTCTGTGGGGTCGCACAGAGTCGGACACGACTGAAGCGACTTAGCAGCAGCAGCAGCAGCAGCAGCAGTGTCACAGCAGAGAAGGCAATGGCACCCACTCCAGCACTCTTGCCTGGAAAATATGGATGGAGGAGCCTGGTGTGCTGCAGTCCATGGGGTCGCTAAGAGTCGTACACAACTAAGTGACTTCACTTTCACTTTTCACTTTCATGCAATGGAGAAGGAAATGGCAACCCACTCCAGTATTCTTGCCTAGAGACTTCCATGGACAGAGGAGCCTGGTGGGCTGCATTCCATGGGGTCACACAGCGTCAGACGTGATTGAAGTGACTTAGCATGCATGCATGCCTTGGAGAAGGAAATGGCAACCCACTCCAGTATTCTTGCCTGGAGAATCCCCGGGACAGAGGAGCCTCGTGGGCTGCCGTCTATGGGGTTGCACAGAGTCGGATATGACTGAGCGACTCTCAGTGGTGTGAACACCGTCTGTTTTTAATCCTTGGCAGGCAGCAAGCAGTCTGGACAGCCTATGAAATGACTGACAGCTCTTTGTGGCCAGTCAAATTTCTGGAGAACAGGAGGGTGGGAGGAGCTTTTTCCTTCCTTCTGGACTGTGGGTTGGGGAGTGTAGGAGCCTGAGCCTGGCAGCATGTGTGATGTGTTCAGAACATGCGTGTGACCTCACTGAGTCCTCATTACAACACTTATTAAAATTAATAACCGTTACCAACTCAAAAGTCCTTGGCTCATATTCCCACTGTAGCTGCAGAAACTTCGCTAAAGACGCGGCATCCGCTGCCTTCTGTCTCCTGCTGCTCTGCTTCTCCCCTGCAGCACCGCTTCATCCAGAAAACTTCTCTCTCCCACCACACCGTGCCCTAGGCTGGGGCCAGATGCCACTGTCAGCCACCAAGCTGCCCTCTCACTGCCCAGCTGCTCCTGCAAGGTCCTTTTCCTGAGGTGTGTGCTCTCATAAGAAATGCTCAGGCCCCCTCAGGGTTGCCAGCACGCCCAGACACAGCCGCATCCCCGCTTACCATCTCATTTTAAAGTCTAAAGATGTGGCTCTGCAGTGGGACATCCCGGTTTGGATCCACATATCACTCGCAGTCACCTCAGTTCTCTGTATTTAGCCTCTGTGCCTCCATTTTCTCATGCATGTTTCGTAGAGCAGAAGAGAGGAATAAATGAGCTCATCCCTGTAACAAGCGTAGAGTGACGCCTGACCCACAGTACTGCTGCTGCTGCTAAGTCGCTTCAGTCGTGTCCGACTCTGTGCGACCCCATAGACGGCAGTCCACCAGGCTCCCCCGTCCCTGGGATTCTCCAGACAAGAACAGTGGAGTGGGTTGCCGTTTCCTTCTCCAATGCATGAAAGTGAAAAGTGAAAGTGAAGTCGCTCAGTCTCATCCGACCCTCAGCGACCCCATGGACTGCAGCCCACCAGGTTCCTCCGTCCATGGGATTTTCCAGGCAAGAGTACTGGAGTGGGGTGCCACTGCCTTCTCCGACCCACAGTAAGTGCTCAGTTAATCTAAGCATTATTTGCTAATATAAATGATCATTGAGTGATGACTATTTGCCAAACCCGAGCCAAGGTGCCTTTCCTATTTTTACAACGACCACAAGAGGTAGGTATTCAAACCCCCACTTTACAGATGAGATCATGAGGCTCCTGCCAAGAGCTCACTGTCTCCCAGCTGTCAGTGAGTGCCTCGAAGGGGACTTTGGATCTGTCTGACCCTTAAATCCCAGCTCGGTCCACTCATGGAAAAGAAAACATGGTGTCTTCTTATACATGGTCAGTCCCCACCTGCTGACTGCTCTGTTTCAAGGAGGCTCCTTTTGTTTTTCTGAGAGTGGCAATTGGTAAAGTGCCCCTGACACTCTGGGGTGTCAGGATCGTATGGCGACACGATGAGGGGGGATTCCTGGAGAGCAGAGCTCTGATGCAGAGCCTGGTTCATTTCCAGCTATTAATATATCGTGTTCAATGTGAATTCCTTTCTCATCTTCCCTTGAAACCTTCAGTAAAATCTACATGCCTTGCCAATACTTTTAGAATTGAATTTGTTTGGGAGTGTATTAGCTTCCTGTGGCTGCTGTAACAAATTACCACATATTAGATGGGCTGGGAACAACAGAAATTTATTCTCTCACCATTCTGAAGCTCAGAATTCCAAAATCAGTATCACTGGGCCGAAGTGAAAGTGTTATCACGGCCACCCTCCTTGTCAGAAGAAGGGAGTTCCCTGCTTCTCGCAGATCTTTGATGTGTATTTTATTCATTTATGTGCTTATCTGGCTGAGTCCGGTCCCGGCTGTGGGGCTCGGGCGTCTCTTTGGCTGTGCGGGCTCTGAAGTTGTGATGTGCGGGCTTCTGGGATCCTAGTTCCCTGTCCAGAGATAGAACCCGTATCCCTGCATTGGAAGGCAGACGTTCAGCCACTGCCGGGGCAGCCCCTTCCAATTCTGGTGGCCGCCAGCACTCCTTGGCTTCCGGCCGCATCCCTCCAACGTCTGCCTCCTTCTCCTCTTCTGCGTGTGTCAAGACTCCTTCTGCCTTCCCATTAGAAGGACACCTGGGATTTTATTCAGGGTCCACCTGGATGCTCCTGGATGATGGCCCTGTCTCAAGATCTTCAGCCTAACCACATCTCAAATTCTTTGCCAGGCTAAAAACAAAGGCCCCAGGGATCGGGATGTGGCCGTCTTGGGGGCCATCCGTCAGTGTACTCGGGGAAGGAGGATGGAGTGAGGACCGGCCTCAGGAGGAGCATGAAGCTGCAGGCCTGGCTGTCCAGCGGGGCCGCATCACCCTGAGTCCCGCACAAGGTCACACCACCTCTGCCAACGAAAGCGAGGGCCAGAGCCGGGTCTGCCGAGCCTGGGGGCAAGCTTCCCTTCCCTGCAACCTAACCGTCTGCCTCTTGTTCTGCTGGGTCTTCCGTGGTAATGGCTCCTAATTTGGGCCTCTGCGGGTCACCCAGATATCATCTGGAAGGTTTTCACCTCAAAACTGTACCAGGGTCAGGGGAGTGGGCACCGGAAAAGAGTGGGCACCAAAGCTTGCCCCAGAAGCCTGTTCGGCACACACCTTGAATCCTGCCCTCTTCCCCAGTCTTTCATGCCCCTGTTCAGGCCCCAGGCTCTCCTGGGAACGAGGACATCATTAAGTTCTTTCCAGATAAGACGTCATTTTGTCCAGCTGTCATCGGGGTTGGTGAGCAGACACCAGAGCAGATGGAGGAGGGTGAAAGAAGCTTAAAGCCCGAGGCAGCCGACTCGCTGGGCTTCACGCTGCCATCGCTTGAGAATGGCTGCTAAAGTCAGATAACATTGATGGTGCGTGCGCGCTCAGTCGGGTCCAGGTCTTTGCAACTCCCTGGCCTGTAGCCCGCCAGGCTCCTTTGTCCATGGAATTCTACAGGCAAGAATACTGGAGTGGGTTGCCGTTTCCTCCTCCAGGGGATCTTCCTGACCCAGGGATCAAACCCGCGTCTCCTGTCTCTGTATTGGCAGGTGGATTCTTTACCACTGTGCCACCTGGAAAGCCAACTTCAGTGATGTAACCTCAGCAATTTACTCTGCTTCTCTGAGCCTCAGTTTACTCACCCATAAAATGGGGAGAATTAGGGCTTCCCTCGTGGCTCTCAGTGCTAAAGAGTCCACCTGCCAGTGCAGGAGATACGAGCTGAATTCCTGATCCGGGACGACTCCACGTGCTGTGGGGCAGTGAAGCCTGCGCACCACCACTGTCAGGCCTGTGCTCTAGAGCCCAAGAGCTGCCCCGACTGAGCCCAGGGGCCCCAGCTGCTGAAGCCTGGGGACCCAGAGACTGCGCTTCGCAGCCAGTGAAGGCACTACGCGGAGAAGCCCCTGCTTGGCAACTGGAGAGCAGCCCCCACACTGCCACCAGAGGAAAGCCCGCACGGCAGCGAAGACCCAGCGCAGCCAAAGGTAAATAAAGGAAAATGCTAACAACGGGGAAGAGTGTGCCTACCGGCTGACTCATAATGGAGATGAAGCTAGCACGCAGGTGGCGAAATTTCTTCATTGAGAGAAATGACAAAGCCACACTGCTCCTTTCGTGCTCTGAAAAGTCGTCTCTGCTGGAGGAAGGGTTAAAAACTCAGAATTAAGGTCCTAGTTGGGAGCATGATTCTCGATGGAGGCGGGGACGGTTTCTCTGGCTCTGAGTCAGGCTCTGAACACTGGGGTTTGGTGCCTTAATATTGCTTGTCATCGCTCTCCGACAGGGAGACGTCTGTTTCCCCCGGTGTGACAGCCATATAATGGGGCCTCCCGGTGCTCCCCACAATGTCGTGCTCTGGGCAGGAAAAGTTGTTCACCACGGTGTGTGGAGTTCACTCTGTCTCCTGCAGAATCGTACATAGCAAAGACCAGAAAAGAGACAGTTGTCCTTCCCACAGTGGCTTCTTATCACACAAAATGAGAAAGCTTTTCCTCACTTCCTTCCAGGGGGAGAGTCGACAGAGAGCAATGGCAGCCACAAGGCTATTTATTTATGTTCTGGCAGACGATAATTATCATGATCACCAGCATTTATCGAGCTGGTGATGTGAGGCGCCATGCTAATAAGCACTTCATTGCATGCCTTATCACATGCAAAATCTTCCCAAGGGGCTTAGGAAGCGGAAGTATTGTGTTACATCTGAGGAAACTCATGCACAGAGAAGGTGAATGTGAATCCCTTGGCAACCTAATGCTGTAATCTAAGCACTTAGCCATTTCATGTTTCATGAAAAGCTTCTTTCACAAAAGAATCTTTTACTTTTGTGTGTGTACATTTCAAAAGGAATTTTTTGGTGACTTATAGAGATACAGTTGAACAAAAACTTTTAAATGCTCACTCGTTTATCTCAGTCAGGATCTTGTGACAATTAGGAAAATGCAAGTGAAAAAAAAAAGTGGCTGGATATAAAGCTACAATGAAAAAGTGAACGAACTCTTGCTAGGATGGTTCCTACTTTGTCTCTGAGCTTCCTAGCAGCCCCTGCAAAGAAGGAAACATGATCTGTTATGCAAAATTCCTCAGCACTGTTTCTCAGTATATGGTCCCCCGACCAGAGGCCTCAGCTTCACCTGGAAATCTGTGAGATAAACAGATTCTCAAGCCCCAGCCTAAAATTTGAGAGTGAGGCTCTTAAACAAGCCTCCAGGTAATGGTGATGCACATTTAAATTTGAGAACCACTTACCTTCAAATGAGAACATACTAGTCGTTAACATGGATATGTGAGAGTAATTTCTCCTCCGAGGCTGTGTGATGTGGGTGAGCTAGTGTTTTAACCAAATCCTTATTGTAAACACCATCAGAGTTTTGTAGGGATGCTTCTTAAGTTTCTCCTCTGCATAAGATACATGGAACCTTTTCAAGGCACAGTTTAATAAAAGCAGTTCTAGGCAGTCAAGCAGTGTTGTCAGACACAGCATGCCAGGCGGGCTTCCTGTTCTCACACAGCTCCAAGTAGTAAGAAGGCTGGAGGGTGTCCTTGCATGGCTATTAGGGGCTAGGACTCTGGAGCCAGGCTGATCCAGATTTGAACACTGGCTGTGCCTTTCAGTAACTGAGTGAGCTTGGCCAATTCTATGAATCTCCTCTCGATGCCTTAGTTTCATCAATATGTAAAATTAGAGTATTCTACCTATTTCATGGAGTTGTTCTAAAAATTCAACAATCTCATAAGTAATGTGCTGAGTGTGACCACCGATACACTATTAAGTCCTTAATAAATGCTCCAATGATTATTAACTAGTAGGATATATTTCCTATAGGTTGGGAAGATCCCCTGGAGAAGGAGATGGCAACCCACTCCAGCATTCCTCCCTGGAGAATCCCGTGGACAGAGAAGCCTGGCAGGCTATAGTCCTTGGGGTCACAAAAGAGCGGGACCCGACTTAGGAACTGAACAACAGTAGACAAACCATCAGCCTGTGTCCGCCAGCCACCATCAACAGTAATAGGTATATCCTTCTGCTCCTGCTGGAAGATTATTCTAGAGATGTATGTTCCAAACTTAGTGGGCACCTAATACAGTCAGGGTCCTTTCACATGTATTCACCCTTTCATCTTGTGAGTAGCTCTGTTGCTGTTGTTTAGTTGCTAGTCATCTCCAGCTCTTTTTGCAAGTCCATGGACTCTACCCTGCCAGGCTTTTCTGTCCGTGGGGCTTCCCAGGCAAGAACACTGGAGTGGGTTGCCATTTCCTTCTCTGGGGGATCTTCCCAACCCAGGGATCAAACCTGTGTCTTCTGTGTGGACAGGTGGATTTTTTCTTACCACTGAGCTAGCAGGAAAGTCCATAAATAGCTCTACACAATAGCTATCATCACCCATATTCTGCATCAGGAAACGGAGGTCTTCCCACACCAGCTGATTTTTCTGAAGTCACATAGGTAAGAAATGCTAAAGGTAGGATTTGATTTCAGATCTTCTGGCTTGACAATGAGACTCAGATGCAGTGATCATTTCTTGAGGGTCTCTGAGATGCCTTTTCAGCTCACAATTTTAATTAACTTTGATTCTGAGAAAAAATGGTTCTCAGCCCCAGCTGGGGGTCGAGGAGGAAGGCAGCTTTTAGAATTGGAGCAAGACAGATCATCCAAGCTTATCTGGTTCAAGCCCCTGGCTTCTAGCTGTCCAGGCTTTAGAGGGGCTGGACTTGCCTGGCGTCCCATGGTGAGAGCTCGGCAGAGCCCGTGCTCCACTATCCACAGCTGGTACTCAGTTCTCCACCCCACGCCTCATGGCATCTTTGAAAGGCAAGGCTAATTCCCATGAAAAGCACAGCATGGCAGAGTTAGCATGAGACTGAGGGGCAGGGCACAGTGTTAGAACCAGCTGCTCAGAGCAAGAAAATGTTAGAAAATGTGGAATCATCCATGTAGCCCTGTGGGAGGCATCATATGCTGGGTGGTCAGGGCCACAGAGACAGCCGTCTGTCCAGCCTGCCTTCTCCCCTGGAGTTCCTGGCCACGGCTGCCTTCCTGGAACCTGGGACACCCAGGTCCCAAACCCACTCTTCCTCCCAGCTTTCACAGCAAAGAGCAGAAATTTTGGAGTCAGGTTCTCAATTGTTATATTGTCAAAGCGAGTCACATGGCCAAGCCTAGGGCCGGTGGGGCAGGGAAGGGCGACGGGGAGGGGGGATTATGACCCAGTGATGCAGTCTAGCCCACCCACCTTGCAGGGTTGCTGGGAGGGAAGATTCGTTCACTCATTCATTCAAATGTGTGTGTGTTCAACACTTGCCGGGCACTGTGCTAGATGCTGGTTATGTAGCAGTTAACACGAGAGACACAAGTCCCTGCCCTCCTAGAGCTTACATGCTAGTGAGTAATCCCCCTGACGTATCCACAAACATTTATGAGCAGTTTGGACAGGTGCTGGAGACAGAGATGTCCACAGCAGCCTCTCTGCCCTCAGCAAGCTCCTGGCCCACGAGAAAACCAGAAACACCGACACCCAATTACAACGCCGACGAGGCAGGAGGCAATAGCATGCGTGAGCTCCAGAAACACTCGGCACAAGGCACGCTCCCTCTCAGCGCCTGTGTCCCCTCCCTTCCCTTTGCCAGCTCTCCTTCCTAGCCACAGGCCAGCCAACTCTGCAGAGAGTCGATGGAGAGCTCCCAGCAGGCCCTTGCCAGGCCCAGTGCAGAGGAATTAAGTGCAATTAGTGAAACTGAGCCATCACGGGTGGGAAGCACTTGCTCTCCCTTCCAGAGACTGATGGGGCGACAGGGGAGGAGGATGCAGACCCCTCAGCTGAGTCACACATCCCGGGAACCTCGATAACAGCGTGGATGAGTGACAGCAAACCGGCCTTCTGCCTGCAGGGCTGAAAATGCACCACTTCCCAGGGTGAGCCAGAGGTCAGGTATCACACAGCCCTCCCTAGAGATCGCTCCCATTTTCCCGAGTCTAGGAGATGGAGCAAATTGCTTTAATGGAGTGGAGTCTCATCATCACGGTGGAGCAGGAGGGCAGGCTGATCACCATGCCCCAGACTAACGTCGTTAGGTTTGGCTCTGAGTGAATGTGGCCAGCATAATTCAGGGCCCATGGTGTATCCTTTCTGCTAAAGGTGTGCGCCCTGTCCTGCCCGCCTGGGGCAGGCTAGAAACCTGTGCCTAATGCCTCCTCTACCCCTAAGGGCCAATCAGGCTGTCGGTTCTGCTGATTCCGCCTTCCAGAGGTCTTTCCTGTCTCCCTCAGTTGCAGCATCAGCTCCCCCTCGACCACTTGCCTGGTCCTGGGCTGAGTCCTGGTCTTATCCGCTTTTCACACAGCAGAGATTTTGCTAGAATTCACAGTTGATCATGACTCCCTCCTATGGAACATTCCCACCCCACACGCCCCGAGCTGTGTGGGTTCTCCCACTGACGGTAGTGTCTGACCTTCTCATCCTCAATGCTCTTCTACTCGTTACCACTTGGCAAACATCTGCCTCTCCCTGAGCCCCCAGCTGCAGTCTCTCACTTTAAGCCCCCACCTGCCTTCCCTCCAGTTGGTGTGGACCACTGCCACCCGCTGTGCTCGCCCAGCATCTGTCTCCCATCCATCAAGACTGTGAGTCTTCACACAGTCTTCGTTTTTGACTTCTTTGCACAGTCATAGTGATATAGCTAGTAATTAGAACACTGAGTATTTCTGTTATGTTCAGCGTGGTCTGAGAACTTTACATGCACTAATTCATTTAATTTCTCAACAGTCCATTAAATGGGTAATATGATTACCTCTTGCTTGAAAGATTAGGAAATTGAGGCATTAAACCTGAGTAACATGCCCAAAGTTACATAGCTAGTGAGAGAGCCAAGATTTTGAACCCAAAGGCGCAGGAGATGGGGAGAGAAATGGATGGAGAGGTTAGGGACAGGAGAAATAAGAGAAAAGAAAAAAAGAGAGGGTGGGGAAGGAGCTAGAAATGGACCTTTGTTACTTTTAGTCACTGAGATTTGGGGGTTGTTTGTTACTGCAGCAAATCTCAGCCTGTCATGACTGATAGAATAAATAGCAATGTGTAGACACGTTAGAAGGTTTGTTTAATCAGGAAGGACAGTAAAGAACTTCTGTAAAGGATCGCAAGGCCTTGCCTGGTTAGTCCTCAGCAGGGGGTGGCTGGTTTCTGTGTGGCTGGCTCTTCATGGCCCAGGAGAGGAAACAGCGTGCATGCACCAGGGGCTTGTGAGAAGACTGAATGTGTTCAAGAGGAGGTCATCCAGCTCTGGTGCCCACAATAGGTAATGAGTTGAAATAGGTAATTCCCAAATAACCGTCAAGTCCAGGGAGCAACTGGGATGCAGTGGCTGAGCATGTGTTCCCAGGGAAGACCTGCTTCCTCCAGCCATGTCACAAAGCAGATGGGGACAGCTAGCTGGGAAGGACTGTCGGTCCCTGGGAACTACCTGCATCTGCTTCCCAAACATCGCCACAGCCGAGAGGAGAGCCAGAGGCCCTGCTGGGGGGCTGGCGACAGGAGTTCACTGGGCATGAGTGGAGACAAGGAGTGAAGCAAAGTTGTCAGCTCATTTGGCCAGCATCTAGGCTGCCCAAAACCTCAGCCCCCTTCCTCACTGTGGGCTATAACTCATGCAGTTTCCTATCAGCCGATGGCCCGGAGGGCACACTCACCCATCTGTGCACTGGGATCTGTGGTCCAACTGCTGATTGCTTCTCAGATGCTAATTTTTTTTTTTTTTTCCTTTTATTCTTTTTGGCGGCACCTCGCAGCATGCAGGATCTTAAGTTCCCTGACCAGTGATCAAACCCACACCCCCTACAGCAGAAGTGTGGAATCTTAACCACTGGACCGCCAGGGAAGTCCCTTGGGTTTTTTCTTCATTCATGTCTTTTTTAGGCATTTTTTCCCTTCATCTTCTTCCCCTCCACTATGAAATTTTAATGCCAAAAATATGCTGTATACCTACCTGTGTACTGTATGCATACCTGCGCTTTAAACATAAAAAAAGTTAAGTTTTTGTTGTCGTCGTTTTTCACACACACTCCACCCAAAAGAACCAACTTTTACCCCTGTGAAAATTCTGTCATCCCCATTGAGAACGCATGTCATAAACTAAATCCTCAGATCACCAACTTCTGCTGTCAGTCCCATCAGATTTTAGGGAAGAGAAGCAACTTACCAGGAAAGACTTTTTTTTTTTTTTTTTTTTGCATAGTGACACCTCCTCCAGGAAGCCTCCCATCCACCTTGAGCCAGAATTGAATTCTCTAAAGTCACTGCATGTGCTGTTTTCCGGCATGTTCATATAGCTATCTTTATATACGTTCCCCCCTGAGTTTACAAGCTCCTTGATGGCATAGCCTGTGTCTCCAAGCTTTCTTCTCTGTCTCAGTGCCTGGCACATAGTAGGAGCTTCACAGATCATTTAAAGCAAGATAGAACATGAAAGCTGCTTTGTGGGACCCCAGGATGTCACTTTGACTAGCACAGCACACCCAGGCATCATCAACTTTGGGTTGGGAGAACCAAACAGTTTCATTAAGGCAGCGGTTTCTTAGCAGAAGCACATGGAGGGCTGACTGACAAGCCTGTAATAACATTTTAATGGCCTCAGTCCAATTCCCAATAAATTACTTACGTTTCTGCAATAATGGAGCTGGCATTTTCATTAATACCCCTGATTAATTGTCTGCCTTAAAAAAAAAAAAAAGCCATTTCCATCACAACCATGATCTCACAAGTTCTTGCAGAGAGAATCTCAGTGGCCTGAGGTTTTCCACCAGATGGAAGTTGTTATTGCTGTTCAGTTGCTAAATCCTGTCTGATTCTTTGCAAACCCATGGACTGCAGCACGCCAGGCTTCCCTGTCCTTCACCATCTCCTGAAGTTTGCTCAAACTCATGTCCGTTGACATGAGTTGGCCATCCAACCATCTCATCCTCTGTCATCCCCTTCTCCTCCTGCCTTCAATCTTTCCCAGCATCAGGGTCTTTTCCAGTGAGTCAGCGCTTTGCATCAAGTAGTCAAAGTTTTCGAACTTCAGCTTCAGCATCAGTCCTTCCAATGAATATTCAGGGTTGATTTCCTTTAAGATTAACTGGTTTGATCTCGCTGTCCAAGGGACTCTCAAGAGTCTTCTCCAGCATCACAATTCAAAAGCATCAGTTCTTTGGCACTCATCTTTCTTTATGATCCAACTCTCACATCCATATATGACTAATGGGAAAAGCAAAGGACAACCTTTTTTGGCAAAGACAGAAGTTGGCGAAGGTCAAAGGGAGAATCCTTCACTGCCCGCTAGGCGTGGAAACAGAGACCATGGCATGCCAGCTCCAAATGCAGCTGCTCGTACTTGAATCTAGACCTCACTACCTACTGCCGGAGCCTTGAGCTACTTAAGCTGCCTCAGTCTCTATCTGCCAAATGGGGATAATAATAATAATCTCTATCTTGTAGGTGGCTGTGAGGATTCATTGAGTTGACATGAGGAATGTCCTTAGTACAGCAACCAGAACATAGTAATCATGCAATAAAGAGCGCCTGTTGTTGATTTTCATTTTGGCAGTTATTCTATTATTTTTCCTGAAAGCTCAGGGAGCTGCGTCACCTGGAAAGAGGCAAAGCTGTGTGTTTGAGAGCAGGGTTACTTCAGCAGGGGAGCAGCCTTTGGAGAACTATAATGTCTACTTAATAGGGCTGAAATCCCATAGACAGAGGAGCCTGGCGGGCTACAGTCCAGGGGGTAGAAAAAGGTCGGACAGGACTGAGTGATGGAACAATAAAGCTCAGAGAAGTGGAATCTTTCCATCTGAATTTACATCCTGTCTCCACCTGTGGCTGACAAGGGGGCCCAACACAAGTGACTTCTCCTGCTGAGCCTTCCCCAGAAACACGGGTAATTTTGAGAATCTAATGAGCCTATACATGTGGAAGCACCTGGTGCTTATAACCGGTCTTTTGTTTGTCAATCAAAAGCTTTTAGTGAGCATCTACTGTGGGCCAGGCGCTGAACTAGGCACTGGAAATCAGCAAGATGGTCCCATCTCCATGGAGCTTTCCATTGCATTGAGATGGACGATGGCCATGTGGACAAATCAGTGTGAAATGAACATCAGGAGGAAGAAAGTAAAATGGAGGGAAAATAAAGCAGGGTGAGGAAGTAGAGAAGGCTGGGGCTGCTTCCTGTGTCTCCTGCACTGGCAGGCGAGTTCTTTACCGTTAGCGCCACCTGGGAAGCCCACACTGGAGCTGCTTCTCAAACGGATGTTCAGAAAGGGCCTCTCACCAGGGGTGACATCTGAGCATCTGAGGAGAGGTTTTAATAAACAGAGAGGAAGCTATGTGACCATCACGGGGAAGAGTTTTAGGGGGAGAGAGCAGCGGGAACAAAGGCTGGAGCATGGAGTGTTTCTGCCACTAACTTTTTTTCTTTCCTCTTTCCTTCCTTCTTTTCTTTCTTCTTCTTTTTTCTTTTGGTAAATTTCAAATAGCTTCTTGCTCAGGCAGGGGTGCGGGCAGGACCTTGCAGGGCCTAGGTACTCAGATCAGGGCTGGGTAAGACCCGAGGTCTTCATTTTCCTGTCTGCGGTTTTCATGCGTTGTGAAAGCCACAAATCCCTCTGCCCCAGGCTCCCCTCTACCTGTGAAGGAGGCAGGATTCGGGGCTCCTTCTTTCTCAGACACCCCATCTGGCACTCATCAGTCTCTGCATCCTTGTGCTCCCCTCAGAGCTACCCCACCTTCATCCAGTCTCTTAAACCAGCATGCCATCTCTTGCCTATGGCCTTAGCTCAGGCTGTTTTGTCTGCCTGGAGCACAGGTCCACACACCCGTCTTCACCCAGGGAATTCCTGCTTACCCTCATGTCACTGCCTGCCCTCTGGAATCCAGCCTTCCAGACAGTTCCAGGCTGGGCAAGGCCGCTCTGCCCTTTGATTGTCCTCATCACCCTGGTGATCACCCCAGTTGTAACTGGTTTCCTCTCTGTGCCTCCCCTAAGCAGCATGTTCTTTCTGGGCAGGGTCCATGTCTTATTTGTCTTGGCATCTCTACACCTAAGATCTGATACTTAGTGAGCACACTAGGCCCTGAGCTGGAGCTGAGCTGAGCTGGAGATGAAGGATCTCAAGATCGGAAAACAGGCTCTCTGCCCTGCAGACCCCAGGCCTGGACGGGAAGACGTGATGGGGGGACAGGGCAGAGTGCCTGCACTACAAAGCATGGGAGGAGAAAGGCCCAGAGGCTGAGGATCCAGCAGAAGCCACGGCAGGGGGGCCAGTAAGGACACGCCTTTGATAAGGCCAGCAGGGTACGCCGCGTGGACTGCTCGGCTGAGGTCAGATTCTGGCCCCTCCGGGCCCACACACCACAGTCCCCTGGCTCCTGCACATCCCACTCATGCTGTCCACTGAGATGGGGACCTCACCCTCCAGCATCTGGGTTTGTCATCAGCCAGACTTACAAGGTATAACAGGAGGGTGTCCGGCTGCTGCCAGAGAGGCTGTGTTTCTGCCAAGTCTTTTGGAGACAGTGTTCACAGGACTTTTTACAAAGCTGGTTCTGCTCATGAACAATTCATGAAAGGTCTCCTAGAATCCATACCTGCTCTAGGAGATTCTCATTGCTCATTAGCTTATCAAAGGCTCTGAAACGTCCTGCATGGGAGACTCTGGGCTAACTGTAGTAGCCCTATTTCCCAAACTCAACTGAATGAAGAGTTCTCCAAAGGTTCCACAGACCTACTTCAGGAAATGCAGATCCAACTTTTCTCTGTGCAGGGAAAAACAGAAACAGTTAAAACAACTGTGTTTATTGCACATTACTTTTCCTTCGAGGTGGGTGAGAGAGTAAATAAGATGAAAGAGACAGTCACAACCAGAAATATAAAGCTGTTGTCTTACAAGGAATATTCTGTTTGCCCAGGGAGAAGGTTTGCAGAATTTAAAGTACCATTTCTTCCCTACGATATCCCTAGAGAGAAAGGGAGGAGAAAGTAAAAGAGGCCCTCCATCGACCACTGGAGACGGGAGCATGTCTGTTGGTCTCATTTACATAAGTGTCCTTGGCAATTTGTCCCAATTTGTCTCGTTACAAATGATGTAAACATCCGGCGAAATCCCAGACAAAATGGGACAGTTTAAATGCTGCCTGATTAAAAGCCCGGTTGGTTGCAATAACTTGCCTGCATGCTAACAGTTTCTCTGCAAAGACCTTGGTTCCAAAGTTCTGGGGGCTCAGGAAGGGTCCCCAGGCCTAGGGTCCCTCCTAACTGCAGCTCTCCACATAGAGTCTTGCAAGAACGCACTGTCTTCTCTATATTTTTATGTCAAGAAAGCAAAGGGAGGAAAGAAGGAAGGAAGAAGGAAAGAAATTAAAAAAGAAAGCAAGCTGACGTTTTCTCCTTTGAGATACCCCTGGTGTCCAGGGCAGTGTAACTGAGGGGGTTGGACAACCAAAGTTCCGATCCTAGTAATGTCACTCGCATAATGGGCATGATCTTGGACCAGTACGTCACTTGGCTAAGCGACAGGCTCCTAGTCTGCCAAATGGGAATGGCAGTTTGACATCTGGCCTGCCTCATGCTGTTGTGAGATAACCAGAAGCTGCCTCAGGACAGAGACCCTGTCCTGTTCATCACTGAATCCTCAGAACCCAAACAGTGCTCAGTAACTATCTCCCGAGACTTCCCTAGGGGTCTGGTGGTTAAGAAACCACCTGCCAATGCAGGGGACTTGGGTTCGATTTCTGGTCCAGGAACTAAGAGCCCACATGCCTCGAGGCAGCTGAGCCGGTGAGCCATGACTACCGAGCCCGCACGCCCGCTTTCCACGAGAGGAGCCGGCACAGCGAGAAGCCTGCACACCACAACCAGGAGCGGCCCCGCTCGCCACAGCTGGAGTTAAGCTCACATGCAGTAGCGAAGGCCAGTGCAGACCAAAATAAATAACAACTATTTTAAAATCATAAATAGTTACTGAAGGGTCGAATGGATGATTGAGTTAGTGAGTGAGTGAGTTGGTGATTCTACAGGCAAGATCACTTGAACCTGAGAAGCACTGGACCAGTGAGGGGACTCTATTACAGCTTAACTCTTCCCTCATCCTGCAAAACACAGATGTTATACCACCTCCCCTTCAAATCCTTTCCTAGCGCCTCCGTTAGAAGTGGTACACTCGGGCACTGGTATCTGATGGAGCCAGTTCATAGCCTGGCTCGTAATCCTGGGCAAGTGGCTAAACTCTGAGCTCCAGCTTACCCCCTGGGTCCCTGGAGAGTGAGCCCCACCTCTCACAGAGCAGTTGGGACGTTTAAAGAGATGATGGCTGCAAACAACTTCCTGGGAATGTATAGGTTGGAGGCATGTAAGAAGGTCTGTTGGATTAGAGTGAGTTTCTAGCAGGCCCCGAGGAGCTCAGAAATCAGACCTGGGTTGAAAGGGGCCTTGGCCAAGGTGATTCCCACCTGTGAAGCCTGGCTGAGGGTGCCAGCAATGTCCACCAGTTCCAAGTGCAGAAATGCCACATGTGCTGCTTTAAAAGCAACTGAAAGAAGAGCATTAGGAGCTTGGGACTGATGTACACACATGCACACTGTGGATACTACGCATAAAACAGATAACTCATGAGAATCTGCCCTAAAGCTCAGGGCGATTTCTTCTCAGTGCTCTGTGGCGATCAAAATGGGAAGAAAATCCAAAAAAGAGGGGCTCTGTGTATACATATAGCCGACTCACTTTGCTGTACAGTAGAAACTAACCCAGCCCTGTAAAGCAACTATACGCCAGTAAAACTTAATTTTTAAAGTTGAGAGAAGAGATGGTTAGAACACAGGCCTTCCAGCGCCTGCCGTTCTTGATCCTTCATTGCTTGCTGTGTGGCCTTAATAAAATGCCTTGCCCTCTCTGTGCCTTTATCTAACAACCTGGTAGGAGAAATGTTGATTCATGGCACTAGGGAAAATGAGATGATCCTGCAAGTCCCTGGCACACTCAACGCTGGATTCTGTCCACCTTTTAGTTAAAAATCTTCAGATCTCTGTGCCAATATCCCTCAGTCACAGAGTTCCAAGTGTTAGGAAGCATGAGGGCTCTGAAGAAGGAGATAGAGGAAGGGAAGACAACGAAGCCGGAGTCCCCTCAGCAGATGGGAGGAGCAGGGACACATGGCCAGGATTCAGACCCAAAGTCCACTACATACTGATGCAAGAGTGTTTTCTGTGCCAATATCCCTCAGTCACAGAGTTCCAAGTGTTAGGAAGCATGAGGGCTCTGAAGAAGGAGATAGAGGAAGGGAAGACAACGAAGCCGGAGTCCCCTCAGCAGATGGGAGGAGCAGGGACACATGGCCAGGATTCAGACCCAAAGTCCACTACATACTGATGCAAGAGTGTTTTGAGACACAAACCTAGGAGTCTCAATCTATTTACTCATCTTGAAAATAGAAATAAAACACCTGTCATACAATGTGCTGTCAAAATTTTAAAAGGGTCTGATTCACAGCAGATGCTCAAAGGATGTCAGTTCCACTTCCCTTCCCCTTGGAGATCTTTGTAAAGGAGGTTGAGATGTCTTCCCAACACCCATCCCACCGTTTCCCTGTCCGGCAGCAGCTGAGATGTAATTATCTCACCTGTAGCTCGAGGAGTGGTCTCTGATGGGCTTCAACACAGCAGTGTAATCCCATAAGTTCCCTTGGCCTTAATCATTGGTTCAGGGAAGGCCCATGACCTTCAATAAGATCTAAGCTCAGAAATCTGGTTTATTGATTAGAAGAGAAAAGCTATCTCTAGAAGGAGTTTGGTACAAGAGTGGGAACTACAGCTGCTGCTGTGACTTCGCTGCTCTGAAGGAATTGGCTACAAGAACAAAACCAACGTGAGGAGGAGGCAAGCAGCACAGAATATGATGCTGAAGTCAGTCAGTTCCACTTCCCTTCCCCTTGGAGATCTTTGTAAAGGAGGTTGAGATGTCTTCCCAACACCCATCCCACCGTTTCCCTGTCCGGCAGCAGCTGAGATGTAATTATCTCACCTGTAGCTCGAGGAGTGGTCTCTGATGGGCTTCAACACAGCAGTGTAATCCCATAAGTTCCCTTGGCCTTAATCATTGGTTCAGGGAAGGCCCATGACCTTCAATAAGATCTAAGCTCAGAAATCTGGTTTATTGATTAGAAGAGAAAAGCTATCTCTAGAAGGAGTTTGGTACAAGAGTGGGAACTACAGCTGCTGCTGTGACTTCGCTGCTCTGAAGGAATTGGCTACAAGAACAAAACCAACGTGAGGAGGAGGCAAGCAGCACAGAATATGATGCTGAAGTCGTGATCAGGCTGTGCCTGAAGGGGACTGCACCTGATCCACAAGTTAGCGAATTCTCTATTTTCAAGCCAGGCGAAGTCAAATTTTAGAAGAAATAAAGCAAGCAAATGAAAAACCTTAACAAAAATCTCCTTCAAATGTTCAACACTCCTGAACTTCACCCCCAAGTCCACGAGGAGCTTGTTACAATTTTCATGAACCAATTTAGATATGCAAATTAACTTTCATTAATTGGCTCTTCAGGGAATGATGTTCTTTCTCTCTGAAGTTTTTAAAACTCAGAGCAGTATGGGCACCCTCCCCATGGACCTAGGAATCCTCTTGACTCAGCCTAAACATTCTGCTTCCAGCATCTTCCCACTTCCCTCCACCCTTTGCCCAGGAAATCTGTGGTAGTACAAAGTTGTCCTTCTGGCAGGGAAGTTGGAAAGAAGCAAAAAAAAAAAAAGTGCAGAAATACCAACTTCAAAGTCAGGGAGACTCAGATCAGAATGCAACCTCTATGCAAAAACAGGGATAATACTACTTACCCATATGGGCTCTTATGAAGATTTCAAGATATCACCTATATAAAACACCTGGCCTGTGAGATAGTAAGCATTTCAAAAATTGTAACTGTTGTTTATATTTCATCATTATTATGGTTGTCCTTCCTGGTTCCCAGGGCTAGCACAGATCTGAGACTGTAGGGGCTGCAAGATTCCTCGGGTGAGCAGGAGCATCTAGTCAATGATGGCGTCACTTGTCAGCACAGAGGTTTTTGAAGGAGGTTTGTGAGGGGTGGTCCACACACCCAGCAACTATAAGGTTCTGCAACCACATCAGTGATACACCTGTTCCAGGTCTTTCTCAAGGTTAGTGGTCCCTTTCTTATTTATCAGTTTTCAGAACTATCAGTGTGCGGAATGCTGGCTCCAGAAATGATGGGAGAAGAGAGATGAAAAGATGAATAAGGCCAAAACTCCTGTCCTCAAGCTTCTCATAAACCAGTATAGATGGCTTTGGAGGATGACAGCCCTGAACTCAACCCCGGTTCACATGCGACTTATGGAAGTCAGGGAACCTCTCTGAGCCTCAGTTTCCTCNAGAGATGAAAAGATGAATAAGGCCAAAACTCCTGTCCTCAAGCTTCTCATAAACCAGTATAGATGGCTTTGGAGGATGACAGCCCTGAACTCAACCCCGGTTCACATGCGACTTATGGAAGTCAGGGAACCTCTCTGAGCCTCAGTTTCCTCCTCTGGGGGAAAAAAAGGAACGAATAACACATGTCTCCCAGTTTGTTGGAACATAATGAAGACTGGAGGATGCAGGTGACTTGCACAGGCCCGAGGGCAAAGTAGGTTGTCAATCAAGAGTCCTTTGGGGTCGGGGTGTAGTGTCCCGCCAAAATTCGCATCCACTCAGAACCTCAAAGGTGACCTTATTTGGAAGTAGAGTCTTTGGAAAAGTAATCCATTAAGGACCTCGAGATGAAATCGTCCTGAGTTTAGGGGTGGTCCCTAAGTCCAGTGTCGGGTGTCCTTATAAAAAAGACGACCCTGTGGAGACGGAGGCAGAGAAAGTTCTGCTGAGGAGCTGAGGAGTGCCAGGACCACCAGAAGCTAGGAGAAGCAAAGAAGGGCTCCTCCCTATATCCTTCAAAGGAGCACAGCCCACCTGGCACCGTGATTTCAGACTGCTGGCCTCCAGGGAGAATAAACGTCTGTTGTTTTAAGCCCCAGTTTGCGGTACTTTGTTACAGCAGGCCTAAGACACTAAAGACCCTGTTTCCTCCAGCCCTCTTCCCTAAACAAAGCAGATGTACAAGCTGCTTCCTAAAGCTCCAGGTAAGGAAGTGAGGGGTGCAAGCAGCTCTCAGGATGGGCAGGAGGGGTGACCCTGGATATGGGGAGGTGGCACCGCCCTCTGCTGGTGGCTTGCAGACGAACAGAAGGGCCAAGTGCCCGGCCCACGGAAGCGCTCTGGGAAAAGTCCCCTTTTTGTTTTTTAATTTATTTATTTGGCTGCACAGGGCTTTAGTAGCCCGAGTGGGATCTTGTTGCCACATGGGGGATCTTTAGTTGTGGCCTGCGGAATCTAGTTCCTGGATCAGGGATCAAGCCCAGGCCCCCTGCATTGGGAGTATGTGGTCTTAGCCACTGATCCATCAGGGAAGTCCTCGGGAAAAGTCCTTAATCTGGCATCAGAAGTGCTCCTATCAGGCACTCTGAGCCACCAGCCCCCACGCAGCCACTTTTAACTGGAGCTCAGTGACAGCTGTGTCTTGGGGGGAGGCCAGGCCTGGCCTTCCCATCACCCCAGACTCTCCTGGGCTCTGCCTCCCACCCTTGGTGGCTGGTCTCTCGGGGACAGATCCCTGCCTAAAGCACTGAGCTGGGTGATCAGTGGCTCAGCCCACTGACCAGCTCCTGAGGTTGAGGAGTCCAAGCCAGTTTAACTGGGGGAAAACTCGGTCCTCAAATATCAAATAACATTTTCAACCAACTTAATAAAATAGGTCACAGCAATATTGATAAATGTATTTGGACATTTGTTCTTTCCCTTATTTAAAATAGATTTATTGAGCATCTACTATGTGCCAGCCATTGTTCTAGGTATTAAGGACACAGCAGTGACCTTGACCTTGGCTGAGAAGATTCCTGATCTTGTAGAACACAGGGTGAAGTGGGAGTGGGGAGGCAGGAAACGAATTAATAAATAAGTGACCCAGAAGGTAACAGACCTGTGGATTGGTCTAAACACAAATGGGGTACAAATAACAAAGAGCTTCGTTTTCTCCAAACTGTCTTCAACGCTCTAGTCTCTCATATCCCTCCCTCTGTATTTTACAACGTCTCTGGCTGTTCTCTTAGCTTTGCAATCACTTCAGCTCTCATCTCAGGAATAATTTCAGTCTTCAAGTGGCTGAAAGTCCCATACAATCAGAACTTCAGTCTCACATGCAATTTTAAATTTCTCACTGCCTCAGCACAGACGGGGATGGGGTAGCAGGGGGCAGGGGGAAGTGCAGCCCTGCATTCCCAGACGCTCCTCCCTTCCTGGCCCGCCTGCTCCTGGCGCAGGGCCAGGGGGCGGGGCGCGTGGCTGGGGAGAGGCAGGGTCTCTGGGCTCGGCTGGCGCTCTTGGCGGGTTTTCTCCCAGGCAGGAGGGCTCTGCTGTCTCATCGTGTACCGTTGCTGCTGTTGCTCAGTGGCTCAGTCATGTCTGCCTCTCTGTGAACCCGGGGACCCTATCTCGCCAGGCTCCTCTGTCCATGGCATTCTCCAGGCAAGATTACTGGAGTTCTTGCCGTTCCCTTCTCCAGGGCATCTTCTTGACCCAGAGATTGAGCCCATACCTCCTGCACTGGCAGGTAGATTCTTTACAGCTGAGCCACCAGGGAAGCCCAATAAAGAATAGACTAAACCACACTGAATATTGGAACACCGAGTTTGAACTGCCTCTTTAATGCGTGCTAAGAAACCGTCTAACATCTCAACAGTAATCGTGGAGCCAGGAGAAGGAAAAAAGGCTAATTAAGTCTGTTTTCTAAATAGTCAAGAGTTGATTCATTATAGAAAAGGCTAGATGTCAGGAAGATATATTTATTAAGTTATAAGAAATTATATGGGGAAGTTGAAGAAATGCCACCTCTTAGAACATCAAAATGCTAAATTCAAACATTAATGGAGGTGCAGACTAAGAGAAGACCACTGGCTTGGTACCATATCCTAGGGGATTTTTAAGGAAGATTCCGCCCCAAGTTTCTATGACTATCTGAATCATTTTGCATGACTGTTCATCCAAAATAATCAAACCAATTCCAAAATTGGAAATGCCTACTTCTGGCCTCCAAATGCTGGCCCTTGCGTGGGGCTCCTTGGTGAAGGGCTGTCCCCCAGGCTGTTGTTGTAGATGCCCTTGTCAGCTGAACTTCTGTAACCATCCTTATGCCCCCAGCTCCTGGCCCCCTGCCCCCCACCAGGCACAGCCTCTCTCTGCCTGGGTGCTCTCTTCCAGCCAGCAGCCCTCCTGGCAGGGGCGAGGGTGTCTCATGCAAACATCTCCAGCATGCTTACCTCCCTCAGCTCCCGGCTGTGGGAAACTGGCGCATCCTTGCCTCACCAAATGGCAGTGCCCAGCTGCCCTGTCTCTGTAGTCGGTCACCTGAGGCTACCTCAGCGCGGTCCCCAGCTCTGAATGCCCCCGGGGAGTGCAGACTCCAGTCGCACGTACGTTCACAGACACCCCAGTCTCCAGGAGCTCAGGAAGCTCTCTCAAGGGCTCTATACCCAAGCTTCAGGCCAATGGCTGCACCATGTGTGTGCCGCTCAGGAGCCCCTGGAGAAGGAAGGGCAGGAGAGGGGCACCCCCATCTCTGGGGGAAGTTCTCCTGACTCCCCAGCACTGGGTTGTGACCCAAGGGAGCACCCCTTCATCAAGGGGAAGAGAACAATCAAAAGCGCACTTCCTCCTGCAAATTCCCTTCCCCATCTCCTTGACAATGTCTGACCTCCTCTTGTACAGTGAATTACTGGGTTGGGGATAATGGTCATGAAGGCCATCCCACTTTCTCAGCAAGTCTAACATGCATCCAACAACTGTATTTATTTTTCTATTTATTCAGCTAGGGTTACTTCCCAGCCGTTGCCCCAGATTGTAAGCTCTAGCCAAAATCCTTGGCAGCGGGATGCCTCCATCCGCCTTCTGTTACAATGATTACCGGAGGTGTAGAGCGCTTGAAAGGCAGGAACACAATGTAAAGTGTTAAAGCGTAGCCGGGATGGGACCTGAGAGGCAGTGCTCAGGCCTCACTGAGGAGCCACGGGGCCACGAGGGGGGTGCAAGCATCACAGACCTGGAGGAGCTTAGGCAGAGCCCCAGGCTCGGGACCACATCACTGGGTGAGCCAGACGGAAGAGGCCCTAGGTGCAGCGAGCGGTGGGATGAGTGGCATGGGATAGGGCCAGGGAGGGCACTGGACCTTGCCCTGTGAAAACCCCGCCTAGGTTTGAGAAACTCCACTGTCTAATGAGAGGAGGCAGGGTCCACCTCCCTATCGAGAAGCTTGGAGAACAGACACTTACTTTCCCAGCCTCCCTTGCAGCGAAGCTGTGAGCACGTGTACTCAGCCCAATGGGCTGGGAGCCCGAGGCAGACAGGCGGCCTTCCGAGGAGAAGGTGACCTGCTGGCTGCAGCCCATGTCCTCCCGGGCGGCCAGTGTGGGCTGTGGGCCTGACTGTCCCCACTCCTCTGTGGGGTGTGTGTGAGAGTGTGAGTGTGTGAGTGTGCATGTGAGTGTGTGTGTGTGTGCATGTGAGAGAGTGTGTGTGACTGTGTGTGTGTGTGTGTGACGTGTGTGTGTGTGTGACTGTGTGTGTGTGACTGTGTGTCTGTGTGTGACTGAGTGTGTGTGTGAGAGTGAGTGTGTGTGTGACTGAGTGTGTGTGTGAGAGTGAGTGTGTGTGTGTGTGTGACTGAGTGTATGACTGAGAGAGTGTGTGCGTGTGTGTGTGCGTGCGTGTGTGTGTGTATGTGAGTGTGTGTGTGTGACTGTGAGTGTGTGTGTGACTGAGTGTGTGTGACTCTGTGATTGTGTGTGTGTGTGTGTGACTGTGTGACTGTGAGTGTGTGACTGTGTGCGTGTGTGCGTGTATGTGAGTGTGTGTGACTGTGTGTGTGTGACTCTGTGTGTGATTGTTTGTGTGTGTGTGTGTGTGACTCTCTGTGTGTGACTCTGTGTGTGTGTGTGTGTGTGTGTGTGACTGTGTGTGTGTGTATGGACTTTGTGGGGAAGGCAGGAACAGGACTCCAGACTCCAGCATAGCCCACACCCTGCTTGTAAGTGGCTCTCAAAGAACGCCCCGGTGACAAAGCTAGTAATGGCCCTGAACAACATGAGAAAAAAGATATAATGGAGAACATCGGTCTCTCCAGGTCCGGCTGTCTGGCTCCCGGGGCTGGTCATTAATCCCTTCCCACTTCAGCAGCCCAAGGTTTGAGCTGAGCCCTTCCAACCCATTCCCTGCACCCGTGATCCACCTGGGACGGAAGCCTCAGGGCAGCCCCGCTGGGTCACGGGCCTCCCGAACGGCGAGCTGGCGCTGCTTCTCCAGCGCCTGCAGGCAGATTTCCTCTGCCCCTTACCAAGCCCCCTGCACTCCCCACTGGGACCAGCACCCGGCAGGCCCGACCCACGCCAGCCGGGGCTGCCCCCTCCACCCCCAGGGAGCTCGCTATTGCTTCTCATGATGCCAAACGGTGCTGGGCAAGGACTGAGATCCCTGCAAGTCCCAGAAAACTCACAAAACTTTGGGTCCTGCCGCTGCGCAAGAGCCTGGCGGACTCCGTGGGCCCAGTGCCCAAGCTTGGGGGCAGCTCCCGGCCCTCAGATAGCCAACAAAGTGATTTGACTTGAAGACAGTGCTTGGAGGATCTGTTTTGAACCAGTCTATAGTGTTTAGCCCTCCCTGAGTGAGGCTCAAGAAAAGCTGAGGCTTGTGTGGGCTGAGGAGAGAGCCCCCGCCCCTGCCCTCAGCCCCACCCAGCACCGAGGCTCAGATGGGGACAGGCTCTGCCTGGAGGGATGGGCTGCAGAGGAGAGGGGCTGGGGGGGGGTCCCCTGGATTCTAGAGCCCGAGACCCCAAGGCAACGGCTCAGCATCATGAGGATGGCGGGTGTCCTCTCTCTCCAGTAAATATCAGAGCTTTTAATGAAACATCTTCATCCTGGAAGCCAGGACCGGTCTCACTGGACAGGCGTCGCAGATCCCGGCCTGGCCCTTCCTTCCTCCCCCACTTTGTGGAGAAGCACGTGGGGACCTTCTGTCTTTGGACTCACTCCCCACCCCACCATTAACACACACACACACAGATGGCATTCGAAAATGAGACTGCAGCCAAAAGGGCCTCCCAGGGCTTTTGGCCTGGACGGTGAACTGGACGGTGAACTGTCGGCCCAGCGACCCCCCAGGCAGGCCACGGATCATGCCCCGGGCAGCCAGCCCTCCCACCCTCCCCTCAGACCCACACACTGAGATCCCTGCATCCCCTAGAGCAGCGGTCCCCAACCTTTTGGGTACCAGGGACCAGTTTCGTGGAAGACAGTTTTTCCATGGCCCAGGGCAGGGATGGGTTTCGGGATAACTCAAGTGCGTTACGTTTGTTGACCCCACAGCGGCCGGAGCTCGGGCTGCAGTGGGAGTGGTGGGGGGCGGCTGTAAACACAGATGAAGCTCTGCTCAGCCGCCACTCACCTCCTGTGCAGCCCAGTCCCTAACAGTCCACAGACCAGGACCGGACTGGGGACCGCTGACCTAGAGGTCAGACGAACCACCCCGGCCTCCACTGAGCCTTTGTTCAAGCCAGGGCCTTTCATCCTCATAGCAGCACATGCCTATCAGAAGCCCCATTATTGCCAGTAGGGAAACTGAGGCTCAGGGAGGTAAACATCTTAAAAATTGCACAGTAGGCGTTAGAGCTAGAATTTCAGCTTCAGTCTCTCTGACTCTGAAGGTTTTGGATTTGTTTTCTCCCCACAAGACCCTGTGAGGAAACTGCCAGGAACACTGTTTGGGGGGAAAAGATCAATAACACAAGTAATAAAGAAAAAGGCACTTACTTCTTCATAACTGTCATAAAAAGCAACATGGGGTATTTTCCATGCCCAGGATCTGGGCTCTAAAGCCATGATTTAATGATCTCACTCCAGGTCTGGTGGTCCTGCTAAGACACCCGTCAACATGTGAATATTTACACACACACAGTGCTGCAGTGCATGTGTTTGTGGTAATGGAGTGTTTCTTGGAGGGAGCTCAAGGTTAATCGGCAGCATTCATGTCTGGGGTTCCTGAGTAGCACAGGTTTGGCCCCAGTCCCCCGGCGGGGAGCTCTTGACCATGCACTGAGGGGTCAGATGGAAAACCTGCCCGTGGCCTTCTCGCCTCCCTGCAGCCTGCAGCCTGTGGCCTTCTCACCTCCCTGCAGCCCGTGGCCTTCTCACCTCCCTGCAGCCCGCAGCCCGTGGCCTTCTCGCCTCCCTGCAGCCCGTGGCACCAAGGGCAGCTCTGGACTGCAGCCCACCTGGCGCTTCCACAGGCCTGCCCGCGCCCCTGGCCCCCACTGAGAACTGCTGTCCATCCTTCAGGCCCCAGCACTCCAGAATGCGAAAGCACGGTGTCCCTCCTTCCCATCCCCTCCCGCCTCCTGCATCTATGGATTTGCTATTCAGAAAACATCTGTTCCCTCCTTCACCCCTGACATAAGCATCGATCTCCTGCTGGCCCAGCTGCTTAAACTCGCTGCCCTGGAAAGAGACACTCCTTCCTGGGACAGCTCAGGTCTGAGGCAGGCCTCGGAGTTCTGACAAGGGGAGTCATGGGGTGAGGGTAAGGGGGGCTTGTCCACACAAAGACCTCCTGACTAAGGTACTAGGTCAGGGCCAGAAGGAAAGAGATCAGAGGGTAAGGGCGAAACTCAGGGGTCCAGGGGGAACCTGCCCCACCCTGAGCGGAGGCCTGGACAGCCAAGCCCCCACCCAGTCTCTCAGAGACCTCACTGCCTGATGTTGGCAGGAGTGAGGAAGGGCCTCGGGCAGCCGGGGGAGGCCCTGCAGCTGTGAAGCCCCTGCAGCCCAGAGGAGGCAGCCAGATGCCTTGATCCCGCTGCTCTCTCCCTCCGTCCGCCCAGCAGCCCTGCCTCTCCCGGCGCTCAGGATGTCAGGCCCACCCAGTGGGTGCCCCGGCCCGTGCTCCCCTGGACAGCAGGCCTCTTCCCCGTGGGGCTGCATCAGCACCCGGGCTGTCGCGCTCAGCGCCCTCCACCGCCACACCCCAGCACGGGCGCACCTCGTGGGGACATCAAATGCAGCCCCAAAGTCATCTGTGAAGTGAATTAAACCTGAACCTAAGAAAGGGAAGCTAGACAGGCCAGATTCCCCATGAACAGTAAGTGTGATGAAAGGCAATGATCCCTTTCCCCACTGGTTCCAAGGTGAGGACTTGGACCCATCAGTCTGTCTGTCTGCATGTCTGTCTGTCTGAATGGGGCTGGTGTTGAGGAAGAGGAGGCAGGCATGGGCTGAGCAGACCCTCCCCAGGCTGCTAAGTGTTCTGGGGGCACTTGACCCACTTTCTGGGCCAGTCTGGGCCTGTAGAAGGTGGGTAGGGAGGCAGAGTCAGGGGCAAGCCGGCTCTTCTAGTGAAGAGCAGGAGTGAGTGTGATGTGATCAGTGGGCAAACAGTCTCTGGCCATTTTGAGGGCAGATGCCAACTCTGGGGACCCAGAGGTGATCCAGGCACAGACCCGCCCTCAGGAAACTCAGCACGCCATCAGGAAATGAGACTAAAGCTAGACCCTGCCACATAGTAAGGCTCAGCAAGCATTTACTTGGTGCCGCGTGGGTGGATGAGAAGATGCTGATAGTTCAGTGTGCTGAGCGCTGTGACTCAATCAACATAAGATTATTGTTCCTACAATGTGCTGGTGAATGAATGCAAGAAATGAACCAGGCGTATGGTCTCAATTGCCTCTACTCAAGGTGAGCCAGAGGACCCAGGAAGACTTTGCAAAGGAAGGGATATTTGGGCTTGGTCTTACGGATGGATAGAATTTCACCCAGTGCACGAGGGGAGGAAATCATCCCAGAAGAGGGGCAGCAAGTGCCAAGACAGAGAGGTGAGAAAGAGCCTGGCCCATCTGGGGAGTCCTGAGTGTGGTTATATGACTGGAGTGTGGAGGGGTGCACTGGGATTTGGGGGAGCCACTGTAAATTTTAAAACAAGGGAGGGATGTAAAGCAAGAAAAATGGGCACTCTAATCAAACATGGTAAATATTTTCTCATAAAGCAGAAAAATAAATAAATATTTTAAAATTCCCAAAAGAAGGGGACCCTCTAGGCAGAGGGATCAGTCTAGGCACTGGATGAGGTGTGAATGGACTCAACATATTCACAAAACAGTGAGACCGGTGTGGGGGGGGATCTTCTGAGACATGATTATACCTCAAGGGGAAAGGCATGGCCTTGTGACCCAGAAGGAGCTGTCTGGGGAGTAGGGACGGAAGGAAAGACACAGACTGTGAGACTGTGTTTTAAAGATGTAATTCCAGGACTCAGCATCGCTCCCATTTCACAGGTCCAGAAACTGAGGCTCAGAGGGAGCCATTCTGATTGGTGTTGGGACAGTGCAGGGGACATCGCCTTTGCAATTAGGAGGTTCACAGATAGTCGGTGGCCTGCTGTGTGGCCTTGCCCAGGTGATTCCCTCTCTGAGTGTCTGTTCCCTCTTCCAGGAACACTCAGCCCTGGGAAATCATGTCTTCAAGGCTGCCTGATCCTGAGAGAGCAGCTCCTGTCTGGAGCACGCCGGGAGGCAGCTTCCTCATCTGTGAAGCGGGCACTAGACTTCCTGCCCCCCACGGCATCCCTGAGGGTGGAGGCGAGCGAGCCTCGCTTTGTGGCCCCAGTAGACGTTCAGGAAGCACTGAGGGGGTCCACACGCATGGCCCCTGGGGGGCCAGGAACAGCTTCAGCACTCCAGGGCAAGTCTGAGCCTTAGCGACTTGTCTCTGCTCTTCTCCATTTCAAAGACTTTCCAGAAGCAGCTGGAGATCCAAAAAAAAAAGCTGTCCTGGATGAAATTTATTTAAGAAAAAAAACCAACAGATTTACCTCCCTGCACAGGAGAGCAGTCTTCCCCACAGGGAGCAGCCAGGCCCCAAACTGCTGATTTACTTATTTTTCCTTCTTCATTAGGAGCCAAGGAAAAGGCTCTCTAATATTCTAGCCTGAAGAATTCCATGGACTAGTCCATGGGGTCGCAAAGACTGAGCGCCTTTCACTTTCCCTTTCAGTGGTGACAGCGCTGTGCGCCCAGCCCCTCCTCGGGGCCTCTGGCTCCTCCCTTCCCCTCCGTGAGGCCCTGGGGGTATTCCAGCTCAGCTGCTGACAGCTTGGGGATGGGCCAGGCCTGCCAGCTCACAGCCCCGGTCCTCACCAGGGACGGGACAGCGGTGCACACCCCACTTAGTGATGGCGAGGACGGGCCACACAGCGCCTGCCGCCTCCCAGAGATGCCCCCAGAGCAGCGGGGCTGTCCCTCCCCGGGGGCCAGGACGGTCCGGCAGCCGTCTGCCCTCGGCACTGAGCCCTGCCTGTGGCAGAGACTCTCCCTTCCTGTCCTTCTGTCCCCTGCCCATTTCTCTGCCCAGACTCATCTGGGTCTGGGGGACAAGAGAACAAGCATCTGATCAAAGTTTAAAGTAGGGACAGGATGAAATACCCAGCGCCCTGGACAGGAAAGAGACTCAGAAAGCCTTAGAAGAACCCTGAGATCGACTGTGTCCAAGGCCTCCTGGATCATTCATTCTTCTTTATCATCCTCTCTTCAAATCCTATCTCTTTCAACCCAAGGAGGTCCCTTCCCAGGTTTCACCCTGCCCATGGGGCTTCCTTGCAAGGCTTTGAAAGGCGCCTGCCCATCTCTGTGTGCATGTGGCCTCCTGTGGCACAGCTTGCTAACAGCTCTGTGTCCCACCTGGAGCATCTCTGCACAGGCCCTGGGAAGTGAGGAGAAAGAACACAGCTGTGCTGTGTGAGCTTGGGCAAGCACCACCTCCTCTCTGGGCTCAGTTTACACATCCTTAATGTCAGGGACGTGGGCAGTAAGTACATGAAAGAAAATAGCCAGCACAAATCAGTGCCATTTCCCCTCCTTAATTTCTGAAACGTATTAACTTTGGGATGGACCAACTTCTGACTTTGCCAGTGAGGGGAGACACTTGATACAGTGGAAGAACCCTGACTTTGATCCAAAGGAGCCCGGGTTGGAGTCCTAGCTCTGTACCCATCAGCTGTGTGACCTCAGGCTAGCAACCTGGCCTCTCTGAACCCCAGTTCCCACGTCCAAGTGAGTGAAAGTCACCCAGTTGTGTCCGACTCTTTGACCTCCCCGGGGGCCAGGACGGTCCCGCAGCCGTCTGCCCTCGGCACTGAGCCCTGCCTGTGGCAGAGACTCTCCCTTCCTGTCCTTCTGTCCCCTGCCCATTTCTCTGCCCAGACTCATCTGGGTCTGGGGGACAAGAGAACAAGCATCTGATCAAAGTTTAAAGTAGGGACAGGATGAAATACCCAGCGCCCTGGACAGGAAAGAGACTCAGAAAGCCTTAGAAGAACCCTGAGATCGACTGTGTCCAAGGCCTCCTGGATCATTCATTCTTCTTTATCATCCTCTCTTCAAATCCTATCTCTTTCAACCCAAGGAGGTCCCTTCCCAGGTTTCACCCTGCCCATGGGGCTTCCTTGCAAGGCTTTGAAAGGCGCCTGCCCATCTCTGTGTGCATGTGGCCTCCTGTGGCACAGCTTGCTAACAGCTCTGTGTCCCACCTGGAGCATCTCTGCACAGGCCCTGGGAAGTGAGGAGAAAGAACACAGCTGTGCTGTGTGAGCTTGGGCAAGCACCACCTCCTCTCTGGGCTCAGTTTACACATCCTTAATGTCAGGGACGTGGGCAGTAAGTACATGAAAGAAAATAGCCAGCACAAATCAGTGCCATTTCCCCTCCTTAATTTCTGAAACGTATTAACTTTGGGATGGACCAACTTCTGACTTTGCCAGTGAGGGGAGACACTTGATACAGTGGAAGAACCCTGACTTTGATCCAAAGGAGCCCGGGTTGGAGTCCTAGCTCTGTACCCATCAGCTGTGTGACCTCAGGCTAGCAACCTGGCCTCTCTGAACCCCAGTTCCCACGTCCAAGTGAGTGAAAGTCACCCAGTTGTGTCCGACTCTTTGCGGCCCATGGTTTTGCGGCCCACCAGGTTCCTCTGTCCATTGAATTCTCTAGGCAAGGGTACTGGAGTGGGTTGCCATTCCCTTCTCCAGGGGATCTTCCCAACCCAGGGATCAAACCCAGGTCTCCTCTACTGAAGGCAGATTCTTTACCATCTGAGCCACCAGGGAAGCTCCTCAAAGTCTACAGTTGGGACCAGAGCCGTGGGGAGGATTTAATGGGACATCTGGAGAAAAGCACTGAGAACAGCACCCAGCACACAGTAGGCCAACCACTGGATTCCCTGGCTTGGAGTTTGGTGTGGGGAACTTGAGTCCAGACCGAACCAGGAAGCAGCCTCCAGGAGAGGCCTTCTCCTGCACGGGGAAGAATTTTGTGAATCCCCAGGTCTGAGAGGATCATTCTCATTGTGAGGTCAGGCCACTGGCCTCTCCTGGGCTGATTTTCAGCATCTCTCATTCCTTCAAGGGCCAGGAGCTAGGGCTTGGCGTGTGGCGCCACCTGGTGTCCAAAGGGGCGACACGAGCTGAGCGGAGATCTGCGCGCGCGGTGCCGCGAGCCAGAGCAACCTAGGGGAGGCGGGTACTCGGGTACTGGGGGGCAACACCGCGGGGAGCAGACCTGTTATTTAACCCGCAGACGACCAACAAGATACGGAAAGTAAGGAGGCCATCCTGCTGTAAGAGCAAAGAAAGAATCAAGCAGGGAAGAAACTGGAATTTCAGCCAGAGTGATCGGCACTGCCTGTGGAGCACAACCTGAAGCAGTTTGGGGGATGTGCTGGTCCCTGGGGGGAGGACTTTCCTGGCAGAATAAACAGCCAGCGCCCAGCCAGGAATGTAGGGCTGGGGAGCCCAGGCGAGGACAGAGGCAAGGTGGCCAGGGAGGGACAGGAGGACGGAGGCGTGTGGCCCGCAGGGCGGGGCCAGGGCGGGAAGGGAGCCCGCAGGGAGTGTGGAGTGAAACCCGGACAGCAGGTTAAGGCTGTGCTGCGCGTGGACTGACGGGCTGGCGTGGGGCTGCGGGCTCACAGGCAGACGCGAGGAAGCCCCGGAGGCTTCTGCAGGGCCCTCCGGGAGGCGACAGCTGGGCCCACCATGAAGGCAGCAGCTAAGAGAGGGGCCAGGTCCTGGATGTACTGCGAGTATGGAGTCAGCTTTGCTGAGAAGCCAGATGTGCGGGTGAGACAGAGAAATCCAGACTGACTGCCCGGAGTTTTTTGGTCTAAGCAAACGGCAGGAGCGGGTAGCGTGGCTGAGCCGTCTGAGGCGCTCCGTGGAAGGACAGAGGCACCGTTAATCCAGTGGGCAACATCCACACTGTGGCTCATCAGAGGACGCATCAGGCATGGGCATGTTAAGCATGAGATGCATACACCTTCTATTTTGTGTTATGTATATATATATTTAATAAGAGAAGATTGGCATCTCATAGCATTCCCAGACATCACTGTTTGATAGGAGCTGCAGCTTCAGGCCAGCTCTCATCAGCCACAAACCAGACTGTCAGGATACTTGTCTTAAAACCCCAGTTCTGTAGGTAATATGCTGTGTGGCCGTGGGCAGGTCCCCTTACCGCTCTGGGCTCATTCTCCCTCCATTTCTAAATGGGCTAGGAGGAATTATTGAAACAGATGTCGCCAGACTCCCTTTCAGTTCTCAGTCTCCTTGATGTCTTAAATATCACCTCTTCTAAGACCTTCCACTGCCCCCCAGCCTCTGTCGGCAGGGTCTTTGTTTACTCCTGGCTGGCTGTGTTTCCCACACTCTCAGCCTCAAGGAGGCAGGTACAGTTTCCACTTTGTTGCAGTTTTTGTCTCCAGGCAAGACAAGGATCTTCTCAAAGGTCTTTGTTCAGTTCTGAGGTGGAAGTGGGAGCAACTGAAGGATTTTGAGCAGACATTTTGCAGGCTTAAATTTATATAACTTATAAAACAATCTGAGTTGGATTTATAAAGCAAGGACCACCGGGTTGCGGTGAGGAGATTGGATGACAGAGGCAGAGAGGCCGGCTGGGAGGCCACGGGGGTCCCCAGGCAGCGGAAGATGGAGACCCGGGCACAGGTGGTGGGGGCGCATGGAGGGATGAGAAGGGATCGTCTCTGGTATGTTCAGAAGGTGGAGCTGCCAGGAGACGCTGCTGGACGGGATGTGGGTGTGAGAGAGACCAGGGTCAAGCAAGTCCCCAAAAGTGTCCAAGTGCCTGGGAGAATAGTTTCATTACATGCCACAGGGAGACATAGGGCGGGTTTGGAGGGAAATTTCAGGGGTCTTCTTTAAAGTCTGAGGGTTCTGTTAGACATTGAAGTGGAAATGTGAAGAAAGCAACTAGAAGCAGGAGTCTGGCGTTCAGGAGGGAGCCAGGCAGGAAATGGAAATTGTGGATCCCTGTGCGTAGAGATGGTGTGTAGAGGTATGGACCTGGAGGAGGCCACCCAGGAAGTGACCTGGGCCCTGGAAGCCTGCCTGTCACCCTGTGGAGGCAGGAAGGACACACAGGGACAAGGGAGGCAGAAAGCAGAGAATGGGCCACCTGCTCCAAGGGGCAGAGCTCCGACCACAGTGCATTGCCTGCAGAGGCCCGAGGCCTTGGAGCCGGGGCGAGCTCTCTGGGCCAGCGCCTCTGACTCATGCTCAAGGAGAGTACTGACTGATGGCCTTCTGCAGGCAGAGACCACATCCGTGGCTCAGCCAGTATCACATCTCCTGATCCCAGGCCTCTGAAGGTGCTTCCCGTCCAGTACTATCCCTGTTTGACACAGGACGAGATGAGGGACCAAGGAGGGGGACAGCCCCCCACAGTCACCTAGCAAGCCCATGGTAAAGCAAGAACAGAGGCCATTGTTTTGTTTTGGTTTGGTTTTGGACGGTGAGATCTTACTTTCCCAACCAGGGATGGACCTGAGGCTCCTGCATTGGAAGTACACAGTCTTCTTTTTAATTGGAAGATAATTGCTTTACAGTGTTGGTTTCTGCCATATATCAAAATAAATCAGCTGGAGGTATACATATTGAACCTCCCTCCTGAACCTCCCTCCCCCCTTCTACTCTGTCCCACCCCTATAAGCTGTCATAGAGCCCCAGATTTGAGCTCTCTGGAAGTGCAGAGTCTTAACCACTGGACCACCAGGGAAATCCCCAGAGGAAGGCTTTTAGGAGACAGGAGGAGGGGAAGAAAGCGAGCACCTCCTGTAAACATTGCCTGCATTTCTAGTGCTCCCCTCCCACAATAGTGCCCGCCCTGGGGCAGGTCCTGTCATCTCCACTTCACAGATGGATACATGGAGGTTCAGAGATGTGAAATAACCTGCTCAAGGTCATGGCTTGTAGTGGCAGAGCCACCTGCAAACCAGGCTGTCTGCATGCAAAATCCACCTCTGTGTCTGCAGTGGGTTGGCTCCCACCTGCAATCCATCCACACCACCAACAGAACAATGGTTAGGATCCACTACAGAATGCATTCAAAACAGACAACGTATCAGCAACATTTTTAAATTAACATTATTTCTAGGACCCCAGCATCTACAATAGATTAAAATAAAGATATATACACATATTAGGAACATCCTGTGTATGGGTACCCAGTGGGCATATGGATTCTTCGTCCTTTCCAGCTCCTCCCTGGCCCCTGAGAGTCCTATAGGCCAGGATCCACTGGCTCAGACATCGCTTTACCACCCGTTCCCGCTTGTCCTCAGACCCTAACTGCCTGGCAAGGCTTTCTCCATAGGAAGCTGCCACTCCCCTCTCTGCCCTGAATTATTGCAGGAGCCTCCCCAGCGGTCTCCCCGCTTCTGCCCTGCCTCCTCGTTGTTCTCTTCGTCCATTCTTTGCCAGCAGACAAAGAGGTACTCTGAACGAGAAACCAGACTACATCCCTCCTGTGCTCAGAACGCCTCAGTGCTTTCCATCTCCCTCCAAGAGCACAGGCCTGGCAGACTGTCGCTGGCCTTCCCCGCCCCTAGCACCTAGCGCCCCTCCCCTCCGCTTCCGGTTTCTCCTTGATATTTTCACTATATCACATTACATATTGTAGTTGTTGACATGATACAATATTTTGACCACCTGATGCGGAAAGCCGTCTCATTGGAAAAGACCCTGATGCTGGGAAAGATTGAAGGCAAAGGGAGAAGAGGGCGGCAGAGGATGAGATGGTGGGGTAGCATCACCAATTCAGTGAACATGACTTTGAGCCAATTCGGGGCCGTGATGAAGGACAGGGAAGCCTGGCGTGTTGCAGTCCGTGGGGAGGCCCTTCCCAACACGACGACAGGACGGTGGGAGCCGTGGATACTGAAGAAGCCTCCGCAGCACCCTCTCGACCAGCGCTGGGAGGAGACGTTCATCAGTTCCAGATGTGACCAGGAGAGGGCAGCAGCAGCCCGAGGAAGGCCCAGGGCCCGGCTGCCGCAACAAGAGCACTGGCGACCTTACTTTGGGAGTTGTTTAGACTGGAGAGCAAGTTAGATTCCCTGGGGTCCCACAACTTGCTTCGCCCGGCGCAACCCACCTTTTATTCCTTCACAAGTTTCCACAGGAAACTAACTGTATTTGACTAAAGGCTGTCCAGCTGCTATTATACTCCTACTGTTACTGGTTAATTATTTTAATAATGATAATGTTAGTATAATATAATGATAATAATGATAAGGCTCTAGTTAGATGATCTTTAGATTTTCTTCTGGACTAACAGTCAATTCTGTTTGTACTTCAGCAACTTGTAAAATACAAACAAACAAAAACACTCACCTCTGTTGGATACTTAAGAAAAACAAATACTCCTCCAGAAGTCAGTATTTCAGGGATAGACCTTGGAGCCAGGCTTCTTGGGGGTTGAATCCTGCATCCATTATTAACTATGTGACTATGTGACCTTGACAAATCACATCGTGTCTCTAAACTCACTTTTCTCATTAATAAAACAAATCAGACTCATAAGACCATTGTGAGAAGTAAAACAGCTGCGGTAATACAGGTGCACATATAATACCCAAGCTCAGTGACTCCCCAGACAAGGGAGGCAGAAAGCAGAGAATGGGCCACCTGCTCCAAGGGGCAGAGCTCCGACCACAGTGCATTGCCTGCAGAGGCCCGAGGCCTTGGAGCCGGGGCGAGCTCTCTGGGCCAGCGCCTCTGACTCATGCTCAAGGAGAGTACTGACTGATGGCCTTCTGCAGGCAGAGACCACATCCGTGGCTCAGCCAGTATCACATCTCCTGATCCCAGGCCTCTGAAGGTGCTTCCCGTCCAGTACTATCCCTGTTTGACACAGGACGAGATGAGGGACCAAGGAGGGGGACAGCCCCCCACAGTCACCTAGCAAGCCCATGGTAAAGCAAGAACAGAGGCCATTGTTTTGTTTTGGTTTGGTTTTGGCCGGTGAGATCTTACTTTCCCAACCAGGGATGGACCTGAGGCTCCTGCATTGGAAGTACACAGTCTTCTTTTTAATTGGAAGATAATTGCTTTACAGTGTTGGTTTCTGCCATATATCAAAATAAATCAGCTGGAGGTATACATATTGAACCTCCCTCCTGAACCTCCCTCCCCCCTTCTACTCTGTCCCACCCCTATAAGCTGTCATAGAGCCCCAGATTTGAGCTCTCTGGAAGTGCAGAGTCTTAACCACTGGACCACCAGGGAAATCCCCAGAGGAAGGCTTTTAGGAGACAGGAGGAGGGGAAGAAAGCGAGCACCTCCTGTAAACATTGCCTGCATTTCTAGTGCTCCCCTCCCACAATAGTGCCCGCCCTGGGGCAGGTCCTGTCATCTCCACTTCACAGATGGATACATGGAGGTTCAGAGATGTGAAATAACCTGCTCAAGGTCATGGCTTGTAGTGGCAGAGCCACCTGCAAACCAGGCTGTCTGCATGCAAAATCCACCTCTGTGTCTGCAGTGGGTTGGCTCCCACCTGCAATCCATCCACACCACCAACAGAACAATGGTTAGGATCCACTACAGAATGCATTCAAAACAGACAACGTATCAGCAACATTTTTAAATTAACATTATTTCTAGGACCCCAGCATCTACAATAGATTAAAATAAAGATATATACACATATTAGGAACATCCTGTGTATGGGTACCCAGTGGGCATATGGATTCTTCGTCCTTTCCAGCTCCTCCCTGGCCCCTGAGAGTCCTATAGGCCAGGATCCACTGGCTCAGACATCGCTTTACCACCCGTTCCCGCTTGTCCTCAGACCCTAACTGCCTGGCAAGGCTTTCTCCATAGGAAGCTGCCACTCCCCTCTCTGCCCTGAATTATTGCAGGAGCCTCCCCAGCGGTCTCCCCGCTTCTGCCCTGCCTCCTCGTTGTTCTCTTCGTCCATTCTTTGCCAGCAGACAAAGAGGTACTCTGAACGAGAAACCAGACTACATCCCTCCTGTGCTCAGAACGCCTCAGTGCTTTCCATCTCCCTCCAAGAGCACAGGCCTGGCAGACTGTCGCTGGCCTTCCCCGCCCCTAGCACCTAGCGCCCCTCCCCTCCGCTTCCGGTTTCTCCTTGATATTTTCACTATATCACATTACATATTGTAGTTGTTGACATGATACAATATTTTGACCACCTGATGCGGAAAGCCGTCTCATTGGAAAAGACCCTGATGCTGGGAAAGATTGAAGGCAAAGGGAGAAGAGGGCGGCAGAGGATGAGATGGTGGGGTAGCATCACCAATTCAGTGAACATGACTTTGAGCCAATTCGGGGCCGTGATGAAGGACAGGGAAGCCTGGCGTGTTGCAGTCCGTGGGGTCGCAAAGAGTCAGACACGACTGAGAGATGAACCACAGCATGCTGGTCTCCAATCTCCCTTTATCCCTACTTAAGCATAAGCTCCGTGAGGACAGGCTGATCATCAATTCTGTTCACTGCTGATTCCCCCACCCCTAGAATGGTGATAGGCCCAGAAAAGGTATTCAGAAAATATTTGTTGAATAAACGGATGTCAAATAAAATGGGCCAGGCCACCAGGAGAAAGACGTGTCTGTTCTCTCCTGTCTCTGTTCGGCTCAAACCGGGGGAAGCGACAGGTGCCAAGGGAATGAAGGAAAGTGGCCCCTGGGCTGGAGGAGTGCTCAGAAACCTCCAGGACCCAGAGTTTAGGCAGGAGTTGAGATGGCTTACAGATGCAGGTTTCTAATCTGCGTTTCAGAGGACAGCGTTGTTTCCTTAACTGGCAGCTTCTGCCCTTGGGGAGCCTGACCAACTTCAGATTCCTGCAGCCATTTGCTGACGTGCTGTGGACAGGTACCGCCCCTGCTTCATGGTTTTGAGCTCCACCCCGTGCCAGGCTTGTGCTAGCGCTCCACCTGTGTCTGCCCATGGACTCCCGTCAGGCACCTCTCTGTGGCCTGGAGCACCCCCAGTTCCCGATGAGAAAAGTGGGCCTTAAAATGCCAAGTAACTTGCTAAGGTCACACATCCAGTGTCTAAGGTCTTAACAGCTATGAAATGGAAATTGTATTTGCTGGATTTGGGATATAGGTCTGTCACTTAAAGGCTGTAGTGACTGTCCGGGTCCCCAGTAGACCTCTC
>SJYT01014766.1:1032913-1045938 GCA_006410635.1 Cephalophus harveyi | reverse complement strand
TGTTCATGACATTCTCCAGGCAGGAATCCTGGAGTGGGTAGCCATTCCCTTCTCCAGGGGATCTTCCCAACCCAGAGATCAAACCCAGGCCTCTTGCATGGCAGGCAAGTTCTTTACCATCTGAGCCACCAGGGAAGCCCGGTATACAGTGGTCCACAAGTCAGATCTCCTTTCTCCACCTCACTGATTCAGTTGGATGAGGTTCAACTGCATGTGTTCAAGCTCCAAAATAACATAACGCTAGAGCATGAGGTTTTTCTCTCTTACACATTAAAGAAGGCAGGAGGAAGGTGGTACATGGTTGGGATGGCAGCCTCAAGGAATCATGAAGAACTCAGGCTCCTTCTATCTTTCTGTTCTGCCAATATCAATCTCTGGATGTTACCTAATGGCCCCAAATGGCTGCACAGGCACCAGCCATCAATTCTACAGATGACAGTGACAGTGGATCCTGGAGAGATTTAAAAAGTAGAATCAACAGAACTTTGTGATGAATTCAGAAGGAAATGGGGACCAGGGAAACACCAAGGGTGACTCCTGAGTGGCTGATATGAGAATTAGAGATTTTCCCCACCTCCTGGGGCTTCCCTGGTGGCTCAGAGGTTAAAGCGTCTGCCTCCAATGCAGGAAACCTGGGTTCAGTCCCTGGGTTGTGAAGATCCCCTGGAGAAGGAAATGGCAACCCACTCCAGTATTCTTGCCTGGAGAATCCCATGGTAGGCTACAGTCCACCGGGTCACAAAGAGTCGGACACGACTGAGTGACTTCACTTTCCCACCTCCTGAGACATGGACAGTGATCTGAAGGCCAGGAAGTGGTGGGCACTAGAGTTTCACAATGGATATTAGCTTATCAACACTGTGAGAAACCTACCCAGCCTGGTGCTCGACATTAGCAGGGAATGGAAAAGTCAGCTAAGTCTAGGTGAGCTTGAGCCCATGGCTGCTGTCTTGAATTTCAGGTGAGCACTTATTTGTCTTATGGTTTAAGCTGTGTACTGGATGATGCTGCTCCCAAACTGCAGGTCAATATCCAGAGCTGAGTTAAAATTAATCACGCCAAAGGAAAAACTGGCAGTGAAAGTCTTTGACTGGTGCCTCAGGCTTTGGACAACAGAGGCATATCTATTTTTCTACACACACACCAAGGATATAGACTGAGTGAGAAGTGAAGCATAATATCAGGGAGGATAAACAGTGTTTACTATTAATAAAATCTTAGTGTGTGCTAGGCATGTGCGGATATATTTGAGGAGAAGCCTGGTTGTTTAAAACTCTCAGCCCTCACTTGCCATTGCCTGAGATGCCAACAGACTTTGTAGTCTAGAGAACTATAAACCTTGGGAATATCCTGCAGGGAAACAGTAAAAGGCGGCTTGGCATGGGATGAACAGAATGGACTCTTGCTTCCTTTGGATGCACGGAAACTGAGGGTGGGGGAGGTGGGGAGCATCGTCTTTCAGGGAGAATCCAAACTCCACCCTGGAATTGCTACTTCCTTTTGGCTTGCAGCTGTGCAGAGAATTCAACATTTGCTGAACCACAAAGCCCCTGGGTGCAAAAAAGAGAATATATCTTGGTCTCCACTGTTCCCTTCCCCAGAACTGATTCAAGCAGAGGTTAGTCCCCATTTCCCAGCTCAGAAGGCAGCTCTCTTTTATTGCCTCCCAACGTGCACCCACGGAGGCCTGAGGGCGTGGCCTCTCCGTCGCCCTGCGTCCCTGCCAAGAGCTTCTTTCCAGACTCCATTTCGGAGCCTCATCACATTTCTCTGGGGCTGTTGACCTGGTCAAAATTAAGCCATCAAGAGAAAATGTGGGCTTCCCTGTTTCTACCCTGCTGTGAGGAAGGCCTTTTCAGGGCCAACCCTCCCTCAAGGGGAGAAGCTGCTCTGGACCCCTCCAGGAGGCTGTGCTGGTCCTCAGGGAAGGTGTCTGTCATCCCATCTGTGTTCTCTCTTGCAGGTAAGTCAGGCTGGACCAGCGGGAGGGCTGTGTGATGGCACACTGGCAGTTTGGGAGCAAAAGCGGCCACAGTAAGACACAAGTCTTTCATTGCTTCTCAATTCTCAGATAGGGTGGTTTCAATGTGCAGGTTTCTCCTGTCCCAAAGGAGACTTCTCTGGGCCTGGAAAGGGGATGCCAAAACTCAGGGTCACACTGAGGGCCCCTAGCTTTGGTTGGGGGAGGCGTGGCTTTTGGTTGGAGGGGACAGTGGCTTCTGGGTACCATAGGTACCGTAAGGCCTGTGCATGTGGCTTGCACTGGGCTGCCTGCTCCAAGGGAGTATCTCCCCATGATCTATGACTGGCTCTTAAGAGCTTCATCTGGTGGCTTCAAATGGCTGAGACCTACCGTCACGGTTTGGAAAGGTGCAGGGAACATTGAGGGAACCTCATCAGTCCCACCTGGATGCTCCGAAAGACCCTCGACCTCGGTGGCATGCAGCCTCGGCCGTTTCCAAACTCATGGGCATCCCACTAGCCATGTCTCCCATCCCTGGCTTTGCGTCTCCCACTCATCACCTCATGTCAAAGTTGCAGCCAATGGGAATGGTTTTTAGACTCCAGTCACTGTGCGTGCAGGAGAGGGGACTGTGATGTGGAGGAAAGGCCAGGTTTCTAGTGACATTTGATTTGTGGCACTAAAACGTCAAAGACTCCAGAGGGACCTGTGTGTGCAGCCTCAGGACGCGGCGGGTAACACCCTCCCCCTCCAACCCTCTGTACCTTCTCCGTGGTTCTGGGCCTCGGGGTCCTGTTATGGACGGGTCATGTGCACAGGGCTATGTCTTGCCTAAAAGGGAGTTGGGGACAGTTTCTTCCAAGTGTGAGAGGAATTCATTTTCTCTGGGTTTTAAGGGAACAGGACATGCCAGGGTTGGGAGAATCACTGTTCTCAGGATGCTTTAGAAAGAGGTGCCCCACCGAGGCTCGAGGATGGTTTCTCCCAGGGTGCTCTGGGGTGGCTGCGTCCTGGGCTCTGTGTCCACTGGGAAGACGAGATGAAGGGAAAGATGTGCCTACGTCCATGCTCAGTGGCTTCAGTCATGTCTGACTCTTTGCAACCCTATGGCCCGTAGCCCACCGGGCTCCTCTGTCCATGGGATTCTCCAGACAAGAGTGCTGGAGTGGACTGCCATGCCCTCCTCATCTAGGGGATCTTCCCGACCCAGGGATCGAACCCATGACTCTTGTATCTCCTGAACTGGTAGTTGGGTTCTTTACCACAAAGCGCCACCTGGAAAGCCCAGAGAGACAGATGTCTTCCAACTTCCACTTGAAGAAAGTCATTCTGAGGTGGGAAACCCAGGGTTTGGACTAGGTTCCTCTCTCTGAGAAGTAAATAAAATGTCCCTCAGACCAGGCAAGTGTTCGGCCGCCCATACACAGCCTGAGCCTCAGTCCCAAGCCTCCCTAGCCGGCATGGGCATCTCCCCAGGGTGCACCCCACCCCTCAGCGCTCTGCCCAGACTCTGAATCCTCGCGTCTGCTGGTGTGCTGGGGAGGCCTGCTCCCCTGGCGCTCAGCCAAGACTCGAGAGCAACACCATCCTCTTGGCGATGTTTTCGGCCTTTCAGTCGGCTTTGTCCTCTCAAAATCAAATTTATGGAATGTTTCTGTTCATGAACTCCATCCTCCCCAAGATGGAGTCTTTTCTGGCATAAAGGAGGCCTTTGGGAAAAGAGCTCAGAAGCCTTCAGGGTTGGGAGGAGGGGGTGCTGGGGTAACGGAAACATCCAGTGTCTCAGAGCAGGGCCTTAGAGCTTTTGCTGCCCTCCCGTACTTTTCCTCGTCCGAGGCCCACGAAGGCCCTGGGTGTTAAGTATGCTTCGCTTCTGGAGTGGGGAGCTGCACGGGACTTCCCGGTGGTGCTCGGCCTCAGTAGTTGCCCTGAAGCAGTGGGATCTTAGTTTCCTCACCAAGGGTGAATCCACATCCCTGGAAGGTGGATTCTTAACTACTGGACCACCAGGGAAGTCTCAAGCTCATTTTTAAACACTTTGAAAGTCTCTTTGAAAATAATGTAAGGTCATTGGTTGACGAGGTGACTGTCAAGACTAAGTGAAAAGCCCTTGAGGAGGTGACAACGTCAGCACAGCAAGCGGCAAAGGGAGGCGCGGGAGGTGTCGCCTCCTTCAGGACCAGCCCTAGCCCGGGGCCCAGACCCGCCCCCCACGCCTCTCCCGCCACCTCTGCTCCCCGCAGCCTGCCCAGATCCCTCCTGTCCGTGAAAGTGAAAGTGAAGGTCACTGTCGTGTCCAACTCTTCGCGACCCCATGGACTGGAGCCCGCCAGGCTCTTCTGTCCATGGGGTTCTCCAGGCCAGATGCTGCAGTGGGTTGCCATTTCCTTCTCCTGGAATCTTCCCAAGCCAGGGATTGAACCCAGGTCTGCATTGCAGGCGGAGTCTTTACTGACTGAGCCACCGGGGAAGCCTGTCTGTGAAGTTGGGGTCAATGTGTGTCCCCTCTTGTCAAACAAGGATGAGAGGTGACTCAGGTCCTCTGAGCGTGCCACTGAGTAGACCCTCAGCCCTCCTCTCCTCCTGGCCGGGTGTGAGCCGCCTGTGCCCCTCCGTCCACACAGCGCCCCCTAGAGGCGTCTCCAGCCCCTCTTGATCAGATGCACGAGGCAGGGCATGAAGCCCTTGGCCAAATCACAGGCCAGCAGAGCTGCAGAGGATCCCAGCTGATGCCTCCGCCGCTCCTCACAGCTTCTTTCTAGACCTAAGAAGGGTATGGCATCAAGAGCCCAGGGGCTGCTCTCAAGAAGCAGATGGGCAAGGGGAAAAAGGGGAGGGGCCACATGTATTGAGCACCGACTGTGTGCTCACAGTGCTAGGCACGNCAGGCCAGCAGAGCTGCAGAGGATCCCAGCTGATGCCTCCGCCGCTCCTCACAGCTTCTTTCTAGACCTAAGAAGGGTATGGCATCAAGAGCCCAGGGGCTGCTCTCAAGAAGCAGATGGGCAAGGGGAAAAAGGGGAGGGGCCACATGTATTGAGCACCGACTGTGTGCTCACAGTGCTAGGCACGTGACTCATTGTTGCTAGTGTCACAGACCTCCAAAGCCTATGGGAGCACGTGGAATACCGAGCCCCTCCACTTGCCTGTCTCCCAAAGGGCACTGTCATTAAAGGGTCCCAGCTCACTGAATAACCTGGGGGCCGCAGGGGGCCTCCATCGGTCTCCAATACTGCTTTCCCAGTATCTTCAACAGGATTGGCTTAAAGTCACTTCAAGCAACATGCATTAATAGAGTAAAGGACAAAAATCATGTGCTCATCAACACATGCGGATGAGGTAAAAGCGTTTGATAAAATCTCCCATCGATTATCTTTTTTAAAGAACTAATGCGGTTTACTTATTTATTTATGGCTACACTGGGTCTTCGTTGCAGCGGGGGCTTTCTCTACCTGTGGTTCTCGGGCTTTGCATTGCGGGGGCTTCTCTTGTTGCAAAGCACGCTGAGTACAGGCCCAGTAGCTGTGGCATGCAGACTTAGTTGCTCTGCAGCATGTGGGATCTTCTCGGATCAGGGATCAAACCTGTGTCTCCTGCATTGACAGGTATATTCTTTACCACTGAGTCACCAGGGAAGCCCTGTCCATTATCTTTTTAAACATAGCAAACCAGGATTAGAAAGAACTCGCTTAGCCTGGTAGACGGTGTTTGCAAAAAGCATGCAGCAAGCACTATACCTAAGAAAGAATTGTTGAAAATGTACCCTTTAAGGGCATTAACATCACTTTAAAAAAAAAAAAATGGTTTTAGAAACCCTAGCTAGCACAGGAAGGCAAAAGAAATCAATAAAATGTGTAAGAATCAGAAAAAAAACTTATTTATGGGTGATACATTTGCACAGATTCAAATAATCTAAGATACATTATCAAAATTCTTGTATTCAATGAGATTTTTGGACAAAAATCAATGAAAAACAAACACCCAGAGCAAAAAGATAGAAACTGGCCCTTTTAAAAATATCACTTAAAATATTAAATATCTAAAACATCTAAGAATAATCTCACAAAAGTTGTACAAGACATTTGTGAGGGGAATTAATAAAATTTTATCGACAACATTAAGGAAGATCTACATAGATCTACTGTAGCTCAAACAGTAAAGAATCTGCCTCCGATACAGGAGACCAGGGTTCGATTCCTGGATCAGGGAGATCCTCTGGAGAAGGGAATGGCAATCCACTCCAGTATTCTTGCCTGGAGAATTCCATGGACAGAGAAGCCTGACAGGCTACAGTGCGTGAGGTCGCAGAGTCGGACACAACTGAGCGACTAACAGACACGCAGACGTAGATGGGGAGAATGAGCCATGACTTTGGATTGGAAGACTTAACACAGTAAAGATGTCAGTTCACCCCAAAGTGGCCTGGGATTCTGATGAAGATCTGATCAGAATATTTGGGGAACTTTAAGAACTACTCCCAAAATGCTTATGGAAATTCAAATAATCAAGAATGACACCAATACTTTTGAAAGAACGTAATGAGAAGACTGACTCAACCAACCAGCAAGATTTAGGATAAAGCAAGAATGGTGAGGAGAGTGTAGTTATAGAGATAAACAAATAGACCAATGGAAAACAATCGTTCAGAAGGTCACACACAGATGCAGAGAGCTGATACGTGACATGCAAATCTGTGGAGCAAACAATAGACTTTTAAATAGCCATGCCGGGGACCATTGGTAGTCTATTGTGGAAAAAAATTAAATTGAATTCCTAGTTCACGTGCTGTCTCTTCAGTCATGTCCAACTCTGGGACCTCATGGACCATAGCCTGCCAGGCTCCTCAGTCCATGGGATTCTCCAGGCAAGGGTACCAGAGTTGGTTGCCATGCCCTCCTCCAAGGGGTCTTCCAACCCAGGGATCGAACCCCAGGTCTCCTGCTTTACAGCCAGATTCTTTACTGCCGAGCCACTGGGGAAGCCTACTTCATACCCTGTATAAAAATCAGTGCCAAGATGGGAGAGGGGTTTGGGGGAGAATGGACACATCAGATCTTCATGAATGGATACATGCCTGAGTCCCTTCCCTGTTTACTTGAAATTACCACAACATTGTTGATCAGCTATACAAAATAAAAAGCTTGAATGTTTGGGGAAAAAATCAATACTGGGCTTGCCTGGTGGTTGCGTGGTTAGGACTCTGAGCTTTCACTTCAGGGGGTAGGGTTCAATCCTGGGTCAGGGACCTAACATGCTACATATCATGGCAAGAAAAAAAAATTCGTACCAGGTGAATTAAAAATCTAAATACTTGTATTCAATGAGATTTTTGGACAAAAATCAATGAAAAACAAACACCCAGAGCAAAAAGATAGAAACTGGCCCTTTTTAAAATATCACTTAAAATAATATTAAATATCTAAAACATCTAGGAATAATCTCACAAAAGTTTTACAAGACATTTGTGAAGGGAATTAATAAAATTTTATCGACGACATCAAGGAAGATCTACATAGATGGGGGGCCCTTCCCTGTAGCTCAAACAGTAAAGAATCTGCCTCCGATGCAGGAGACCAGGGTTCAATTCCTGGATCGGGGAGATCCTCTGGAGAAGGGAATGGCAATCCACTCCAGTATTCTTGCCTGGAGAATTCCACGGACAGAGGAGCCTGGCAGGCTACAGCGCATGAGGTCGCAGAGTCGGACACACAGACGTAGATGTGGAGAATGAGCCATGACTTTGGACTGGAAGACTTAACACAGTAAAGATGTCAGTTCACCCCAAAGTGGCCTAGGATTCTGATGAAGATCTGATCAAAATATTTGGGGAACTTTAAGAACTACTCCCAAAATGCTTACGGAAATTCAAATAATCAAGAATGACAGCAATACTTTTGAAAGAACATAATGAGAAGACTGACTCAACCAACCAGCAAGATTTAGGATAAAGCAAGAATGGTGAGGAAAGTGTAGTTGCAGAGATAAACAAATAGACCAATGGAAAACAATCGTTCAGAAGGTCACTCCCACAGATGCAGAGAGCTGATACGTGATATGCAAATCTGTGGAGCAAACAACAGACTTTTAAATAGCCATGCCGGGGACCATTGGTAGTCTATTGTGGAAAAAAATTAAATTGAATTCCTACTTCACGTGCTGTCTCTTCAGTCATGTCCGACTCTGGGACCTCATGGACCATAGCCTGCCAGGCTCCTCAGTCCATGGGATTCTCCAGGCAAGGGTACCAGAGTTGGTTGCCATGCCCTCCTCCAAGGGTCTTCCAACCCAGGGATCGAACCCCAGGTCTCCTGCTTTACAGCCAGATTCTTTACTGCCGAGCCACTGGGGAAGCCTACTTCATACCCTGTATAAAAATCAGTGCCAAGATGGGAGAGGGGTTTGGGGGAGAATGGACACATCAGATCTTCATGAATGGATACATGCCTGAGTCCCTTCCCTGTTTACTTGAAATTACCACAACATTGTTGATCAGCTATACAAAATAAAAAGCTTGAATGTTTGGGGAAAAAATCAATACTGGGCTTGCCTGGTGGTTGCGTGGTTAGGACTCTGAGCTTTCACTTCAGGGGGTAGGGTTCAATCTTGGGTCAGGGACCTAACATGCTACATATCATCTGTCTCTTATACACATCTTTTAATTTTTTTCCACAATAGACTACCAATGGTCCCCGGCATGGCTATTTAAAAGTCTGTTGTTTGCTCCACAGATTTGCATATCACGTATCAGCTCTCTGCATCTGTGGGAGTGACCTTCTGAACGATTGTTTTCCATTGGTCTATTTGTTTATCTCTGCAACTACACTTTCCTCACCATTCTTGCTTTATCCTAAATCTTGCTGGTTGGTTGAGTCAGTCTTCTCATTATGTTCTTTCAAAAGTATTGCTGTCATTCTTGATTATTTGAATTTCCGTAAGCATTTTGGGAGTAGTTCTTAAAGTTCCCCAAATATTTTGATCAGATCTTCATCAGATGGGTCTTCCAACCCAGGGATCGAACCCCAGGTCTCCTGCTTTACAGCCAGATTCTTTACTGCCGAGCCACTGGGGAAGCCTACTTCATACCCTGTATAAAAATCAGTGCCAAGATGGGAGAGGGGTTTGGGGGAGAATGGACACATCAGATCTTCATGAATGGATACATGCCTGAGTCCCTTCCCTGTTTACTTGAAATTACCACAACATTGTTGATCAGCTATACAAAATAAAAAGCTTGAATGTTTGGGGAAAAAATCAATACTGGGCTTGCCTGGTGGTTGCGTGGTTAGGACTCTGAGCTTTCACTTCAGGGGGTAGGGTTCAATCCTGGGTCAGGGACCTAACATGCTACATATCATGGCAAGAAAAAAAAATTCGTACCAGGTGAATTAAAAATCTAAATGTGAAAAAGAAAAATGATAAAACTTTCAGAAGACAATATAGGAGACTATATGTATGGCCTCAGGTTAGGAAAGAATTTCTTTAACAAGATACAAAAAATATAGACCATAAGGAAAAGATGAATAAATTTGATTTCATTCAAATTAAGAACTTTGCCCGTCAGAAGATTCTTTGAAAGTGAAAGTATTAGTCGCTCAGTCATGTCCTACTCTTTGTGACCTCATGGACTGTAGCCAGTAGCCCGCCAGGCTCCTCTATCTATGGAGTTCTCCAGGCAAGAATACTGAAGTGGGTTGTCATTCCCTTTCCCAGGGGATCTTCCTGACCCAGGGATTGAACCTGGGTCTCCCACGTGGCAGGCACATTCTTTACCACGTAAGCCACCAGGGAAGCAAAAGTCACTTTAAAGAGGGTTAAAATATGAGCCATGGAGTGGGAGAAGTTATTTGCCGCACATATTAATATAACCAATAGAAGACTAGTATCCAGGATTAAGTTGAAGAAAGCAAACACTCTAACATAAAAAATGGGCAGAAGATAAAAAAACTAATTTCACAGAAGAATTTTAAGGCTCACAATTCTATGCAAAGTTGCTTAACCTCATTAGTAATCAGAAAAATTTCATATGAAAACACAGTGAGACAGATTTAGAGAACAAAATCATGGTTAACAGAGGGGAAGGGGAAGGTGGAGGGATAGTTAAAGAATTTGGGGGTGACATGTACACATTACTATATTTAAAAATGGGTATCTAACAAGGACCTACTATATAGCACAGGGAACGCTACTCAATATTACGCATCAAACTGCTGCTGCTGCTGCTAACTCGCTTCAGTCGTGTCCGACTCTGTGCGACCCCATAGACGGCAGCCCACCAGGCTCTTCCGTCCCTGGGATTCTCCAGGCAAGAACACTGGAGTGGGTTGCCATGTCCTTCTCCAATGCATGAAAGTGAAAAGTGAAAGTGAAGTCGCTCAGTCGTGTCCGACTGTTCGAGACCCCATGGACTGCAGCCTACCAGGCTCCTCCGTCCATGGGATTTTCCAGGCAAGAGTACTGGAGTGGGGTGCCATTGCCTTCTCCAAAATACCCCACAACTGGAAGCAAATTGAGATCAAGATTTAACTAATTGGTGATATCTAGGGTAGTCCTTATCACTCAGCTTCATCTACCTAGTTTTGATTGAGGATATGATGGAGACAACCATCCTTCCATCCTCTCTGTCACTGAGGGTGGCCCCAGTATATGAAGAGGATTATGACTTATTTTCCTGATGGGATTTCTNGCCTTCTCCGACGCATCAAACTAGTTGGGGATATAATAAAATTTAATTATTTTTCAAAAATAATTTGAAAAAAAAAATACATGTATACATAGAACTGAATCACTTTACTGTATACCTGAAACTAACACAATACTGTTAATCAATTATACTCCAACATAAAAAGTTTACACATGCTTAGTCGTGTCCACTTGAGACTCCATGGACTATAGCCCCACTAAGGGGCTATATTTCCCACTAAGTTATGACTGACTGGCACAAGGAGCATATATTAAAAGGAGCCTTCTGAATCCAAAGGAATTTCAGATCTGGGGAATTTTAGACCCAGTAACCAGGAGAAGGGTGAGTGAGAATTGGGCTTCCCAAGTGGCACAGTGGTAAAGAATCCACCTGCCAATGCAGAAGACCCAAGAGACGTGGGTTCAGTCTCTGGGTGGGGAAGATCCCGTGGAGGAGGAGACGGCAACCCACTCCAGTATTCTTGCCTGGAAAATTCCATTGACAGAGGTGCCTGGCAGGCCACAGTCCATGAGGTCTCAAAGAGTTGGACATAACTGAAGCCAGTGAGTGAATATAACTGAAGGGCAGAAGGGTTTGGGGTCTTTTTGGCTCCAAACCAAAAAGGTTTGAAGGGTATAACTAGGAAAAGGTGGGAAGGATGCAATTCAAAGTCAAGTTTGGATTGGATCACATAAAATCTTGTACTTACCCTGAGATTTCTTGGAAATCCAGTAGTGTCAAGGGATGGGAGGAGATTTCTAGAGTTTTTCTAAACGTGTCCCTGTGAGTTTTCTCTTCTCCAACTACCCACAGACCGGGGTGCAGGCCAAAGAGTGTTCACACTATCATATAATTGCATTCATTTCACATGCCAGTAAGTTTATGTTCAAAATCCTTCAAGATAGGCTTCAACAGTATGTGATCCAAGAACTTTCAGATGTACAAGCTGGGTTTAGAAAAGGCAGAGGAATCAGAGATCAAATTGCCAACATTCATTGAATCATGGAAAAAGCAAAGGAATTCCAGAAAAACATCTGCTTTATTGACTATGCTAAAGCCTTTAACTGTGTAGATCACAACAAATTCTGGAAAATTCTTAAAGAGATGGGAATACCAAACCACCTTACTTGTCTCCTGAGAAATCGGGTTCAAGGAGCAATAGTTAGAACTAGACATGGAACAACAGCCTGGTTCAAAATTGGGAAGAGAGTAGACAAGGCTGTTTTGTGTCACCCTGATTATTTTATTTATATGCAGAGTACATTATGCAAAATGCTGGGCTGGATGAATCACAAGCTGGAATCAAGATTGCTAAGACAAACATCAATAATCTCAGATATGCAGAAGATATCACTCTAATGGTAGAAGTGAAGAGGAACTAAAGAGCTTCTTGATGAAGGTTAAGAAAAAAAGTGAAAAAAAGTTGGTTTAAAATTCAACATTCAAAAAACGAAAGTCATGGCATCTGTCCACATCACTTTATGACAAATAGAAGGGGAAGAAGTGGAAGCAGTAACAAATTTTATTTTCTTGGGCTCCCAAATCACTGCAGATGGTGACTGCAGTCATGAAATTAAGACACTTGCTCCTTAGAAGGAAAGCTATGAAAAACCTAGACAGCATATTCAAGAGTAGAGACATCATTTTGCTGACAAAGCTCCGTCTAGTCAAAGGCATGGTTTTTCCATTGTCATGTATGGATGTGAGAGTTGGACCATAAAGAAGGCTGAGTGCTGAAGAACTGATGCTTTCAAAATGTGGTGCTAGAGCAAATTTGGAAAACTCAGCAGTGGCCACAGGACTGGAAAAGGTCAGTTTTCATTCCAATTCCAAAGAAAGGCAATGCCAAAGAATGCTCCAACTACCGCACAATTGCACTCATCTCACATGCTAGTAAAGTAATGCTCAAAATCCTCCAAGCCAGGCTTCAGCAATACGTGAACCGTGAACTCCCTGATGTTCAAGCTGGCTTTAGAAAAGGCAGAGGAACCAGAGATCAAATTGCCAACATCCGCTGGATCATGGAAAAAGCAAGAGAGTTCCAGAAAAACATCTACTTCTGCTTTATTGACTATGCCAAAGCCTTTGACTGTGTGGATCACAATCAACTGTGGAAAATTCTGAAAGAGATGGGAATACCAGACCACCTAACCTGCCTCTTGAGAAATCTGTATGCAGGTCAGGAAGCAACAGTTAGGACTGGACATGGAACAACAGACTGGTTCCAAATAGGAAAAGGAGTGCGTCAAGGCTGTATATTGTCACCCTGCTTATTTAACTTATATGCAGAGTACATCATGAGAAACGCTGGACTGGAAGAAACACAAGCTGGAATCAAGATTGCCGGGAGAAATATCAATAACCTCAGATATGCAGATGACA
>SJYT01014766.1:946269-1029284 GCA_006410635.1 Cephalophus harveyi | reverse complement strand
TGGACTGCAAGGAGATCCAACCAGTCCATTCTGAAGGAGATCAGCCCTGGGATTTCTTTGGAAGGAATGATGCTAAAGCGGAAACTCCAGTACTTTGGCCACCTCATGCCAAGAGCTGACTCATTGGAAAAGACTCTAATGCTGGGAGGGATTGGGGGCAGGAGGAGAAGGGGACGACCGAGGATGAGATGGCTGGATGGCATCACGGACTCGATGGACGTGAGTCTGAGTGAACTCTGGGAGATGATGATGAACAGGGAGGCCTGGCGTGTTGTGATTCATGGGGTCGCAAAGAGTCGGACACGACTGAGCGACTGAACTGAACTGAACTGAACTGAACTGAGAGAAGACTCTTGAGAGTCCTTTGGACTGTAAGGAGATCAAACAATTCAATCCTAAAGGAAATCAACCCTGAATGTTCATTGGAAGGACTGATGCTGAAGCGGAAGCTCCAATACTTTGGCCACCTGATGGAAGAACTGCCTCACTGGAGAAGACCCTGATGCTGGAAAAGACTGAAGGCAGGAGGAGAAGGAGACGACAGAGGATGAGATGGTTGGATGGCATCACCGACTCGATGGACATGAGTTTGAGCAAACTCTGGGAGTTAGTGAAGGATAGGGAAGCCTGGCATGTGCGGTCCATAGGGTCACAAAGAGCCTGACATGACTTAGGGACTGAACAACAGCAACAAACAAGCCCATAGCATTAATCCAGCGTGAACACCTAGTGCTTAGATACGATTTTAGGCCAACCCTGTCTCCCTCAGAATATCCCCATCCATCTCCTTAACAAGTGCCAGCCGGCTGATATTACAGAAATCTTGGAACTCTCACCATCTATAATCTTCTATCTCTCTCCCGCTGATTTTTTCTTTTTATCTCTCCTTCCTGAACATAATTTATTTTTTACTTTTAAATATTTGCTTCTGTTAAAAAAAAAAAAAAATGAACGCCCGGGATAGATTTATAAAGAGCATTCCTGGAGAGGCGGGTGGATTAATTATTCAGCATCCTCTCCCTTTGTAACTATTTATTGTCTCATATGCATTTATATGGTACCTATCACGGCAGATTTCGCTCCCTGCTAGAGACATAATTTCCAGGGACTGAGTCCTTGTCTAAGATGCATAGATAGTATTGCAATACTATTTTATTTCTGACTGTAATGGCACGTGCCATTGTTGGGTAACTGTGTTCATGTTTTTAAATGTGAAAAATAATCAAATATAACTTGAAAGAGATTGTACAGTAATTCAAGGGGATATTAAACCACCAGGAAGTTAGCTGGCAAATAAATAGGCGTTTGTGGCTGTCAGGGTGAGCGATGGGGAAGCGGGCTGGCTGTGGGGGAAGAGGAGAGAGGGCGGGAGACGAAGTGAAAGGTAGAGCTGCCATCCCTGGGGGTGTGCTGGGGGACGGGCGTTCCCAGGGCTCAGGAGGAGAGGACCTGGAGCCACTGAAGTGGCCAAGTGCAGAGGAAAGGGGGCATCGCCCGCTCGGGATGGAACCAGGGGGCTGGGCTGCAGAAGCCGGCAGGTGTCCACATTTGCTTGTCTCGGTGACATTAGCTGTCAGACTCGAGGGGATGTGCTGGGGCAGAGTGAAAGGGAAAGTCACTCAATCGTGTCCTACTCTCTGTGACCCCATGTGCTACACGGTGCATGGAATTCTCCAGGCCAGAATACTGGAATGGGGAGCCTTTCCCTTCTCCAGTGGATTTTCCTAACCCAGGAATCGAAGCGGGGTCTCCTGCATTGCAGGCAGATTCTTTACCAGCTGAGCTATATGGAGATAGCTGCTGGGGCAGAGAGGGCCTGACATTTGTTTATATGCCTGTGACATGGCAGGCATGTACCAATGCCTTTACATGTATCTTCTCTCTTTTTATCATTAAAACATCCCTGTGGAAAGGGAGTTGCTGCTTTCCCATTTTACAGATGGAGAAGCTGGAGTTGGGTAAGCAAAGCCTGAGCACTTTTCCTGACACCACCCTGAATCCTCCTCCCTACACGAGTTGCTCAGTTGTGTCTGACGTGTAGCCCACCAGGCTCCTCTGTCCTTGGGATTTTCCAGGCAAGAATACTAGAGTGCGTGGCCGTTCCCTTCTCCAACTACCCTATCCCCCAAAACACCCACAAAAAACAAAAACCATCCAAAGGTATACACTGCCCTATTTAAAATGGATAACCAACAAGGGCCTACTGTATAGCACAGGAACCCTGCTCAGTGTTACGTGGCAGCCTGGATGGGAGGGGAGTTGGGGGAGAATGGATGCATGTCCATGTATGGCTGAGTCCCTGAGCTGTGCACCTGAAGCTGTCACAACACTGCTAATCAGCTATACTCAAATATAAAATAAGTTAAAAAAAACTAAGGCATAGTCCCTGCCTCCCAGCTGTTTAGGTTGGTTCTAGATGTTGATATGCTCAGATTTTCATTCTTCATTTTGCTTATCTGGAATGAGAGAACACACACCCAAATAAGCAAAACTTGCTGTGGGGCTGGGATGGAATGGGGGCTGTGGGGAGAGGAGTGAAGGTCTGCGCCCGGGTCCGGGGGACATAGTGGCCCTCACATCCCTGAGGGGAGGGTGGGGAGCAAGAGTGCTGGGTGTCTGAGCGGAGTTCCAGCTGGGCAGCACTGGGAGGCAAACTGAACCGACCGCTTAGCAAGGGGAGGAAACACAGCCCAGCTCTGGATCCCTTTTCTGTCATACAGGTCAGGAGGGGTGGCGCCGCTGGAGCTTTGTGGAGCCAGGGTTTTGCGTCTTGTCGTGTGCACCTGGGGAGGGGGAGAAGTCTGCTTCCAAGTGTGACCTTGGCAAAGAGCAAGAAGACATGACCGCGGCTCTCCTTTGCTTCCCCCTCCTCGCTCTTCATCGCTGTCAGAGTACAGATCTGGGAGATTCCCTCTGGGTTTGAGTTGGGGTTTTGTGTCACAGTTTGTGAGACCTTCTCTGCTCAACCCAGACTCCTGTTGTGGATGCACTTGAACATCTCTAATTTGAGACTTCCCTCGTGGTCCAGTGGTTAAGATTCCGAGCTTCCGATGCCCAGGGCTTGGGTTCAGTCCTTGGTGGGGGAACTAAGATCCCACATACTGTGTGACTAGGCTGAAAAAGAAAACAAGCAAAAACGAAACTCTTAATTTGGTGCCAGTTACCATAAACCACTTTTAAGCCAAGCACTTCTCAGAGGCACACCGATGGAGGCCGGCAGCCCCGGTGGAACTGAGGCCTGGAATGTAGCCCCAGACAGCTCTCTCATCCCCGCCCCCCTTTACCTGCAGACATACTGTCATTTTCTGATGAACATGGCAGAGGATGGCCACCCTCCACAGCTCCAGGTCTGTCTGGAAAGCTTGCCCTTGCAGAGAGAGAGAGTGCACTGATGCCCTCCAGCATTCTATGAAGAGGACTAATGGATTCCCCCCAACTCCTCCACATCAAGCAGCTGGTAGCCAGGGAGCCAGCTGCTTTTGAGGAACATCACAATTTTCACTAAATACAGTTAAATTGGAGGAGGATATTTCCTAAGGTAAAGGGTGCTGTTCTGACCAGTGCACAGGTGGCATTCTTCACTCAGCAATTCCTCTTCTACCAAAGTCCCCCATCCTCATTCCTTTCTTGTGCCATTTCGCTCTTCCCACACCACTGCCTCCCACTGTCTCTCCCTCCTCTCATTCTGAAATCTTCTTTGCACAGCTTTCCATCAGTCCTAAGCCCTTCTTGTCTCTGGGGTTTGGCTCTGTCCTAATTCCTCCAAGCAGGCTGCCCTCTGGGACCTGCTTTTCTCTGTACTCTTCTGCTCGGGGGTGTCCGTGCCATTCCCCTGGGCACTGGTTTTTCCATTTGTCAAATCTTGCCTTGCACCTGCCACGAGCCAGGCTCTGTCCCTCAGGGCCTTGGGGATATCCCACAGGGCGAATTGCACCTGAAAGCTTGAATAAACTCACCTTCCAGTCATGTCCACAAGTCGATAACAAATTTGTAAAACTGTATATACTGCTTCAGTCACCATAAAATCATGCTGTACCATAAAATTATGCTGTACTTTGATGCTAGATATCCATTTAGGATTCCCTGGTAGCTCAAACGGTAAAGAATCTGCCTGCAACACGGGAGACCTGGGTTTGATCTCTGGGTGGGGAGGATCCCTTGGAGGAGGGCATGGCAACCCACTCCAGTGTTCTTGCCTGGAGAATCACCATGGACAGAGGAGCCTGGCGGGCTACAGTCCATGGGGTCAAAGGGTTGGACAGGACTGAGTGACTAAGCACAGCACACATACATACATCCATTTAAAAAGTAGGGAGATTGGCTGAATCTCAGTGATTGCCATAGAAAATTCATATATATAATCATTTACTCATGAATATTAATGCATTTAATGAAGGTAAAACATATTTAAAACAAAGTGCTCATTCCAGCTGTTGAATTTGCTCATTACTCTTTCCTAAGCACATATTATGTATGATTTACCTGTATATCAAGCATCTGGATAGAGCTCAAGTCTACCTGTGGTTAAATTAGGTTAGCTATTTGTTGGTGAAAATTGCAATGTTATTCTCATTTTCAGAGTATTATTGGAGCCAGTAGTTTCACATTAGGTACATGACTTGCATTAACGTTATCTGGTTTATGATGCGAATTTTTCTTTATGGCTTTTTGGAATGTAGTAAGATGATGTTCACACAACTTGATTCTGAAATCTATTTATAACGTGTATCATAAAACCATTATTTTGGAGTGTGCTAATCTGAAATTTGGAACAATTCAAGAATAAACAGGGATCAAGTTTGCATCATTACCACTTATAAAAACAAAGACTGGTAAGTTAACTGCATAAAGAAGATTATAAAATAATGACTTCAGTGTCTCTGGAATCAGCACCCAAGATAATAACTGGGCATAGTCAGAATTACTCTTGAGATTCCCTAAATCATCCTTACAAAATAATACATGAAAAACACCAACTCAAAATACAACCAACAAGTCATTTTTCCCCCCAACATTAGGGGAACTCTCTCTTTAGTTGTGCATTTAATGAAGTTGGCATGTATTGGGACCGGGCTGTCTGAAGACTACATATGTCTGATGGAATGTTGATATTACCATACAGGTCACACTCAGCTCAGTGAGATGCATGCTACAGGAGGCCTCACTTGGAAACCAAGACCCAGAGAGATTGTAACTAACTGTGGAGCATTGCTTTAGATGCAAGACTGAATTTCTCCTCAGCTCCCACTTCATTGTTTTCTCATATTTATTCCCTCTCTCTCCTTTCCTCTTTCTCTTTCTCTCTCATACATAAAAATACCTTTACCTCATCTGAGTACATTTGCTTACATCTAACTCAAATTCAGTGGTGCTAGTGGGCTTCCCTGGAGGCTTAGATGGTAAAGAGTCTGCCTGCAAAGCGGGAGACCTGGGTTCAATCTCTGGGTTGGGATATCCCCAGGAGAAGGAAATGGCAACCCACTCTAGTACTATTGCCTGGGAAATCCCATGGACAGAGGAGCCTGGCAGGCTACAGTCCATGGGATCGTAAAGAGTAGGACACGACTGAAGTGACTTAGCACAGCACCCACAACCCAAATCAGTCTCAGGTGGCTCCACCCAGACAGGCCAACCCCAGTCCCGGCGCCCACCATCGCTAAGCCCCAGGCGATAGGTCCCAGATGTGCTGATGGCCTTTGGAATGGAGCGAGGTCTCCAGGGCTGACTTCTCCATTTCAGGTGGCCTGGACTGCCTTTGCACATCGATGGGATGTCGGAGTTGTGGGGGAGCTTGGCTTTCAACAATAAACACAGGCACGTTCTGTGGCCGAGATCTCAACCCTTATATCCACTCCACTTCTGATTCCCATTGTCCTCTGAAAATTGACAGTCTTCTTGGAGAAACACTGTCCTCTCAGCCACAGTACAGTTTAATTACCATCTGCCTGCTGTGGGGAAAAGTCCAATCCTGGAACCGAGTCCCTCTCAGACCTGTCAGCCATCTTGCTCACTGACCGATGGCTCGGCCACAGGGCAGGAAATTAGTAAAGATCTGCACTTCGGAGTAAGCTTGTGGATGGGGGAACAAAGGCTGGGCTTGGAACAGCCTCGTGGCCCTGAAGGGGTGGGGTGGGTGGGGCTGGAGTAAGGGAAAGACCGAGAGCAGGACAGGCTGGCACGGACTCTGTGTACCATTTCCTCCTGTTGCAAGGCTCTGAGCTCCGGCCTCTGGCCACACTACCTTCCTGAAGCCAGAGGAGCAAGGCGCTGAGGGGCGTGGCGCTGAGGGGGCGTGGCGCTGAGGGGCGTGGTGCTGAGGGGCGTGGCGCTGAGGGGCGTGGCCATGGAGGACGTGCCCTTTCAGCCTATCGCAACCTCCAGGGAACTCTGTCCTAATATTAGGCAGCTGCTTCCTTCAATTACCGGCCATGTGTATGAGCCAGGTTCTATGAAAAGCTTCCTTCCAGTTTTCCGGGAATGAATCTCAGTGCACAGACTCAAATATGTGAAAAATATCCTAGAATTAACTTCTATTTTCAGTCCTCGAGACACCTGACCCTGCAGCCTGTATTTCCCTGGCTTCTCACCTCCTTCACTAAGATTCACACCTCAGGAATGAAACAGATGAGGCCTTGAATGTGGTAACTTCTGGAACAAGTGCCCCTGCAGGTTCATCAGGGGCTTCCCCAATGACTCAGTCAGTAAAGAATCTGCCTACAATGCAGCAGACACAGGCTTAATCTCTGGGTCGGGAAGATCCCCTGGAGAAGGGAATGGCTACCCAATCCAATATTCTTGCCTGGAGAATCACCATGGACAGAAGAGCCTGGGGAGCTACGGTTCATGGGGTCGCAAAGAGTCAGAAACGAGTGAAGCAACTGAGCTGGCCTGCACACACAGGGCTATCAGAGAGGTTTCTAAGGAGGCTCCTTGATGGAGAAGGTAACACCTGAGCTGGGCCTAAAGGAATGACACTGTAGGGATCAGTATAGGCAAATGCACACACAGAGAAAAAATAGTAATAATACAGGGCCCAAAGACTGTTGGGTATCATTCCAGCCGTCGTTTTTCTTAGAAGTGGCAGGAGATGAGTTTTAGAAGCAGAAGGGTAGGGGCAGATTATAGGGAACCTCAATCTCTTCTTGCTGGTGGTAGGGAGTCAAAACAGGGTCTGTCTTCTGTCCTACTGAGGCCATAGCATCTAGTATGAACCTGCCAGCTGCAGCAGGAGTGTGGGAAGTGTTTGGTGAGGGAGTGAATGTAGAAAGAAATGAATGGAGACAGTGACTTGAGCAGATTTGCACTGAGAAGCATAACACGAAAGCCTCTGTGAGTCCCAAATTTCAAACACAACAGTGTCTTCCATTATGAGTCCGAATGCATAACACTTTGCAAAAATCTCTTGCCTGGGCCTACAAACTCTGACAGTCACACAATAGACAGAATATGAGCAGCCTGCTAAGCTGATGTTTTCAGAAACATGAGGTCTGTGGTACTTCAGATCTTTTAGGTGGTATATAGGCCTAGCACCCAAAACACTGAGACACATGGGCCACATTCTCTTTCCATTCTGGGACTTCAAAGAAGTTTTATTTCTTGCTGGCATGCCCCTAACACTTCTCAAATATAAGCTAGTCTTCCCCATCCACTTTTTTTTAAATAAGCAAAATAAGATAGGCAGGCCTTTAAAAGCGTTTGGCAAACAGCCACCTGCCCCTAGAATTTCTGACAGTGTTTTGCTTTCTTTGCAAGCTGACAGTCTTGCTTTCCACGAAGCTTTCTTCACGGTTACAGTTACCTTCTGGGTAGGCAAGTGTATCCCAGGATCCCCAGGGATATTTCAAAGGGACTCGTGACATAGGTGTGGGAAGCTGCTGGGGAAACACAAGACAGAGAGCAAGAAACCTAGTGCTTTATTATGAATATGACCTATGTTTATTAAGGAGAACCTGGAAAACACACAGGATTAGAAAGAAGAAAAAACAAGTCAGCTGAATTCCTGCCACCCAGAAAGAGTCACTGTTGACACTTTCAGGAGAATTCCCTTCTTCCTTTTTCCTTGTTTTTCTAGAGCATTCTTCCCTGAGGGCTCTCCCAGAGTCTTACCTGGTTAAAAATACCTCACGTGTTCCAAAGTATGCAGAGTGGAGTGAAGAACTAAGACGCACAGCAGAGAGATTTTTTTTTTTTTTTTTCCTGCAGCGGCTCTTAGTTGCTACCCAGAGGATCTTCACTGCGTCATACGAGACCTTTATTGTAGTGCAAGGACTCCAGATGCGGTGCACAGGCTTAGTTGCTCCTTGACATATGGGATCTTAGTTTCCTGACCAGGGATCGAACCCAAGTCCCGTGCATTGGAAGGCAGATTCTTAATCACTGAACCACCAGGGAAGTTCCTCCACTTTTTGTCTTAAACCAGACTCTGGACCAGACGCTTTGCTTTTGTGGTTCCATGTTTTAATCTTCTTTTAGAACTTTAACCTTGACAGAAGAGCTTTTACTATTAGAATCACTCCATTTGATCATGACTCATCCCCTAATCACCTCTGAGATTTTCTTTTCTTGGCCCTTTCAGGGTCCCAAGATTAGAAAGATAAGACCTACTATTTTCTGCCCATTCGCCTATTTCTTGATGCATACCTGCCCATTTGATTCTTCCCATGACCCACTGAGGTGGGAGGAGTGTGGAGAAAGGTACAAGGAAATAATATCTCAAGTTGTTCTTTGTCCCAAAAGAACAGAGAACATTACAGACCTGAAGCGACAGGACAGTCTAAGTCAGTGAGACTCAGCCACTTTCCCCCTCTCCAGAATGTTTGTATGAATCATAAATCTATTTATAGCTTTCAGAACTTGTGACACAGTCTGGAACCGTCGACTGTAAAACCGCGTGTCCCAAATTCAACATGTTTCTCATTGATTTCCATTTTGAAATTGGAAGTCTTTGCCTTCAAGAAATAATAAGAAAGCCATGCCAAAGAAAACTGGAACACTTTTTCCCCTTAATATTTAAAGGAGAATGATTTTTATACAAGGAAGTCATTTGTCTGCTTAGAGTAGATCACAGGGAGTTTTTGATGTGTAGTTTCTGTAATGAGAAGCCCAGTTAGTGGATATTTGTCCTTATGTTTCTCCCCAACTAGCTGGGTGGCAACTAAAGATCCAGCATAAGAGGAGATCAGGGGCTTCCCTGGTGGTCCACTGGTTAAGGATCCACTCGCCAGTGCAGGAGACACAGATTTGATCCCTGATCCAGGAAGATCCCAGATGCCACAGAGCAACTAAGCCTGCGTGCCACAGTTACTGAGTCCACGTGCTGTAACAACCAAAGCCCAAGGGCCTAGAGCCCACACACCGCAACTCGAGAGTGCCTCCTGCTCACCGCAACTGGAGAAAGCCCACGTGCAGCCGCAAAGACCCACCGCAGCCAAAACAAAAAACAAATGAATAAAAATTTAAAAAACCAAACAGATTAGGACTCCAGGCCTAGGGCCTCTGCCCTGACTTCCCTGTTCTACATTTATGTGGATTTCTGCCCTGTGCTTGGCATCTGCCTCTACACTAGAGAATCTGAAAGGGTGAGAGCCGGCCAGGCTGTTTCCTGCTTCTTCCTCACGAGGGTCCCAGGGACCCACCATGGTGGAGCACTTGGCTATGCCTGGCCCACACACTGCCTACCACCACCGGCAAGGTTCCGGGACCTCCGCGCTTAGCTGCCCCTGTTCCTTCTTTATGGTGTGTCTCACACATGGAGCCAGCACATGCTAACTGCTCACACAGGAAGCTCGTTTCACTTGAGAACCAAGTGAGATTAACAAATACAGATGTGCAATCTGTTCAGAAATTGAGCCGACAGGTCCCTCTGAGCGTTTGCGTGGGGACTGGAAAGTTAAAGGAGAGAGAAGACTCTCAGATGATACCTAGGTTTTTGACATGCTGTCATTGTCACTTTCTGGAAGATTTACTCAGGAGCAGGTATATTGGGACAGAAATCAAGGGATGGTTTTGGACCTGTTGTGGTTGAGTTCCCCGTTAGCCGTACAGGTGGAGATCCTGAGGAGACTGCTGGAGCTCAGAGGAGAGGCCGTGCAAGCCTGGAGTTAACATTTGGGGGTGGTCCACCGCCTGAAGCCCACAGAGGGAGTCCAGGAAAGGATCCTGTGTTCCCCTGAGACTGTGTCTGTGGATATGGGGACACTTGAGTACTGGTTCATGTGTGCACAGTAACATCCTCGACTTGGAAGGTCATGTTCATTACAACTTCCTGTCTGGCCTTGGCCAAGGCACGTCTGCTTTCTCCCGGCCTACAAATGCAGGATAAGGCTAACTGGCACTTAAGACCCCTGCTAACTCCAAGGCTCTAGGAGTCAGTGAGTCACAGTGACAGAGCAGCATGCTTGCTTTCGGTGAGCAGGTGTGAGGAAGTCTTGAGCCGGTAAGCAGAGTGGTTAGAGGCGGGCCATGCGCCTACGCCTGGAGCCTTCCGCAGCTGCATTCCCTGACCTAGCAGAGATCCCTGAGCACTGGTATAAGAAAGGGGCTGAGGCTGGAAAGGCACACGGGGTGCCCTATATTACACTCTCCTCATCTCTTTGCAAGTCAACATAAAGTTATGTACCACATGCCAACCCACTTGCTCATTTGCCAACTCAAGGGGCTGCAGATGAAGTTGTGCCACATCACACTTGAGAAGGAACCAGAAAGGAGATGGCCTGAGCATCATTTCCCACCCCAGCTCTCCTGTCTCCCACCAAACTTCTCTCTCCACCCAGAACGTACATGAGACCAGCTAATGGGGATTTCAGCCCCAGTCTCCAGAGTTTCTCCTATAGAAGACAGGGAACTGGGGTACTATCAGAGTTAGAAGAACAGAAATTTAACTTTCTGATTCCTCATCACATGCCCCCTTCTCAGGAAATATGACCCCATCCAATCTCAGGTCATCTCCCCATGTGTGCTTCCCCAGTGGACTGGTGCCAAAGCCAGAAACCTGAGAATCAGCCTCGAAACCTCCCTCTTCCCCACCCAGACCCAGTCATTCCACAAGTTCTGTCCATTCCAGCTCCGGGGACCTGCAGCAGCCTTCCTCTCCTCTATCCCATCAACACCACGCGGTCTCACCAGCTCTGTGAACTGCCTCCACTGGCCCTGTGTGTTCACTGCTCCAGTCCTGTCCATGCTGCTACTGCTGCTAAGTCGCTTCAGTCGTGTCCGACTCTGTGTGACCCCATAGACGGCAGCCCACCAGGCTCCCCCGTCCCTGGGATTCTCCAGGCAAGAACACTGGAGTGGGTTGCCATTTCTTTTTCCAATGCATGAAAATGAAAAGTGAAAGGGAAGTCGCTCAGTCGTGTCCAACTCCCAGCAACCCCATGGACTGCAGCCCACCAGGCTCCTCCGCCCTTGGGATTTTCCAGGCAAGAGTACTGGAGTGGGGTGCCATTGCCTTCTCCATCCATGCTGCTGCTACTGCTGCTGCTAAGTCGCTTCAGTCGTGTCTGACTCTGTGCGACCCCATAGACGGCAGCCCACCAGGCTCCCCTGTCCCTAGGATTCTCCATCCATACCCTCTTCCAACTCTGTCCACAGGTACCTCCAGTCCTGTCCAAACACTCCAGGCACAGTCATCTTTCCAAAACACAAATCCTACCTTGTTACTTCTTTTTTAAGATATTTATTTGTTTGGTGTTTATTTATCTGGGGGCAGCAGGTCTCAGTTACAGTATGTGGGGTCAAACCCATTGGGAGTGCAGAGTCTCAGCCACTGGCGCACCAGGGAAGTCCCCCTACCACTTCTTTCCCTGGCTCTCCTTCATGTTTAGAATTAATCTTTCCTGGGGCTTTAGATTTAGTGGGGAAACAAAACAAACACCAAAAAGACAAGAGTGAGCAAGTACATTAAATATATTAGCAAGTGGTGATGAAAACTACAACCGCAATAACAGTGAAGAAAGCTAAAACAGTGGCGAGAGAGCATGTTAGCAGTGACCTTTCAGATAACATGATGAAGGGGAGGCGGTCTCTCTAAGGTGGGGGCATTTGAGTAGAGACGGGAGCACTTAGTAGGTTCTGAGTAAAAATTAGTTGACTAAATAACGGAGTGTCTCACTGAATGAAAGACTCAACTCATTTTTCTAGAGGTCTTTCCCTCGAGCTAATATTGTTCCAAGTCACAAGCATGAGGCTTGGGAGACCTGAGTGGGAGTTTTAATTAAGTTGATACGCAGCAGCAGGAACGGAAGGCCCAAACCCCAGAAGCCTTTTCTGCAAAAGGTCCAGGGCTTGATAATAAAATGGTGCTTTCATTCTTATTAATGGGGGAATTGATTTAAGGACCAGACCCAGCAGATTATTGATCAGTATTAATCATTAGAAAATACCAAGTTAATGAATTTAACTGCCAGGAGATCTCTGTGGGACCTGCGGGGAGGCCAGCTAGATAAAATAACCTTGTTCCCTTCCAGTCCAGCTAAGAGACAGGTGTCTAGATTTTTCTAAGGAAAAAGAGGCAAAGTAGAAGTCAGTGGGAGTTAAACAGTTTCTCCTTCCAGCTGCATTGCTATTGGGGCTGAGTGATCATCCAAAGACTGTAGCACACATCTGCTACCACTGCCACTCCCTTTTTCTGACTTTTTAAAATAAACTTTTTATTTTAGAAGTTTTCAATTTAGAGAAAAATTGCAAAAGTAGTAGAGAGTTCTGGTACACCCCACGCCCACCTTCCCCTATTCTTAAATCTTACCTTTGCATTGTCACAATTAATGAATCAATATTGCCACATTATTGTTAACTAAAGTCTGTATTTAATTCAGATATTCTTAGTTTTTATCGATCCTTAATTTCCCTTTCTGCTCCAGGATCCCATCTGGGCCACCACAGTTTCCATTCAATCACCTGTTCAATTACCAAGGCTCCTCTTGACTATTTTGAGGAGTTACTGTACAGTTTTGTAGAATGTTCCTCAGTTGGGTCTTTTCTTGGTAAAAACTTCTTATCTTGAAGCTTTTCTTGTGTGTAGACTGGGTTATAGCCTGGGTGAGGAAGACCGCAGAGGGAAAGTGCCGTTCATGTCACGTTCATGTCAAGGGTGCCTGCAATCAGCATGGTTCGTCACTATGATGTTGACCTTGATCACCTGGCAGAGTAGCGTACGTCAGGTTTCTCCTCCGTGAAGCTTCTTACCCTCCCCTTTTTCATACTGTCCTCTTTGGAAGGAGGCCACTATGCATAGCCCGTACCTAAGGGTTGAGGGTTTATGCTCCACCTCCTTGAGAGTGGAGTATCGACATCAATTATTTGGAATTCTCCTGCACAGGAGACATGCTTATATTATCATGGATATTTGTGTTTATACTTTGGGCTATGACTCAGTTTACATTTTTGTTGTTCAAATTGTTCCACCTTTGGCCATTGGGAGCTCTCTCAGTTGGCTCTTGTGTGTCTTTGACACACCCTCATCATTGTACAGTTTTTTGTTTGTTTTTTGAGCACTTTCTTACTTTTTTGGCAATACAAAATGCTCTAGGCTCATTTTATGACCTTTATAAAATGTTCTGTGTGTGTTTGGCTGCATCAGGTTTTAGCTGCAGCATGCGGGCTTTGTTGCTCCAAGGCATGTGGAAGGTCTGTCTAGTCAAGGCTGTGGTTTATCCAGTAGTCATGTATGGATGCGACAGTTGGACCATAAGGAAGGCTGAGCGCCAAAGAATTCATGCTTTCAAACTGTGGTGCTGGAGAAAACTCTTGAGAGTCCCTTGGACAGCAAGGAGATACTAAGTCGCTTCAGTCGTGTCCGACTCTGTGTGACCCCATAGACGGCAGCCCACCAGGCTCCCCCGTCCCTGGGATTCTCCAGGCAAGAACACTGGAGTGGGTTGCCATTTCTTTTTCCAATGCATGAAAATGAAAAGTGAAAGGGAAGTCGCTCAGTCGTGTCCAACTCCCAGCAACCCCATGGACTGCAGCCCACCAGGCTCCTCCGCCCTTGGGATTTTCCAGGCAAGAGTACTGGAGTGGGGTGCCATTGCCTTCTCCATCCATGCTGCTGCTACTGCTGCTGCTAAGTCGCTTCAGTCGTGTCTGACTCTGTGCGACCCCATAGACGGCAGCCCACCAGGCTCCCCTGTCCCTAGGATTCTCCATCCATACCCTCTTCCAACTCTGTCCACAGGTACCTCCAGTCCTGTCCAAACACTCCAGGCACAGTCATCTTTCCAAAACACAAATCCTACCTTGTTACTTCTTTTTTAAGATATTTATTTGTTTGGTGTTTATTTATCTGGGGGCAGCAGGTCTCAGTTACAGTATGTGGGGTCAAACCCATTGGGAGTGCAGAGTCTCAGCCACTGGCGCACCAGGGAAGTCCCCCTACCACTTCTTTCCCTGGCTCTCCTTCATGTTTAGAATTAATCTTTCCTGGGGCTTTAGATTTAGTGGGGAAACAAAACAAACACCAAAAAGACAAGAGTGAGCAAGTACATTAAATATATTAGCAAGTGGTGATGAAAACTACAACCGCAATAACAGTGAAGAAAGCTAAAACAGTGGCGAGAGAGCATGTTAGCAGTGACCTTTCAGATAACATGATGAAGGGGAGGCGGTCTCTCTAAGGTGGGGGCATTTGAGTAGAGACGGGAGCACTTAGTAGGTTCTGAGTAAAAATTAGTTGACTAAATAACGGAGTGTCTCACTGAATGAAAGACTCAACTCATTTTTCTAGAGGTCTTTCCCTCGAGCTAATATTGTTCCAAGTCACAAGCATGAGGCTTGGGAGACCTGAGTGGGAGTTTTAATTAAGTTGATACGCAGCAGCAGGAACGGAAGGCCCAAACCCCAGAAGCCTTTTCTGCAAAAGGTCCAGGGCTTGATAATAAATCAGGTGTTTCCCTCGAGCTAATATTGTTCCAAGTCACAAGCATGAGGCTTGGGAGACCTGAGTGGGAGTTTTAATTAAGTTGATACGCAGCAGCAGGAACGGAAGGCCCAAACCCCAGAAGCCTTTTCTGCAAAAGGTCCAGGGCTTGATAATAAAATGGTGCTTTCATTCTTATTAATGGGGGAATTGATTTAAGGACCAGACCCAGCAGATTATTGATCAGTATTAATCATTAGAAAATACCAAGTTAATGAATTTAACTGCCAGGAGATCTCTGTGGGACCTGCGGGGAGGCCAGCTAGATAAAATAACCTTGTTCCCTTCCAGTCCAGCTAAGAGACAGGTGTCTAGATTTTTCTAAGGAAAAAGAGGCAAAGTAGAAGTCAGTGGGAGTTAAACAGTTTCTCCTTCCAGCTGCATTGCTATTGGGGCTGAGTGATCATCCAAAGACTGTAGCACACATCTGCTACCACTGCCACTCCCTTTTTCTGACTTTTTAAAATAAACTTTTTATTTTAGAAGTTTTCAATTTAGAGAAAAATTGCAAAAGTAGTAGAGAGTTCTGGTACACCCCACGCCCACCTTCCCCTATTCTTAAATCTTACCTTTGCATTGTCACAATTAATGAATCAATATTGCCACATTATTGTTAACTAAAGTCTGTACTTAATTCAGATATTCTTAGTTTTTATCGATCCTTAATTTCCCTTTCTGCTCCAGGATCCCATCTGGGCCACCACAGTTTCCATTCAATCACCTGTTCAATTACCAAGGCTCCTCTTGACTATTTTGAGGAGTTACTGTACAGTTTTGTAGAATGTTCCTCAGTTGGGTCTTTTCTTGGTAAAAACTTCTTATCTTGAAGCTTTTCTTGTGTGTAGACTGGGTTATAGCCTGGGTGAGGAAGACCGCAGAGGGAAAGTGCCGTTCATGTCACGTTCATGTCAAGGGTGCCTGCAATCAGCATGGTTCGTCACTATGATGTTGACCTTGATCACCTGGCAGAGTAGCGTACGTCAGGTTTCTCCTCCGTGAAGCTTCTTACCCTCCCCTTTTTCATACTGTCCTCTTTGGAAGGAGGCCACTATGCATAGCCCGTACCTAAGGGTTGAGGGTTTATGCTCCACCTCCTTGAGAGTGGAGTATCGACATCAATTATTTGGAATTCTCCTGCACAGGAGACATGCTTATATTATCATGGATATTTGTGTTTATACTTTGGGCTATGACTCAGTTTACATTTTTGTTGTTCAAATTGTTCCACCTTTGGCCATTGGGAGCTCTCTCAGTTGGCTCTTGTGTGTCTTTGACACACCCTCATCATTGTACAGTTTTTTGTTTGTTTTTTGAGCACTTTCTTACTTTTTTGGCAATACAAAATGCTCTAGGCTCATTTTATGACCTTTATAAAATGTTCTGTGTGTGTTTGGCTGCATCAGGTTTTAGCTGCAGCATGCGGGCTTTGTTGCTCCAAGGCATGTGGAAGGTCTGTCTAGTCAAGGCTGTGGTTTATCCAGTAGTCATGTATGGATGCGACAGTTGGACCATAAGGAAGGCTGAGCGCCAAAGAATTCATGCTTTCAAACTGTGGTGCTGGAGAAAACTCTTGAGAGTCCCTTGGACAGCAAGGAGATCAAACTAGTCAATCCTAAAGGAAATCAACCCTGAATATTGGAAGGACTGATGCTGATGCTGAAGCTCCAATACTTTGGCCACCTGATGCGAAGAACTTACTCATTGGAAAAGACTCTGATGCTGGGAAAGATTGAAAGCAGAAAAGAAGGGGATGACAGAGGATGAGATGGTTGGATGGCATCACTGACTCAGTGAATGAGTTTGAGCAAGCTCCAGGAGACGGTGAAAGACAGGGAAGCCTGGTGTGCTGCAGACCATGGGGTAGCAAAGAGTCAGGCACTACTTAGAGACTGAACAGCAATGACGTGTGGAATCTTAATTCCCCAACCGGATCAAACCTGCATCCCTTGCATTGCAATGCAAATTCTTAACCACTGGACCACCAGCGAAGTCCCCAGCTCATTTTATATATTTCCTACCCAAACCCTAGAATCAACCATTTCTCCACGGATCCTAGATTCCTTTTATTGGAGAAATCTGTATTAATTTTCATAATTGGTTGTTGTTTTGCTTCATTTTATTCATGAGTAAAAAAATAAGTCATGCTTGTTATGGACAATTTAGCAACTATATGAAAGAATACAGATGAAGACAATTAATCCTAATAAGCCAACAGCAGAGAAAGCCATAACTAACATTTTGGGGTGTTTTCATCCGGTCTCTTTTGCTAATTGCTTGCTAGCTGAGGAGTCTGTTCTGTATTTTCAATCTTGGTCTCCATCAGACCAAGGGGTATCCCCAGGGAGTAGGGAACTGGTTTTCCTCCCTGCCCCACAGCTGTGGTTGTTTGGAGCCCATGAGTCATTCTGGCTTTTTTTTTTTTAAGATTTTTCTTTTTTTGATGTGGACTATTTTGTAAGTGTTCATTAAATTTGTTACAATATTGCTTCCATTTTTTTTAGTCTTTTGGCCCAAGATACATGGGATCTTAGCTCCCCGACCAGGGATCTAACATGCAACCCTTCATTGAAGGGTGACATCGTAACCACTGCATCAGCAGGGAAGTCCCTCTGGCCTCTCTTGGGTTGCCTAGTCACTGGCCTCTGTGCTCTTCTCCTTCTGGGTGACCGCAGGTCCAAGAGGCCCAGGAGTCAGAGTGTGACTCTGAGGACAAGAATACTTCCTAGTTCAGTGAACCTGATCCCCATAGTTGACTGCACTTCCCTGTTTTCTAAGGATTAAACAAGATGTGTACAGTATGCTTAAAAGAGGGTCCGGAACATAACAGGTATTCGATATGTAAAAGCTATTATTATTTGTGTGTATGTCTTAAGTCGCTTCAGTCGTGTCCGACTCTTTGTGACCCCATATAATTATTGTTAATAATCTGAAGAAACACATCATATAATCACAGAAGGGCAGGTTTGGTGTGGTGGGTAGGCCTCTAGGATGTATTTGCACAAGGAAATTACCTCCCCCATGGGAACCTCATGAAATTCGTCTGTTAGATTCCCTGGTAGTTCAGCTGGTTAAGAATCTGCCTGCAATGCAGGAGACCCCGGTTCAATTCCTGGGTCAGGAAGATCCGCTGGAGAAGGGATAGGCTACCCACTCCAGTATGACTGGGCTTCCCTGGTTGCTCAGCTGGTAAAGAATCCGCCTGCAATGTGGGAGACCTGGGTTCAATCCTTGGGTTGGAACGATCCCCTGGAGAAGGGAAGAGCTACCCACTCCATATTCTGGCCTGAAGAATTCCATGGACTACAGTCCATGGGGTCGCAAAAAGTCAGACACGATTGAGCAACTTTCACTTTCATTTTCCCAATAATTTGAGCAGACTGGATGAGGAACTGTCTCTCTACAAGATCAGCAAATGAAAAGAGGGCCCTTAGGATTTAACTGAAAAGAATTCATACCTAGGGAGAGGATTGCATTTCTGTTGAGAACATGGGCTCTAGAGCTGGGCTGCCCAGGTTCAAATCCCAGATCCATCACCTACGTGCCAGGTCCCCTTTATCCTGTCAGCTGTTTAACCTCACCAGGCCCAATGTAAGAAGAACAATATTACATATTCTATAAGGTTGCAGTGAATACTAAATAAATTTACAAAAGTAAGAACTGAAAATTGTACCTGGCACAAAGTAAGCACTCAATTCATATTATTTACTGTTTTTATTATTTCATCATTCAGAACTCTTTGGATTGCAAATAATTGAAAAATTACCTTAAAATTGCTTAAACCAAAGTGACTTTCTGGTGACCTAAACAGGGAGGGGATATATGTGTGTGTGTGTGTGTGTGTGTGTGTGTGTCTGGTGACCTAAACAGGTAGGGCATAGATGAGAGTGAGTATGTGTGTGTGTGTGTGTGTGTGTGTCTGGTGACCTAAATGGAAAGGGGATATGTGTATGTGTGTGTGTGTCTAGTGACCTAAATGGGAGGGAATATATGAGAGTGTGTGTGAGTGTGTGTGTGTATGTGTGTGTGTCTGGTGACCTAAACAGGGAGGGGATATATGAGTGAGTGTGAGTGTGCGTGTGTGCGTCTGGTAACCTAAACAGGGAGGGGATATATGAATGTGTGTGTGTGTGTGTGTGCGTGTGTGCGTGTGTGTGTGCTGTGCTTAGTCTGTCAGTTGTGTCTGACTCTTTGGGACCCCATGGACTGATGGGGTCCCAAAGAGTTGGACCCGTAGCTGATTCATTTTGCTGTACAGTAGGAATTGACACAAGATTGTAAAGCAACTATTTGTTGCTGTTGCTGTTTAGTCATTAAGCCGCAACTAACTCTTGCGACTCCATGGACCATAGCCCTTGAGGCTCCTCTGTCCATGGGATTCTCCAGGCAGAAGTACTGGAGTGGGTTGCCATTTTCCCCTTCAGGGGATCTTCCTGACCCAGGGATTGAACCCTACATTGGCAGGGGGATTCTTTACTGCTGAAGCACAAGGGAAGCCCTAAGTAACTATACTACAATAAAATGTAATAAAAATTAATTTTTAAAAATGAAAGAGACTTTTTAGCTCATGTAACCAGATCCCAAACGTTCATAGCGATCAGGTCCTGTGCGCTTCCCAGAACAATCACTGTGACTGAGGGGACCTAGCATGCAACTTGCCACTTTGAGTCACAGGTTTCACCCCTAAAATAATCACAGGGGAGAGATGTGGGGATGCCTAAAGCAATAGATGCCTTCCTTGAAATGGCTTCCCTTTTCCCTGAAGACACAGATTAAAAGGAGAAACCTCCGAGGGGCTAAGCATTGAACTAATGGGGCAAGTCAAAGACAGAGTCCCTACATAGCAAGGCTCCTGGGGAGGGGAGAGGAATAAGTCAAGCAAAGCTGGGCAAACAGGAAGCAAACCTATGGGCAAGAATCACCTTCCACAGCATCCTGACCTCCCACTAAGTATAGGAGAATCTCCTAAAAGGCTCCCCACTGGGCTCTGTTAGGAAAAGCGAAATGCCATCAAACTGAAGTCAAGAGTCCTGGGTCCAAGTCCTGGTTCTGTGGTTTGGCGTGGGGCAGGTGACTTGCTCTAGTCCCGGCCCCTACCTTGTCTCTTGTCATTAAGCAATGAGTCAGCCCTAGAGATCCCTGAATCCCTGACCACACCAGCAATTGCTCTCCTGTGTTGATTTTTCTTCCAAATAAAGAAACTGTGGCATACAGGAGAGGAGCCCAGTTCAGATATCAGAACCCAGGAACCACACAGAGCTGGGGGATCATAACAAGGGAGGAAGGGAATACAAATATGTGCTAGTGCCTAGTCCATGCCAGGAACTGACGTTTCAACGTTATCTCCAGTGTCTGGTGCCAAGCGGCCCCGATGACTGTGGTCAGTTGTTGGCATGCCATGCGGGAATAGTTTCCAGCATTTCATGGAGGCCCAATTACAGTCTGGCTAGTTGAGCACCGTGCTGTATTTGCTACCGGGCAGCTGGGCTTGGGGTTGCCAGAGGCCCTGAGAGAAGAACCATGAGCCCACCCTTCCGAATGGGTGTCTCTGCAGGACTCCTGGATGAAACTGTTCCACTCGTCTTATCCTTCCTGGATTCCCAGGCTGGACTTGGTGCCCCTGTTGACGCTCCTCCAGCTCTGCTTCTCTCTTAGCACCTACAGCCCTGATTTGTCATCTCCAGCCAATGTCTGCCGATCCCCCTGACTCTGTAAGCAGTGGGGCTGAGCTTCCTCCAGCCGCTAGTGTTGATCCTGGCACAGAGCAAGTGATCTACATTTGCTGAATGAATGAATTTAGATAATCCAGAATACTCTTTCTGGCTCAGCATTGCAAAGCAGGAAAAGATGGAGTGAATATGACTTTGGGCAAGTCACGCAATCTCTCTGGACCTCAATTTTACTTCCTGTAACACAGATATAATAATAATCTGTCCCTATCTTATGGGACTGTTTTGATGATTAAAGAGATGATGTATACAATACTACTAACTACCCTTACTTGAATGTTCCTTATATTACTGGTGCTGTATTAGGCTTCAGATAATGTATTTGAAATGATAAATATAATGGACCTTAACATATATTTGTTTTCTTCCCCCAAAGCTACTTTAAAGTTTAAATGTTGAAGTAAAATGTTATTTGGTGAAGGGATACATATATGTATGTATATATGGATGGACAGATGGATTGATGGCTTCCAGAAGCCTTCACACAGGAGGGGAATGAGCATGTATAGGTGTACCATTGACCCAACAGAAGCTTAAACGCTTGTAGAATAACTACCTTGGACTTCACAGAGTTCCTGGATATGGAGGTTTGGCTTTAATTAAAGTCTCAGCACAGTGTTAAATGCCATTTTATTTTAGTTCATAATTAACACTAATGAGATGAGTAGATCACAAATAGCACGCATTCTGAGAAAGTGAAAAACAACCTCTGAGCTTGGTTGTTTCAGCTTTCGCTTACCCCCCCTCCCGTGTTCTGTTCAATTAAAAGTTTTAAGAAAATATTGCAACCACACTCACTGTCTTTATGGTAATGAAGCATATTAATTTGACTGTGATGAATACAATATTCCACTGACTTTTTTATTCCCTTATCTACAAAAGTTTAAAATAATGGGCCAATTAAATCAGGAGAGAAGAAAGCAGGATTTTCCTGGAGCTCCAATTCAGCAGCCAAAGAACCAAAAGAACAAAATTCTGTGACAGTCTCGTCTACTGGCAGTAGCTGAGAGACACTAACACATAAAGACAGATGTGGGCCAGGGCAGAACTAGGTCTGCATTAGGGCCCCTGGTCAAGAGACCAGGCTCCAGACTCGCCTCCAATATTTTCTCAGTGAGTCTTTGTTGGGTGGATAGATATGGATGAATGGATGGATGGAAGGGAAAGATGAACCAGACCACACATTCCAAGGTCCCATTCTTCTTGAGGTAGCAAATTACGTCTACTCTGAAGCTGACCTAACCCTTCCAAGAACCTAGAAGTTCTTAGAGGCAGAACTTATAACTTAAGTTCTATAACTCTGATCTCTTTATCCCAGAGGCATAAGAACAAATATAGAGCTCACCTGTGCTTGAGTATGCCAGCCCCCAGGCCTCTGGAACAGAGGCCCCAAACCAGCTAACCCCAGAAAGGCTGAGCCTTGGTCAGTAAAGGGGGATATCCCAGAGCAGGCCTACGACCCTAAAACAAGGTCAAGCTATCTCCACGGGCACCTCTAGAAGGCTTCCCACCTCCATGTGGTCCTTTAGTCATCAACTCCATGTTACCACCATTGTGTTATTTGAGGCAATCTGCAGATACATATGCCATAATCTCTACATATTTTGTCACTTTCTATTCTGTTCTCTACATTGCAAACATTATAAAATGTAACACACACACATTCACACTCATGATGTTGTTCCTTTGCTTAAAATACATTGTGCCAAGAATGAACAACCTTAACATTTTCTACAAGAGTTCAGGCCTAACCCTAGAGTGCCTCTCAACCTTTTCTGACACCATACTATCTACCCCTGCTCATTTCCTGCCCCTAACACTAGACTCAGTCAGTTCCCAAAAAAGTCTTCAGCAATCAGGTGCCTGCTCACCTCAGGACCTTTGCACAGGCTGTCCCTTTTTCTCAAATGCCCTTGTCCTACCGACCATCTAGTTAAGGCCTAATGATCCTTCAGGTCTTAGCTTAAGCATCACTTCCTCAAGGAAGGCATCCCTGATGAAACTCCCTATACTGATTCCAGCCTGGGTTGCATCCTATGTTTATGTTGTCACAGCCCCGAGTGTTTGTTCCTTTATAGGAACTTACCACTTACCATGAATTGTAATTATATGCTTGTGCTATTGTTTTGAGGCAGGTACCTCTGCCTCATTAGGCCATTTGCACAATTGATTTCTAATCACTGTGTTTCTATTGCTTAGGACAGTGCCTGACTCGTAATAGATACTCAATAAATATTTGTTGAATGATTGAATGAATAAATGCCTAATACAAGAGATTTAGCCCTTTTCACTCTACTACATGGCTTTCATTTTGGGATTTCTTAGTTTCTGGGCACCTGGACTAGGCTTTATGCTGGGATCTTACATGCTATCTGCCCTTGCTCTCAAGCAGTTCACAGTGTGACAAGAAACAGGTGCATAAGTAGACAATGACGATACAGAGTGCCGAGTGCCACAGTGGATGTGCGTGCAGGGTCTCTTGCAAGCAGGTAAGAAATGCTTTCACTCAGGAGGCTCCCCAAAGGAGATTATTTCCTAAGGTGAATCTGAAAGGAAGAGATGTTGAGAAAAGAAATAAGGGTGGAGGTAAAATTTTAGGTAAAAGGACCAGCAGGCAGGAAAGCTCAGAAAGCAGAGCCTAGTCCTGGAGGAAACGTGAGCCCCTGTGATGACTGTGCCTTGGCTGAAAAGGCAGTACTGTGAGAGATGAGGTTGGGAGGTAGGCAGGGACCAGATCACCGAAGACTCTCAATGAGTCAAAGAAGGGACTGGCCTGTGACACCTGTGACTTGGAGAACCCCCTCAGAAAACACTTTGGAAAAGAAATGTTCATGGTGATGGTTTAGTCACTAAGTTGTGTCCAACCCTTGTGGCCCCATGGACTGTAGCCTGCCAGGCTCCTCTGTCCATGGGATTCTCAAGGCAAGAAGACTGGAGTGGGTTGCCATTTCCTTCTCCAGGGGATCTTCCCAACTCAGGAATTGAACCCTGGTCTCCTGCATTGTAGGCAGATTCTTATTTCATTGGGAAATATTGAGCCTGTTTCCCCAGATACAAAGGATTGAGCCTGGGGAAACAGAGGCTAAATCCCAGGGCTGTCAATAAAACTGCTTTTCAGAATCCAAACTTTCTTTTCCAAAGGGTGCTTGGTGTGGCTGACCTTGCTTATTCATTGCAGGGAGAATTAATTTCAGGATGGAGAATTTTTTTAAAAATACAAGATTAAGCAGTGTAATCAGCTGCTGCAGAGAGTTGGAAATGCAATAAATAATAATAGCATTGAGAGCTGTTTTTAATAACTCACCAGTGTAATTTAGCCCTGGCTTCTTGGAGCATATGTAAAATATGTCATGATGTATGTAATGGCAAATGCCTCATTGCTGGCCTCTGAAGACAAATGTTTTCCCAGGAGGAGAAGAGGGGGTGGGAAAGTGGAGGACATGATTTGCAAACTGGGTGTAGGAAGGCAAGCATCATTCATTCTGACACCATTAATTTTAAATTTGTGATCGTTTGCAGAGGTGATAGGCTTTAGTCGGTTTGTCTTCAGGGACAAGCAGGTTAATAGCAATAATATGGTAAAGGAGAGACTCATAATCTGTAAGAGACTATGTTATTTTTGTACTCTGTAGACCCGCCATTTGCATGCAGTCCATATTCTAATTACAGATCATCCTTGTCTATTACAGCAAGTCCCCAGGGGACTGATGTCTTGGCAGCATTTGCTTTACTTAGTTGAGTCACTAAATATTCATGAGACCATTGAAATGTGTTATTTAAAAGTTTTTGACAGAGTATGACTTTTAATAATTCATATGGATTACACCCCCCCCCCCCCCCCCCACACACATACAAAATCCAAATTAATGGTTTGGAGCCAGGAGTCCTCCCCTCTGAGGGAGGCATCATAACACAGTTAAAATAAGATGGACTTTGGAGTCAGATAAGTTCAAATTCCATATCTACCACTTACAAGTTGTGACCTTCTATCAACTTACTTAAACGCAGAGGCTGTATTCCTCATCTATTAAATGACAGTGATGATGTGATGGTGATGACGGCTAATGTTATGGATCATCTATTGCATTAGTTTCATCCCAATGGTAGTGTGACATAGGTAGAATACTATGATAATGACCCCTATTTCACAGATGAGGAAAACTGAAGCTTGGAGCAGTCAAGTAACTTTCCCAAAGCACGGGGCTAGTAAATAACCATTCTAGGACCCAAATCTGGGTCTGTCTCACTTCCAAGCTGATGCTATTAAGTGTACTGTGCTAGTCTCTGATACTAACTTCTCCAGCCGTGCAACATGAGAGGCCATGAGTGTAAAGAATAATTCCTGGCGACATAATAGACACTTTATAATGTCTCTTGTATCGAAGGACTAGATTCATCTTCCTTTGATGTGTTATTTCTAGCAAAATAGAGTACCATGTCTTTGTCAAAGTTTTATTAATGCCCTTATCATTCCATGGGGCTTCCCTGGTAGCTCAGTTGGTAAAGAATCTGCCTGCAGTGTGGGAGACCGGGGTTTGATCACTGGGTTGGGAAGATTGCCTGGAGAATGGAAAGGCTACTCACTCCAGTATTCTGAACTGGAGAATCCCATGGTCTATATAGTCCTTGGGGGTCACAAAGAGTTGGACACAACTGAGTGACTTTCACTTATCATTCCATACCCTTGTCCAAGTCACTCCATACCTTTGTCAACCTCAGGTTTAATCAATAAAATGAGGGTGAGTGTACCACTGGTTTGGGTGTAAATTAATACAATCACTTTAGAAAACAATTTAGCAATATTTAAGTTGAAGATGCACAAACTCTGTGATGTAGCAGTTCTACTCCCTCAAAACAGAATGTCTCCACCTCTGCACTCTTGATATATTGGGACAGATATTTCTTTGTTGTTAGGGCCGTTCTGTGAATTGTAGGATATTTAGCAGCATCCCTGGCTTCTATCCACTAGATTCCACTATGGTTCCCAGTTGAAACCACACAGAATGTCTGTCTCCAGACATTGGCAATTGTCCCCTGGGGGCAAAGTTGCCATTGAGAACCACTACCCAAAAAGAAGTCTTGCAACAACAGAAGCATGTTCAATATTGATGAGACTCACAAGGTTTGCAATAGCAGAACAGAGGTAACAAACTGTCTGGTAACAGTTGAATGCTGCATTTATCATGGTATAGCCACCGAATGGAATATAATACAACAGTAAAATGGAAAAACTACAGTTTCATATGTCAACATGGATGAATTTCATGCACATAGATTTGAGCAAAAAATAAAAGCAAATTATAGAAGCCTACATGTGATATGATTCTATGTAATGTTAAATAACACATAAAATGATGCTATATATGATTTAAGGAATATACATATATACTTGTATGTAGTAAAACTAAAAAGAAGTGCATGGAAATGAAAGTCACTGAGTTTAGGATATGGTTAAAAACAACCAAAAGGTGGGGAAGGGGCTGCAATCAAAGCAGGGTACATGGGCTTCAACGCTATTGGTATAGCTTTATTTCCTAAGACAGGTATGTGAGTATTCATCAGATTCTTTTTCGTACCTCTTTCTATGTCTGAAATATTTTATAATGCTTTTTAAAGGAGTTAGAGTACTTGAGTTCTAAGAAGGAAGAACATATAGAAAAACCAGTTGGGGAATTTTCCTGATTATGCGCATCTGCCTCTTAGAGATTTTAAAATCTTTCACCCACCAGTTCACTCCCCATCTCATCAAGCAAGAGTCACTGCCTTGACCACTCTTCCCAGGAGGAATGTGTCATCTCTCAGGTGTTACAGGACTTAGAATCAGTGATTGCTGGAGAATTCTTCAGGATGCTTCCTCTGGTTTATTCTTCCCCTTTAATATTCTCCAATCTCATTGAAAATGGATTTGGGGTTCTATTAGGTAGGTAAAGTGAAAGTGAAGTCGCTCAGTCGTTTCCAACTCTTTGCGACCCCATAAACTCTAGCCTACCAGGCTCCTCTGTCCATGGGATTTCCCAGGCAATAGTACTGGAGTGGGTTGCCATTAGGTAGGTAAACACATAAGCAAACATCTCTGCCTTCAGTGTTCAAAGCTCAACCCATGGGCTGTCCCATGTCAGGCTTTAGACAAGTGTATCTCTGGCAGGGTAGAAAGGGATGCTCCTAGAAGGAAGGTGGATGCTCTTGCCAAAGTATTTGAAACCACTATGTGTATTCCTGGTCAACAGAGGTGTCCTGGGACTCAGGAAGCGTGACTGGCTTCATTTCATAGGTGAGCCTCAGCAAGGTCAAGTCATTTGAAGGTCATCCAGCTAGTGAGTGTCAGAGACATGCATGGACCCAGGGACTTCAAACCACCTGTCCGTGTGCCTGTGCAATGCTGACTTCCTTGATTCATAATAATTCTCACAATTGGAGCTGAGAGTTAGCCAGCAATGCAAGAAATTAAAGCAAAAGATTCCCCCCAGCCCCAAAGCTCATGATTAACAAATACGTGCTCTACATTCAGAGAAAAAAAAACAAATTAGAAGAGTGTCGAGAGTCATGACTTTAACTCAGCTCAGAGATGGGACTACCAGACAACCTGACCTGCCTCCTGAGAAATCTGTATGCAGGTCAAGAAGCAACAGTTAGAACTGGACATGGAACAACAGACTGGTTCCAAATAGGAAAAGGAGTACATCAAGGCTGTATATTGTTACCATGCTTGTTTAACTTATATGCAGAGTACATCATGAGAAATGCTGGGCTGGAAGAAGCACAAGCTAGAATCAAGATTGCCAGGAGAAATATCAATAACCTTAGATATGTAGATGACACCACACTTATGGCAGAAAGTGAAGAAGAACTAAAGAGCCTCTTGATGAAAGTAAAAGAGGAGAGTGGAAAAGTTGGCTTAAAACTCAACATTCAGAAAACTAAGACCATGGCATCTGGTCCCATCATTCCATGTCAAATAGAGGGTGAAACAATGAAAACAGTCAGACTTTATTTTTGGGGGCTCCAAAATCACTGCAGATGGTGCCTACAGCCATGAAATTAAAAGGCACTTACTCTTTGGAAGGAAAGTTATGACCAACCTAGATAGCATATTAAAAAGCAGAATATTACTTTGCCAACAAAGGTCCATCTAGTCAAAGCTACGGTTTTTCCAGTAGTCATGTATGGATGTGAGAGTTGGACTATAAAGAAAGCTGAGCGCTGAAGAACTGATACTTTTGAACTGTGGTGTTCAAGAAAACTCTTGAGAGTCCCCTGGACTGCAAGGAGATCCAACCAGTCTATCCTAAAGGAGATCAGTCCTGAGTGTTCATTCGAAGAACTGATGCTGAAGCTGAAACTCCAATACTTTGGCCACCTGATGCAAAGAGCTGACTCATTGGAAAACACCCTGATGCTGGGCAAGATTGAAGGCAGGAGGAGAAGGGGATGACAGAGGATGAGATGGTTGGATGGCATCACTAACATGAGTTTGGTTAAACTCTGGGAGTTGTGATGGACAGGGAGGCCTGGCATGCTGCAGTCCACGGGGTTGCAAAGAGTCAGACATGACTGAGCAACTGAACTGAACTGAACTGAAAGGTGACTGAGTTGACTTTAGCCAGGCAGAGGAAAGAAAGAGCATTCTATGGGAAACAGACAGACACGGGAATGAGCAGGGCAGTGCAAGTCAAGTTCTGTGTGCTAGAAAGGCAATGTTAAACGCATTCGCTCTGGAACAAAACTGGCTGGAACCGGTGCCCATCTGTGGTTCTGTTTGGAATGTCAGTCACTGGACTGGAGATTCTGTGATGACTGGGATTAATCTTAGTCACAGTTGGATCGCTGGTGCCTAGAGAACATGATATTGGAGAGAGGAAGAAAGCAATGAAGAAGAGGAGGGAAGGAAGGAAAGAATGTGTGCTGAAATTCCAACAGAGCCTAGATCCCTCCTGAACAAGCAAAACAGGTAAAAATTGAAACACATTGGTGGATATTTAAATGCCATTACTCACTTGCTTTATTTACAAATGAACATCCACAGCAGTCAAGTTTTGCTCAAACCTAAAAATGATTCAGGCTAACAATCAAGGCAAATCTTGTGCACTTGTTAATTAATGTGCTCATTACTCTTCCCTGCTGGGAAGCATCCACTCCTGTGTTCTAGCCTGCTTTTAGCAGAGAGACCTGTGTCTGTGATAGGGGAGGGGAATATAGGTGAGATGCAAAATGAAGAATGAAACCTGCAGGCTAGATGTGTAAAGGGATGGAAAGAGGAGAGGTCTTGAAGTTATCCCAAAGGACACCGAATTCTTGAAAGAGCATTCAGAATCCTCCCCAAACGAATCTTGTGAAGTGCTTGGGATAATCTTTCCTGAGGATTTTCTAAAATCCAGGAAGAAAACCCAGGAAGTTTCTATCCCATTGTCTCTCCTCCCTACCCTCCACACTGCCCCTGTCTCCATGGAGCTGATGATAAAATCAGATAAACAGATCTGCCTTTGGGAATTGCCCAAGGAGAGATTGGGACCCAAGGGGTGGAGACTCTCCCCCCTTGGATTCCATGGGAAGTTGGCTGAAGCAGGTCAGCTCTCCTCAGTACTGTGTTTATGAGAGAAGGGCTTGCGGCTCAATACACTGAGGCTTTTACCTTTCAGCATCTGCCCCTTCCCTTAAATACACTATCAGGAGCAATAATGGCTAGTGAAGAAGTGGAATCATTGTTGAGACCAAGTGAGTTAACAGAGTATATAAAATCTCTAACTCTGGGTTGTTACTGTAGCTATTGGGAGGAGACGCAAAGGGCCTGAGAGAAAGGACTAGCAGAAACAGGAAAATCGTGGCCCATGACCAGCTCTCAGCCCTGCCTCTCACGGCCCCCACGGCTAACCATTGGGAGTCGGCGTCTTGGGGAGTTCATGAGCCTCTCAGTGAAAGAACGCACAGAAAACCTGAACTCCAGGCCTGGCTCTGCCACCAACTAGTTTTATCACCTCCTGGGAAAACCTGTCTTGTGATAATTATGGCGCAATGGTAAAGAATCCACCTGCCGATGCAGGAGACCCGAGGGACCTGGGTTCGCTCACTGGGTCAGGAAGATTCCCTGCAGAAAGAAGCGGAAACCCACCCCAGTATTCTTGCCTGGAAAATTCCACGGCCAGAGGATCCTGGCCGACTACAGCCCATGGGATTGCAGAGTTGAACACAATCGAGTGACTAACACACAACTCAGACAATTAAAGTACAGGAAAAAACCTGTGTGAAAGCCCCACACAGGACCTGATCCGTGAAAAATGCCGAGAGCATTTCATTTCCCTCTCTTCTCCCCTGTTTTCTTACCTGTAAAATGAAAGCAGTGCTGCGTCATAATTTAAAAGTTTATTAAGCAGAGGGGCACTTTATTTTTTCAACAAGTATTGTTGTTGTTCGGTTGCTCTGAAGTACTGTTCAGCAAGTATTAAACTACCTCATTATGCAAAGTAATTTAAAAGGTGAAGCTGAATTTTGCAAAATATTAATAGAAATCCTAAAGGACTTTTAAGACATTGTGAACTTCCTAATGGAAAAGACTTTTTCTCTCCATTTGTTCTCAGTGTCTGACAGAGGCCCAGTAATAATATCTGAAAAAGGAGAGAGAGAAAGGAAAAGAAGAAAGAAGGCAGGGAGGAAAGAGAGGGAGGGGGGAAAGGAAGTGGGGGGAATGAAAGAAAGAAGATATCATCACATTAGTATTGTACAGTTATCATTATAAAATTAAACATATCCAGTTAGTGCCCCCGAAAGGGCACCAAGATAAAGGCTATGATAACAAACACAATAATAATGACTTTCATATTTTGACCAGTGATGAGAATAGTAATGATTTTCTCTCTGAACTATAACCACCTTGCAGTTAAATAGTTTGCTTTCTGGTAGAATTGAGAGCTCTGAGATGGCACACTGAGGAATTCTTTCATTTCTTTCCCATCTTTTAAAGAAAAGAAATCTCCAAATGCAATTATTGGCATTATTTTTATACCAACTGCAGCAGAACATTCCAGAAGGTGAGGCTTCTACCAAATTAGCTTATCCAGATGAGATTTAGACCTGACTTTACCAGGAGAACCATGCAGAAACCCACATACAAGCGGCAAGCCCTGAGGAGTCAAGCAAATGTGAACATGGCATTGCACATGTGTTTTCAGTTAACTAAGTGACCTTCTCCAATACTGGGGGCCCTGGACCAAAGGACACCTCTGTTTACTTTAGGTTGTACAGCAAAAATCAAGCTGTGAGCAGTGGAAGTAACTAATTAAAATCGAATTTTATTTTCTGTCTGATGGGAGATGACACAAACGAAGATGAACCAGCAGCAAATCAGACTCATCTGAAACCATTTGTCTGGAAGGAGAATTTGTAGCTAGAGAAGAGATGTTCAAGCACCTAGAAATTTCCAGAGAAAGTCTTATTCTCATACCTGAAATAATACTTTTTTCTTCCCAGATCCAAACTGTGTGTACATACTCAATCTGTGACTTCTCCATGGGACCCAGCTGATTATGATCTCCTGGAGCATATGGATAATAATAATGATAATGATACTAATATAGTTCTTTCTATGAATAATTGCTTACTCATTTCCATCTTCACAACAACTGTCTGTTATATGTACTATGATCATATCTATTTTACTGTGAGAAAACTCAGGCCCCAAGAGGTTAAGTAACTCACCCATAGTCACAGAGCTAAATAAGAGGCAAAGTTAAGAGTCAGTGCAGGTGGTCTGGCCCCAGAGGCTTGCTCCAAACCTCTATGCCACACTGCTAATCACTGGATGTCCAGGACTGTGTAAAGCAGTTTATGGTAATATCACACATCTTCACTGCAACAATCTTATAATATGGGTACCAGGAGTATTCCCATTTTACAGGTGAGGAAGCTGGCTTCAAACACTTTAGTGACTTGTCCCAGGTCATACAGGTGGCAGAGCTAAAATTCACACCCAGAGATTCCCTGTACCTGTAAGCTGTTTGCTGAAAGCCACGTGCTATGGACTGAATGCTTGTGTCTCTGCCAAAATTCATATGCTGAAGCCCTAATTCGAAATGTGATGATACTTGAGGGTGGGGCCTTTGGGAGGTAATTACAATTCGATGGAGTCATGAGGATGGAGTCCTCAGGATGGAGTTCTCAGGATAGAGTCCTCGTGATTAGATTAGTGTCCTTATAGAAAGGGAAAGATTAGAGCTGCTCCCTCTTTCCACCATGTAAGGATACAGCAAGAAGCAACCATTTACAAGCCAGAAAGAGAGATCTTACCAGAACCCAACCATGCTGGTTCCCTGATTTCAGTCTTTCCAGCCTCTGAAATTGTGAAACATAAATATCTGTTGTTTAAGACACCCAGTCTACAGAAAAATTCTGTCATAGTATCCTAAGCTGGGGCTTCCCTGGTGGCTCAGTGATAAAGAATCTGCCTGCCAAGCAGGAGACATGGGTTCAGTCCCCGGGTAAAGAAGATCCCCTGGAGAAGGAAATGCGACCCACCCCAGTATTCTTGCATGGGAAATCCCATGGACAGAAGAGCCTGGCGGGTTACAGTCCATGGGATCGAAAAGCATCAGACACAACTTAGCAGCTAAACAACAACGATCCTAAGCTGACTAAGACGCTAGGCATTTTGAGTGTGACAGTCTTGGTTCTCAAGAGTCCTACGGGACCTTGAAAGCCACAGCCAATATTCATTTGTCAGACTGTGACAATTCTGAATTGGAATCCTGTGTTTTGTGGTGTCTGGGTCAGAGCAAAAGTCAGGTATCTGATACAAGAGATCAAGAGGTTGGCACACCACCCCCACCCCCACCATCCTCACTCAGAAGGAACATCTCATGAATGACCCAGTCCTTTGTTTCTTTATGGCAAATAGCCCAGAGAGGGGGGAAAAAAAAGGCTGTTAGTGCTGATAAAGAATTGAAGAAGGCCAGCAAAGATTCTTGGCCAAAAAATAATTTGGGACAAAGTGAGAAAAATGTCCAGCTCTATGCAGGCTGATATCTACAATGCAAACATATTCACCTTACAATCTATATGGAAATAAGAAAAAGCAATTTGTGAAGTGTTCCCGTTAGGGTAAGAATTTCTCGTCAAGTGAAAGACAGAACTTCAGTAAAAATTTAAAGGGAGGTTACACGTAGAGGGAAGATTTGTGCAGACACCACACGATGCTGGCTGAAAATGTGATGTGAGGAGAAAAGCAGGTTCTTTAATAAATAATTCACAGATCTCTCACAAGTGCCACACCACAGACACCCCACTTATTAGCTGGATGTGTGGGAGAGCGTGGCCTTTGAAGGCAGGCAGAGCTGCGTGTGGGCTTCCCCAGGGTCTCAGACGTTCCCTCAGACAGGGAAGCAGCTTGTATAAAGCATCCCACAATTTCTGGAAAATTGTAGTTAAGTCTGTGCAGTTATCTTTGAGGTAATTCACATGAAAGACAGATGTTCCTAAAGATCAGGGTTAGGAGACAATCAGGAGGGGCTTGTCTTTGAGGCCAGAATTCTCGAAAGAATGTGTTTGCATGGTGACAGCAAAGTATAAAAAGGGAACCACAGTTCCTCCTTGTCATGTCTTTTATTTCCAGAAATTCTATAAAGTGACCAAGGATTAAGTCTGGTTGCTGGCATCTGGCCTTGCATCTAACAAATGCTGAGTAATATATATGTTAGTGGAACTGAACTGAGAAAGTTGTGTGCAAGGTGAAATAATATAAAAGGCAAAAATGCCGGACAGAAATATGGCTGAGACCAGGGCCATCTACCCAGGGCTGACATCTAGAGCAGTAAGCATGCATAATCTTGCAAAGAGTGAAAGTGCAGAGGCAGGAGAAAGTCAGGGACAGCAGCAATCTTAAAAGGCAGATTTGTTGGAAAGGAAGCATGATAGAGACAGGCAGGAGCAGGTACAAACCAGGAGAGTTTGTAGGGAAGGCAGGAGAACAAAGAACTGACTTACCAGAAACTTGGAAAGAGCTGTACTCCTGATTTAGTTCCTCTTGTCTGGCTGTGCTGTGGCCTAAAATGCTACTAAGCTCCCTGAGTTAAGCACTGTACTTGCTAGGGCTCAGAGGGGAAAGCACAGGAAGGTGGGAAAATCTCTGGTCAGGTGTATTTGTCAGGCTTCCTTTGGGGCAAATGGAGTCTGAAAAGGCATTGTGGGGTCTGGAATGGCAGAGTGTGGGCTGGAATGGCAGGGTAAGAGTCCTGGTAAACCTGTGATAGTGAGGAGGGGGAGGAAGCACTCATAGTGCTGGACAATTTCCATGGTATAAATACTCTTGCTGTGGTTGATTTTAAGTCACCAAAGTTTTAACAGCTGCCTTGTTGGTTTCCTGAAATTTTAGCAATAAGCTTTCGCAAGCTGGAATGGATTGACTCCAGGCACTGCCCAGGCACCAGTGAAACTGGAGACTGGTACATAAGCCAATGCGGGAGTCGCAGAGCAAAGAAGACAAGAGTCTCGCTCAGACATGAGAATATGTCTCCCCCTATCACAGAGAAGGAAAGAAAGGAGAGCCCAGTGTTCACAGTTAGTTATTCTTTCTGTCTAAAATCAATTACACACAGGGGAGAAAATTTCAATAATTGGTCTTCCTCTAGCCCCAGACCCTCTAGAAGCAGCTAAAATTCTCAATTATCAGTTATCCTTCTGGAAATAGGTATATGCCAGCCTGTGTATGTGTGTGTCCCTTTTCAAAATTAAAATGAATGGTGAAATTAAAATGTCCCTTTTCAAAATTAAACTACTGTACTGAGCAACTATTTTCATTTAATTATATTTTTTTATATTCTTCCCCCAAAAGACAAATTTTAACTTATAATTAAATTTACAAGATGTATAGTTTTAATGACTATATAATATTCTTTATGGGCTTCCAGGTGGCTCGGTGTTAAAGAATGTGCCTACCAAGCAAGAGACACAGGTTTGATCCCTGGGTCAGGAAGATTCCCTGGAGAAGGAAACGGCAACCCACTCCAGTATTCTTGCTTGAAAAATCCCATGGACAGAGGAGCCTGGCAGGCTATAATGCATGGGGTCATAAAAGAGTCGGATATGACTTAGCAACTAAACAACAATGATATTCCTTATATTCCATTCTTATAATAGCTGTATAGTATTCCTTTTATGTATGCACTGTAATTTACTTAACCAGTTTCCTCACTGATAAGCATATGTATTTTTCAGTCTTTTGCTGTTATGAACAAATGATGGGATAAATATCCTATACGCACACATACACACACACATATATATATATACTTGTACAGACACACATGCATCTCTCTCTGTGAAATTTCAGAACCCAAGGGTGTATACTCTATTTATTTCTGATGAGTTTTTACCCTCCCAAGAGATTTCTTGAATGTACATCCCCACCCACAATTCATGAGAGTCTTTTTCCCACACGGTTGCCAACATAGTGTCGTCTCAAAATCTGAGACCAGCATTTGTTAAGTGCATACTCTGTTCTCATATGTGGCATGGGTTCTCTTATTTGAGGTAGGTCTATTCACAGAAGAGGAAACTGGACCTCATGGAGATCAAATAACTTTCCCAAGGACAGGTCTGTGACATTAGTCTCCAATCTTCCCTCTTCACCACTTTGACTACTGTTCCCCACCAGGCTTATTGCTGACAATCAGTGTAAGAAAATTGCAGAGTTCCCTATAGAGCCCCAAAGTTTAGGATACACCATGTATCTTTTTCTTCTCTGTTTGTTTGTTTGTTGGTTTATTTCCAGAAGTTTTGCTCATTCAGTGCTCCCAAGTGATCATTTACTCAGCCTGACTACCCTCTTAATAATTTCCAATACTGATACAAAACCTGCCCAAGCACAAATGTAACTGTGGACTTGGCCCAGGTTATAGTTACTTTCTTGATGACTCCATTTTTGGGGACATTTTGTGTTGTCAAAGCAGGGGCCACCTGTATTCCAGAATAAGCCTGACTCTTTGCAACTGAAGAAGTAAAGACAAATTGTTGTCCTTTTTAAAAATAACCTTCAACTCCATCTCAGATGAAAAGTATAAGTCTCTTCCTTTTCTGTCTTCCTTTATGTCTACATGCACATGCATTCCCTCTGAGTATCAGACAGAGTATGTTATAAGACTTTGCCAATTACAGTCACACTTAAGCTTCCCCAGTGGCTCAGCAGTAAGGAGTCCACCTGCAATGTAGGGGACACACAGGAGACATGGGTTCGATCCTTGGGTCTGGAAGATCCCCTGCTGAAAGAAATCGCAACCCACTCCAGTATTCTTGCCTGGGAAATCCCATGGACAGGGGAGCCAGGTGGGTTACAGTCCATGGGGTCGCAAAAGAGCTGGGCATGATTTAGCGACTAAACAGCAGCAACAACAATTGGGTAGCTGATGGTTAGAGGTTGGATAAACTTTAGGGGGATTGCCTTAAGAGAAAATGAAATAAAAGCAAAGATTACTATGAAACAACATAGAGGTCGCCAGCTAGGAGGAGGAGAAAAGTGGAGGGAGCTGGGAGGAGAGGAAGGGAGGGAGGGAGGGAGAGACTGTGAGGAGAGACTGGTGGAAATAAACCGTGCGCTTAGAACAGCGGGAAAGGAGGCTTGGAAGCGTGACTTTCCGGCTTTAGATGCCCGCTTGGCGTCGTGCTGGTGTGCCAGTGTTCCGCGAGGATGTGGGCGGAGGGAGAGTCCGAGGGGCTTCATACACTGGGAATAGTGGTGGTCGTGTGCTCCTCTCTGAAACTTTTGCACTACCTCGGACTGATTGACTTGTCAGACGGTAAGCGAATCCTCGAGCTTCCTCGATTCATATAAATGTGTTTTCTGGCTTAGGTTGTTGTGAGAGTAGTTTAGAAAATGCACAAAAAGTAGCGCGTAGACCCGAGAGATTTGAAAAAGCCCGGCTGAATCAGAGCTGTGTTGATCCCAACCTTACTCCCAGCCCCGGGGAGTGATGCACTGTCCGTGGTGCTGAAACGTGGCGCCTGGAGAGTGGTGGGGAAGCAGAAGGGGATTAGGATCTTCTCTTCCCACCCTATATGCATGTGAGTCTTGGTGGGTTACTAGCTGTGTGAGACTAGCAGAATACATCAAAATTCTCTCTCGAATTGTCTGATAAGGTTGGTAGAAGTCGATAACTTTCAAAAGTCATTGTATTGATTAACTTTGTTTAAGAAGTAGTTGGAAAGATTATGGTAGTAAAAGATTTTGCAAAATGCCAATCACAGTGCCCAACAATGAAAAGACATTAAACAAAGATATAAATTTCTTTCCCCAACCTTTAACCCTTAATATTCAAAAGAACCCTTACTCTAAATCCACCTCATCTGCCATTCCTTACTGAAAATGTAGTTTAAAATTCAGGTTGGCCAGGCTGTTTATTACTGTAAAGTTAGTGACTTGGTTCCCAAAGTTAAAGGAGCTCAAAAAATGAAAATTATTTTCTTCCTTCTCATAAGATTTTGTTCCAAGTAGAACATAGTTTTTTATTATTCATATACATAAAATTAGGCTCCGAGAAACTTTCTAGATTCTAATTCTGATAAGCCATGCATTAAACAAGGCCAGCCTCCAACAATGTATATTAAATGCATGTTTGATGCATATTTGATGTATATTCTTTCATAACTGCATAGTGTAGACAGAATTCCTCTTCCAAGAGGTAACATACATAATAATGAAATACATTTTCAGACAAAGAATTAGCTAAATTATGAACCCAAAATAAGGGAGACCAGAGACTGAAGGACAGAATGATGTGGTTGGATGAGCTCTGGACTAGGAGCCGAGAGACCTGGTTTCTACCAAAAATCTGTCTCTGTTTAACTTTGGTAATATCACTGTTTTGTTTGGATCTCAATTTCCTATGAGTCTATTGGTGACTTTCAGTCTCTGCTTCATGGGATTCTTGAATAACCCCAAGACTGCTTTGTATTTGGCTTTGTGGTTGGGTTGGTAAAGCAGACCCTGAGTCATTCATTCCTGCTTCCAGAAAACCGGCTCCATTTTATCTATTTTATATGTTATCTCTATGTAAGACATTTTTAATCTTTAGCTAAATTTTAGTGAATCTCAACGTGATTCTAAAGTCTATGGCTGTGTTTCCCTGAGATTTTAAAAGCTGGAGCACATTCAGAAAACTTTTTCTTTCTTAAAACCCACTGGAAACCTAACAATCTGGAAGAATAGCTCTGTATGAACATAGAGATTTCTCCTGTCCCTCAGTCCCTTATTTGTGCCCTTCTAAAACTCCAAACTTATCTTGCCAAAAAAATTGTTATTAAAAATTGAGAAAAACCTCTCTTTTTCACAGATCCCAAGACAACGTATTCTGTTCCCTTTCAGACCTTCAGAGTAGATACCCACTGAGATTACAGATTAATGTAAGAGCTGCCTACTTCCTTATAAGGTGCAGTGGAAATACTACCCTGTTAGTCCTTTCCATATCCAGAGGTAATCATCTCCCTTCCTCTGCTCTAACATCTCAAGGTTAAAGCTTTTGATTTTATTACCACAGAAGGTATCAGTTATTCATCTTATGTTATAATAATGAGGGGATTAAGGTAAAATGTAGAGAACATATGTTTAAGATTGCCTCCAGGAACCCAGATGAAGGAAGGGATTAACATTTATTCAGCACCTACAATATCCGAGGTGCCAGGTGCTTTAATGTACGTGAGCTAATGTAGTCCTCAAAATAACACTCTAAAGGAAAAAAATAATAACTGTGGAAAGTAGATGCTGTTGTTCCTTTTATGTAAGGAAAAATACAGTTTTAGAGAAGTTTACATAAAATTTCCAAAGATACAGCAATAGCAATAAGCGGGTATTTGTCTCTAAAATTTCATTCTCCATCCTGGACAACTAGCACCTCAACAAGTAAGTCAGCTCCAGATAGAGCCTGTGGTCTGCCATCAAGTCTCTATCACACATAGGCTCCTATGCTACAACCTTTGCCATGTAGTCTGAAATACCATTTTTAAAGTTTGTGTGTATAAGAAACTCTATTCACCTACTTAATATTGAGAAGACTACCTCCTACTGGAGGGACCAATATGATGCAGTAAATTTAAGGAGAACAGTGGGACATCTCTAAAGAACTCATCAGTAATCTTTCTTAGGCCCTTGGTCTTGTTCTTATTTAATTTTTCAGTAGTAGTTTTGAAATAATGTATGTATTGGACCAGAGTCAAAAGATTTGGGTTTTGATCCTTGTGTGCTATCTATCAGTTGTGTGACCCTGAGCAAGTCTCTTTTTCTCTAGGTTTTACTTTCCTCATTTGTAAAAAATAGAGACATGAGAACGATGGTTGTATTAATTTCCTGTAACAGATTATTTCAAATTGGGTGGCTCAAAACAATATCAATGTCTTCTGTCACAGTTCTGGAGGCTAGAATTCCAAAAACAAGGTGTTGGCAGGGTCATATTACCCCCGGGCCTCTAGAAGACAATCTTTTCCTCTCCCAGTTTCTTCTGGTAGCTCCAGGTCTTCTTTGGTTTGTGGTAGCATCACTCCAATCTCTGCCTCCATTTTCACATGCCCACCTTCTCTCTGTGTCTCTGTTTTCACATAACATTGACTCTTCGTATAAGAACACCAGAGTCAAAAAAAAAAAAAAGAACACCAGTCATATTGCGTTAGAATTGACCTTAATGGCCTCATCTTAACTTGATTACATATGCAAAGACTCTATTTCCAAATAAAGTCACCTTTGCATTTATCAGGGATTGTGACTTCAACATATCTTTTTTGATGACACAATTAAACCCAAAACATGAGTAGTTATGATACATAATGTAAGGATTAAATGAAGTGGCATATGGGAAGAAGGTACCAAGCTTATTATCTATTTCATAGCAGGTACTTCATAAATAATTCTTTTCAGCCTTAGATCCTGCCAATCAAATGAATATACCACTCAACAGGGGAATAAGATAAAATCCATGCTTTATGTCTTTGATTTAAAGTTCATCAAATCCTCCTGGATTTAAAAGTTGCCAGTGAAACATCCAGAGGAGGAACACTAGGATGATTTGTCCCTGATATGCTAATGTCACCATGCGTACCCAACTTTCATTGCCAGGGCCTGCTGATCAATCAAGCTCATCTTCACTTCCACCAAAGTGAAGACAGCAGGGGCTGTGGAGAGAAGATTGAGACAGGAATGTAGAGGTGACAGGCAAGCAATGCCTCCCAGAAGGTTCAGAGGCCCATACCAGTTAATTCTTTGCCTCTCTTCTCACTCTTGCTGGGCCAGCTTTATGAAACTCTGCCCTCACCAGATGAGAGCCTTTCCCCACAGCACCGTATACACCGACTCTGCAATGGTAACCTCAGAAGTGATTCACTATCCTAGCTCCAGTTCAGTTCAGTTCAGTCTCTCAGTTGTGTCTGACTCTTTGCGACCCCATGGACTGCAGCATGCCAGGCTTCCCTGTCTATCACCAACTCCCAGAGTTTACTCAAACTCATGTCCATTGAGTCGGTGATACCATCCAACCATCTCATCCTCTGTTGTCCCCTTCTCCTCCTTCTTTCAATCTTTCCCAGCATCAGGGTCTTTTCAAAAGAGTCAGTTCTTCTCATCAGTTGGCCAAAGTATTGGAGTTTCAACTTCAGCTTCAATCCTTCCAATGAATGTTCGGTTCAGTTCAATCTCTCAGTCATGTCTGACTCTTTGCGACTCCATGAATCACAGCACGCCAGGCCTCCCTGTCCATCACCAACTCCCAGAGTCTACTCAAACCCATGTCCATCGAGTCGGTGATCCCATCCAGCCATCTCATCCTCTGTTGTCCCCTTCTCCTCCTGCCCCAAATCCCTCCCAGCATCGGGGTCTTTTACAGTGAATCAACTCTTTGCATGAGGTGGCCAAAGTATTGGAGTTTCAGCTTCAACAGCAGTCCTTCCAATGAACACCCAGGACTGATCTCCTTTAGGATGGACTGCTTGGATCTTCTTGCAGTCCAAGGGACTCTCAAGTCTTCTCCAACATCACAGTTCAAAAGCATCAACTCTTTGGCGCTCAGCTTTCTTCACTGTCCAACTCTCACTTCCATGCATGACTACTGGAAAAACTATAGCTTTGACTAGATGGACCTTTGTTGGCAAAGCTATTTCTCTGCTTTTAAATATGCTATCTAGGTTGGTCATAAATTTCTTTCCAAGGAGTAAGCGTCTTTTAATTTTATGGCTAAATGACCATATGCAGTGATTTTGGAACCCAAAAAAATAAAGTCTGACTGTTTCCACTGTTGCCCCATCTATTTGCCATGAAGTGATGGAACCAGATGCCATGATCTTCGTTTTCTGAATGTTGAGCTTTAAGCCAACTTTTTCACTCTCCTCCTTCACTTTCATCAAGAAGTTTTTAGCTCCTCTTCACTTTCTGCCATAAGGGTGGTGTCATCTGCATATCTGAGGTTATTGATATTTCTCCTGGCAATCTTGATTCCAGCTTGTGTTTCTTCCAGCCCAGGGTTTCTCATGATGTACTCTACATATAAGTTAAATAAGCAGGGTGACAATACACAGCCTTGACGTACTCCTTTCCTATTTGGAACCAGTCTGTTGTTCCATGTCCAGTTCTAACTGTTGCTTTCTGACTTGCATACAAGTTTCTCAAGAGATAGGTCAGATGATCTGGTATTCCCATCTCTTTCAGAATTTTCCACAGTTTATTGTGATCCACACAGTCAAAAGCTTTGGCATAGTCAATAAAGCAGAAATAGATGTTTTTCTGGAACTCTCTTGCTTTTTCCATGATCCAGCAGATGTTGGCAATTTGATCTCTGGTTCCTCTGCCTTTTCTAAAGCCAGCTTGAACATCAGGGAGTTCACGGTTCACGTATTGCTGAAGCCTGGCTTGGAGGATTTTGAGCATTACTTTACTAGCATGTGAGATGAGTGCAATTGTGCGGTAATTGGAGCATTCTTTTGCATTGCCTTTCTTTGGAATTGGAATGAAAACTGACCTTTTCCAGTCCTGTGGCCACTGCTGAGTTTTCCAAATTTGCTGGCATATTGAGTGCAGCACTTTCACAGCATCATCTTTCAGGATTTGAAACAGCTCAACTGGAATTCCATCACCTCCACTAGCTTTGTTCGTAGTGATGCTTTCTAAGGCCCACTTGACTTCACATTCCAAGATGTCTGGCTCTAGATGAGTGATCACATCATCATGATTATCTGGGTCGTGAAGATCTTTTTTGTACAGTTCTTCTGTGTATTCTTGCCACCTCTTCTTAATATCTTCTGCTTCTGTTAGGTCCATACCATTTCTGTCCTTTATCGAGCCCATCCTTGCATGAAATGTTCCCTTGGTATCTCTAATTTTCTTGAAGAGATCTCTAGTCTTTCCCATTCTGTTGTTTTCCTCTATTTCTTTGCATTGATCACTGAAGAAGGCTTTCTTATCTCTTCTTGCTATTCTTTGGAACTCTGCATTCAGGTGCTTATATCTTTCCTTACTAAGGCCCACTTGACTTCACATTCCAGGATGTCTGGCTCTAGGTGAGTGATCACACCATTGTGATTATCTGGGTCATGAACGTCTTTTTTGTATAGTTCTGTGTATTCAGGCCATCTCTTCTTAATATCTTCTGCTTCTGTTAGGTCCATACCATTTATGTCCTTTATTGAAGCCATCTTTGCATGAAATGTTTCCTCGGTATCTCTCATTTTCTTGAAGAGATCTCTAATCTTTCCCATTCTGTTGTTTTCCTCTATTGCTTTGCATTGATCGCTGAGGAAGACTTTCTTATCTCTCCTTGCTATTCTTTGGAACTCTGCATTCAAATGTGTATATCTTTCCTTTTCTCCTTTGCCTTTCACTTCTCTTCTTTTCATAGCTATTTATAAGGCCTCCTCAGACAACCATTTTGCCTTTTTGCATTTATTTTTCTGGGGATTCTAACTCCAAGAGGCACATGACAGTGTTTCTCAAAGTGGGCTCACCTACTGCTGTATTTTGTATCTGTCTAAATATAGGGCTATTTTGCTGTCTCTGACCGTAACTTGTTCATTAAAAAAGGAATGTCACAAGCTACACAAGAACAGCAGACAAAAAGTATAGAAATAATAACTTGGCAAAGCTCTTTGGGAAACCCTGAGAATCTATGTGTGTTTATTGGGGTCTTTAGAAAGTCCATTTTCTATGCATTCTAAATTGTATTAAAAACATATAGTATTACTCAGAAAATTTTCTGGATCCACTTGATGGCAAAGATTTGAAATATGGTTCATATGAAGCCAACTACCTACATATATCTGATTTTAACCATTTCTTATGGACTTAGTGCCTGCATATATTTTATAGTTAAGAAAACATTGCCTATCTCACGTTTGACTTGGACAACAGAAAAATCCTGTGAGAGATAAAAATCTTATATCATCACTGAACCACTTTTATAGTGTTAAAAAAAAAAAAAACTCAGGTTCTGGGGCTTTGACTTCAAAGTCACATGGCTAGAAAATAAAAATTTTAGGACTCAATTCATGCCTTCTGAGTTCCAGAGCACTTTTCATTGTCCAAGTGCAGCAAACTTGCTCTTAAACTGTACCTAGAGCATTGGGAATATCACCATTTCTACTTATCAAATATCTGTAGTATTCCTTTTGGTAAAATGTTTGTAACCTAATAAATTGTGTTGTACTGGGTTGAAACATGGGCACCCAAAGGTGCACCCAAAGGTCCTAATCACTTTATTAAGGAAAAAAGTTATTTGCAAGTATGATTAAAGATCTTGTGGTTATCCTAAATCATCTTGTTGGGTCCTATATGCCATCATAAGTATCATAAAAGAGATGCAGGCAGAGATTAGACACAGACAGAAGAGGAGGAGGCGATGTGAAGATGGAGGCAGGGACTGAATGATGCGGCCATAAGCAGCTCCCAGAAGCTAAAAGAGGCACAGGAATGAGTTCTCCCCTAGAGCCTTTAAGAGGAGCATGATCCTGCTGATAAATGTGTCTTTGTGCCTCTGTGTGCTTGTATGTGTGTCCAAATACCATCCTACCACTGAATGAACAGAAACAGTTCAAACAGCTCATCTACAACCTTAACCTCACCCTCTCTAATTTTTTCTCCTTCTTTCATTTTTTTAAATTGAAGTATAGTTGATTTAAAGTATTATATTAGTTTCAGTTTCAGGTGTACAATATAGTGATTTAGTGTTTTTTACAGATTGTACTCCATTAAATGCTATTACAAGATAATGGCTGTAATTCCCCATACTATACTATATCCTCGTTGTTTCTTTTCCCTCTTTCTACCTCCAGATTTGCTTTGTTTAATTCTTCTGTATGTATAATTATGCTTTAAATGGCACACTTAATCCTTGACTACTTAAATGTTGGCTTTAAGCAATGTCTATTAGCCACCTTCTCTGAAATATTGGGAGAAAAAGACACTTATTTTCTCTGCTTCTCTTTTTTCTCTCCCTACCAAGTCTGTTCATTATTTATTATTTTTCAAAACTTATGATGTTCCCTTTCAAGGTAAATGGGAGAGGTCTCCTCAGACCTCTAATTCCCCATACAGACAACCTCCTCTTCTGCTCCAGGGAACCCCCACCCCCCACCCCCCGTTCTTTATCAAAAACTGTTCCACTTGCATGACAAGCAGGAGGACAACCAGGACCTCCTCTCCTCTAATCAGGAAAATGCATTCTGTGGTCAGAAGCCTTTTTAGTGTTTGGATCTTAAAGAGCTCCCCAGAGGCACCCAGACCCAAGCTGCCACTTTTTCATTCAGCCACAGCCTGAAGACCTTTAACCTGACTGACAAAACGAAACTGACTCCAGGCCCCACTCTGCTCCCTGCCCACTTCTCCCAGCCCCGTCCTGCAGTTGAGAAAATCTGAAACCCAGCATAAACACACACAAGATTTGCTGGCATAGCATGGTTGGTATTTCACAGTCTATCATACAAGCACAATGAACTTTTCAGAGCTTACTTTTCTATCCAAAGTCATAGATTCTGAGAAAAGTGAAGGCCACATACTAGTCAAAGCAACTGCATGTGACTGGGTTGAGATTCTTCAGAAAAAGAAAGATATAAAATGTTTAACTCACCTGACTTGTAAACAGAGGTTTACCTATTTGTTTACATAGTAATTACACAGGCAACTGATGAGTGAATTCTCACTTTTTAAAAACAATTTATTGGAGGTGGATCATAGAGGATCCTGCTGTGATTTATGTCGAGGAGTGTTTTGCCTATGTTTTCTTCTAGGAGTTTTATAGTTTCCAGTCTTACATTTAGAACTTTAATCCATTTTGAGTTTATTTTTGTGTATGGTGTTAGAAAGTGTTCCAGTTTCATTCTTTTACAGGTGGTTGACCAGTTTTCCCAGCACCACTTGTTAAAAAGATTGGCTTTTCTCCTTTGTATATTCTTGCCTCCTTTGTCAAAGATAAGGTGTCCATAGGTGCGTAGATTTATCTCTGGGCTATTTTTGTTCCATTGATCTATATTTCTGTCTTTGTGCCAGTACCATACTGTCTTGATGACTGTGGCTTTGTAGTAGAGCCTGAAGTCAGGCAGGTTGATTCCTCCAGTTCCATTCTTCTTTCTCAAGATTGCTTTGGCTTTTCAAAGTTTTTTGTATTTCCATACAAATTGTGAAATTATTTGATCTAGTTCTGTGAAAAATGCCACTGGTAGCTTGATAGGGATTGCATTGAATCTATAGATTGCTTTGGGTAGTTTACTCATTTTCACTATATTGTTTCTTCCTATCCATGAACACGGTATATTTCTCCATCTATTAGTGCCCTCTTTGATTTCTTTCACCAGTGTTTTATAGTTTTCTATATATGGGTCTTTTGTTTCTTTAGGTAGATTTATTCCTAAGTATTTTATTCTTTTCATTGCAATGGTGAATGGAATTGTTTCCTTAATTTCTCTTTCTGTTTTCTCATTGATAGTGTATAGGAATGCAAGGGATTTCTGTGTGTTGATTTTATATCCTGCAACTTTACTATATTTATTCATTGATTAGCTCTAGTAATTTTCTGGTGGAGTCTTTAGGGTTTTCTATGTAGAGGATCAAGTCATCTGCAAACAGTGAGAGTTTTACTTCTTCTTTTCCAGTTTGGATTCCTTTAATTTCTCTTACTGCTCTGATTGCTGTGGCTAAAACTTCCAAAACCGTGTTGAATAGTAGTGGTGAAAGTGGGTACCCTTGTCTTGTTCCTGACTTTAGGGGAAATGCTTTCAATCTTTCACCATTGAGGATAATGTTTGCTGTGGGTTTGTCATATATAGCTTTTATTATGTTGAGGTATGTTCCTTCTATTCCTGCTTTCTGGAGAGTTTTTATCATAAATGGATGTTGAATTTTGTCAAAGGCTTTTTCTGCATCTATTGAGATAATCATATGGCTTTTATTTTTTCAATTTGTTAATGTGGTGTATTAGATTGATTGGCTTGCGGATATTGAAGAATCCTTGCATCCCTGGGATGAAGCCCACTTGGTCATGATGTATGATCTTTTTAATGTGTTGCTGCATTCTGATTGCTAGAATTTTGTTAAGGATTTTTGCATCTATGTTCATCAGTGATATTGGCCTGTAGTTTTCTTTTTTTGTGGCATCTTTGTCAGGTTTTGGTATTAGGATGATGGTGGCCTCATAGAATGAGTTTGGAAGTTTACCTTCCTCTACAAGTTTCTGGAAGAGTTTGAGTAAGATAGGTGTTAGCTCTTCTCTAAATTTTTGGTAGAATTCAGCTGTGAAGCCGTCTGGACCTGGGCTTTTGTTTGCTGGAAGATTTCTGATTACAGTTTCAATTTCTGTGCTTGTGATGGGTCTGTTAAGATTTTCTATTTCTTCCAGAACAGTCTTTTGGACTCTGTGGGAGAGGGTGAGTGTGGGATGATTTGGGAGAATGGCATTGAAACATGTATAATGTCATATGTGAAACGAATCACCAGTCCAGGTTCAATGCATGATACAGGATGCTCAGGGCTGGTGCACTGGCATGACTCAGAGGGATGGTATGGGGAGGGAGATGGGAGGGGGGTTCAGGATGGGGAACTCATGTACACCCATGGTGGATTCATGTTGATGCATGGTAAAACCAATACAATATTGTAAGATAATTAACCTCCAATTAAAATAAATAAATTTATATTAAAAATTTTTAAATAAAATATATTAAGAAAAAATAATAGAATAAAAACAATTTCTTACAATACAGATAAAGTGAAAGTGCCTGTAGCTTTCCCTGACATCTCGGTTCCACTTTTATCCCCAAGTACTATTGTATGGAGTCCCTGGTGGCTCAGAGGTTAAAGTGTCTGCCTGGAATGAGGGAGACCCGGGTTTGATCCCTGGGTTGGGAAGATTCCCTGGAGAAGGAAAATGGCAACCCACTCCAGTACTCTTGCCTGGAAAATCCCGTGAAGAGAGGAGCCTGGTAGGCTAGAGTCCATAGGGTCTCAAAGAGTCAGACACAACTAAGCAACTTCACTTTCACTTTCACTGTTGTGATGACACTGCTCAGAAGCTAAAGATAACGATGCAGATTCCTGGCTACTGACAGAGAGGATCACTACCTGATTTTTACCTTAAATGACTATAAATTCTATTTAAGGAATATGATGATCCTTCTTAAAAAGTTCATAATATATTCAACTATAGAGAGAAAGGGGGTGAAATAAGACAGGAAGGTTGAGAGGTAGAAGAAAAGAGGGGAGAGGAGTGAGAAATGGTCAGAAAAAGCAGTGAGGAGGCGAGTGAGTGAGAAAGGGTGGGGGAAGGGGAGGCAATAACAGGAGATTCAGCCAGCTTTGAGACCAGCACTCCAAGATTCACCTGGGTGTCCAGTAACTTACATCCTATCATCGCAAGCCTTGAGGAGTCTGCTTAGCTAGTTAATACTTTACCAACCTCTCTTTGTGCTTCAATCTCTAGAGACTCTACTCTGCACAAGAAAGTCACAGCAACTCAACCTTGCACTTGAGCTGTGGCCAGAACATCATTGCCCCTAGACAAAATCAGCCCCAGGGAGGAACCCAGCCTTTGTCTCCAGCATCCATAAACCTGACTATAAAAAGCAGTCTGCCTAGTTACCTTCTTAGACATCTTGCAGGCCAGGCATTTGCGGTTTTCCAAAATAAAGAGTTCAGCGTCACCCACATAGTCGCTTGTTTAGTGGATTCAGCATAATACTTCATTGATCCAATACCTTTGAAATAAGTAAGCAGCAGTATTGTTCCTCTATTTCCCTCAAGGCAACATTCAAGGATTAAAAAGGCAAATCTATAGAGTCTTCCTCCCTGCCTTCCCTCTCCATGTTCCTGGTCACCTCTCTGTCTAGCCCCAGGAATCCAAATCTCTCTCATGCTGCTCAGAGCCTTCTCCTGTGATATCCACTTAGGCTGGTCTTTCCATTCTTTCTCTCCCAGACTTCGCTGCTTTTAATCCATTTCTATTGAAATTTATCTAGGCTATGTTCCATTACTTCTGCACCCTGACTGCTCTCAAATCACTCTTGAAAAACAGATCACTGCTTAGACAATTGTTTCATCAGTGAATTTGCATGGGAACAGCCCAAGTACAACCTTTTTTATTAAATTATGGTACTGTCATAGTATAATTGGCCCTCCACATTGGTGGGTTCCGCATGTGGAGATTTAAACAACTGCAAGTGGAAAATATTTGAAAAAATTCCAGAAAGTTCTAAAAAACAAAACTTGAATTTGCTGCATCTGAGCAAGTATTTGCATGACATTTACATTGTATTTACATAAAATTTGCATTGCATTAGTAATCTAGAGGTGATTTAAAGTATGCTGGAGTAAGTACCTAGGTTATATGCAAATACCATTTCATTTTACATTATAGGGACTTGGGCATCTGTGGATTTTGATATCTACTATGGGAGAGGTGGCCTGGAGTCAGTCTCCCCATGGACACTGAGGAACAATAATAAATTGGCTTTAGACTGTTAGCTGCTTTCACATATGCTTACTTTAAAAATTAGAGAGAATATGGTTGGAGTGATCTGTCCCCTCAAGAGTCATTCTAAGCTGTGTCTCCTAAGGGAATCAACTTTAAGAGGATAGGTGGTTCCAGACAAGAACAAGTATTTGTTAAATGCGTGAACCAAATGAATAAATATCTTTATCCCACAAAGAGGAAACTTGGGAAGAGGCCAACTCATAAAGATAGTGATTATGTCTGTCTTATTCACCATAATTTCTTCTGCCCAACACAGTGCCCAATACATAGGATGCTCCAGAAATGCTGAAAGAATGAACAAACAACTAATGGATGACAGACGACAGACCCAGTGATTTATCCACAAAACTTTCTCACACCTTGCAATGCATTCGGCAGACCAAGACAAAGGCTTCCAAGTTCACCAGCAAAGACTTCACATCCCACACCAAGCACAGTTACTTCTTGCTCTTCTCTTGTGGGTCAAAGCCTGGCTCCTTCTCTAAACCTCTCTATTTTCTTCCTAATGTACATTCTAAATATTGACAGAAGTATGCTATTCTCCCTCTGGCCTGCCCTAGGGTAATATTCTGATATTTCAGAGAGTATTCTAAGAATGGGGTTAAGTTCTACTACTTGACACATAGTAAATGCTGATGAATGAATGGGTTAATGTACAAATTATTCATAGCAAAAGGACTAGAATCCTTTTTAGCCCAATCCTGGGACACACTCATTGCCACTGTTTATGAGGTTAAGAAAAGAGCCCTGGGCGGCAAGTCAATAGACTTGGACTCCAGCCTCAGTTCCAATCCCTGGGGCACACCAACGTCCCTCACTGAGCTCACGCTGGCCAACTATAAAAGGTACAGGTTGGATTAGATCACTAGTTTCCAATGATGAATTATAAAATCTCCTGAAGGACCACCTTATGGGATTTGAAGAAGGAAAGCAACATTCTTATGATCTCTCACTTTAATTTCAGCATCTGATGCTTTCATCTCATTTACACACTTAACTGCCAAGCAAATTTCCTTTGATTAAAGAGTTATTTGCCTATCTAGGAGTTTGAAATCTACTGGATGATCTAACTAGGGTCTGTCCAACCTGGAAGTTTAAATGATCCCATGATTCCACTTTATGTAAGAAGACCCATGTACTTGCTTTCAAGGTAGACAGAAGAGGTGCAATCCAGCCAGTGTTACCGAGTCCAAGTATCACACTGACTCGATGTCAGTGAATCTGAGACGAGGTATTGGGACTAAGAAGAGACTTTATTTGTCAACTGGCTGACAGAGAAGATGACAGGATAGCGCCTCAAAAGAACCATCTTGTCAAGGCCAGGTTCTATCATGGACCAAAGATGAGGGGTGGGGGTGATGAAACAAAGTAAAAAGAGCATTCAGTCCTTGCAAATGTCCCCTAGAATGGCGAGCCTCAGGCAGGGGAACTTTTTAGTTTCACTTCCTTACAGCCCTTCACAGGCGGGGGGCTCAAGTTATCTCCCCAAGGCAGGCCATTAGGTATGCTTACAACAGGGGCAAGATGAGGGTTCCAGTCACAGAAGCAGATCCAGCATAAATTCCAAATTAACCCTTCCCGGTTACGCCAGGACCATAGCATTTCCCTACGTACCATCACTATGACAACCAACGTCAGTCCGGATGCTTTACGGGTGCCCTGGCCCCAGCCATAACCCCTAGAACACTGGAACCAGCAGCAGTCATGAATAAAATGCAGAACTAATGAGTGATATATCTGCTTCCATGGCTGCTAGACTGTAGATGAGTTTTATTTAGGGAGAGTTTTGCAAAAGCCAAGGTGAGATCACCAAGCTTCTGGTACCAAAAAGATTTAGCTGGACAACACCCTAAAGAGCATAGGAACAATCTGATGTGAAAATAACCTTCAGGTTGGAGTCAGAGGCCAGAGTTTAAACCCCAGTTCTGCCATCTGCTGACTAATGATTTTGGGCAGGGTACTTAGCCCCCAGTCTGTAAAATGGGGTATTATAACTCACCTTGAAGGCTGTTGTAAGAATTAATTGAAATGAATTGTATGAAAGCATTTGACTCAGTGCTAAAACGTTAAGGGCCCAAGAGGAGGAAGTGACTTGCCCAAGGTCACTTCCTCAAGGTCACACAATGCCAGTATTGTCCTGTTGCCCACAGCTCAGTGTTGTTAAGGTCTGAGAGGCTTCCAGTGCTGGGGAAGCCAGCAGGGCCCTCTGAGCCTTCTGCCTCAGTTTCCAGCACTTCGGGGGTGTGGCCCTGGAGGGGCCACTGAGAAACCACCCCAGAGTCTCACTCTCAGGAATTTAATATAGAAAGCACATTAAGACCTGTTTACATGGAAGTGCTGTTTGTAATTATTGTTCCCTATGGGATATTCCCCCACTGCTTCCTCCAATCCTATTTTAAACTGCTCAGCTAATAGAGTTTTCCTGGCTCCCCTGGGGAGACATTCACAGATTCTAATAGAGACATAATTCAAAAATTGCTTGATATACATGCCCTCAATTTTCCCCAAGAACCACCTAAGTAAAGATCCACAAACATGGAATGCATTCATTGGCCAGATGCAATTAAACATGCATGCTATTAAATGTATGTGCTGCTGTTCAGCCAGGTCTGCATTAAGCTGTAGCAGTGACAGCTTTATTCTAAGATACCACAAAAGCCAAGCGCAACAGAAATGAAGCAGGCTGCTAGATGGGAGCCCTAGAGGACCCCTGCTTTCCAGTTTCCAGTCCTTTTCAGACAAGACAGTGAGGCTTCAAGAAAAAAACACACCCTCCATGTCTGGAGTAGCAAGAATCAATGCTGAGCAACTCCAGGAATAATCACTTGCATCTCTCAATGTATAAAGAGGGAGAAGGAAAAGGAAGGCAGAAAGAAGCTGGAGGGCAACATTACAACATCGCAACATTATGGAAGAAGTTCAGTTCAGTTCAGTCACTCAGTCATGTCTGACTCTTTATAACTCCATGGACTGCAGCACACCAGGCCTCCCTGTCCATCACCAACTCTCGGAGCTTGCTCAAACTCATGTCCATCAAGTCAGTGATGCCATCCAACCATCTCATCCTCTGTCATCCACTTCTCCTGCCTTCAGTCTTTCCCAGCATCAGGGTCTTTTCCAATGAGTCAGATTTTCACATCAGGTGGCCAAAGTATTTGAGTTTCAGCTTCAGCATCTGTCCTTTCAATGAATATTCAGCACTGATTTCCTTTAGGATGGACTGGTTTGATCTCCTTGCAGTCCAGGGGACTTTCAAGAGTCTTCTCCAACACCACAGTTAAAATGCATCAATTCTTCGGCTCTCAGCTTTCTTTATAGTCCAACTCTCACATCCATACATGACTACTGGAAAAACCATAGCTTTGACTAAACGGACATTTGTTGACAAAGTAATGTCTCTGCTTTTTAACATGCTGTCTAGTTTGGTCATAGCTTTTCTTCCAAGAAGCGAGCAACTTCTAATTTCATGGCAGCTGTACCCATATGCAGTGATTTTGGAGCCCAAGAGAATAAAGTCTGTCACTGTTTCCATTGTTTCCCCATCTGTTTGCCATGAAGTGATGGGACCAGATTATAGAAAGAGAGCTCCAGTTCTACCTCCCAGTGCAAGCATTTACTTTCTCTGGGACCCTGGGAGAGTCATTTAAGCTTTCTGGGACTTAGTTTGACCAATGGCAAGCTAGGAATACAGATATTACCTCTCATGATTGCTGGGAAGATAAAAGGAGATTAACAAATGTGAAAGGACTTAGCATATCCTTACATATAGTAGGAATTCATTAATTTACATAGTGGGAATTCATTAAGCTCTTTTATGTAAATCTTCTCTTCCCTAAAATCTGAATATGGAGAGCATGGACACGCTTATACATTAAAAAAATAAATGTTGAGCAAATCCTAAACATGCTAAAATTAGATTAAAAGAAGTAAACTAGGACTGATTAGAAAGAATTTGACTTACCCAAAGCCAATGAACTTAATGAAACTTGGTATCTCAAGAGGAAACTTAACATAAATTGAAGATAGCATAGGTTCAAGGTGACTTTAGAGAAGTTTCTGGAGACTAGATCCATAATTGATTAATAAGTAAAAATAGCGAGAGAACTGCCCAAGGTTAGCAAGTGGAAATCCAGCGCCCCTGTTTCCCCACCCCCTCTTTCCACTGTGGAGGAATTGAAGCCCAGAGAATGGAAATGTCCAGCCCTGCAGAGGACACTGAACCAGGGGTCAAGGGATGTGTTTTAGTGTTCTTTGCCCTGTGCTGGCTCCCAGGGGTCAGGCCAGCCTTCCCAGGGACACAGTGTCCATTAAAGATGATGGCAGATTGACTCCCAGGCACGGTGACAGAGTTCAGTTTGTCATGCCACCTCCTCACACAGGAATAGGCAGGAGGGGGAAGGGAAGGAGCCACAAGTGCTGCACACCTACTACGTGCTGTGTCCTGGGTGCCTACCTAATCCTTGGGAAGAACCTGAAAAGTGAGAGTCCTTCACATATAAAGAAATGCCATTAGGCTGGTGACCTAATTGCAGAAGCAACACAACTAGTGTATGACAGATATGGAATTCAAGCCACACTCCCTGGGGGCAGCAGCCACCTTTTTCCACCTCTCCAACTATACAGATGTGAACATCCGACCTCAGATGGACGTGAGTTTGAGCAAGGTCCACGAGTTTGTGATGGACAGGGAAGCCTGGCATGCTGCGGTCCATGGGGTCACAAAGAGTCAGACACGACTGAGCAGCTGAACTGAACTGACCTCAGCAGGCTCTCAATCAACACATCCTGATGTGAATGGACATGATTGAGTTTCATCCAAATTGTAAATGCTGAGATTTTACAATTACATGGAACATTTGAAAGACCCATAAATTCACCTCTCATCACATAGCATGAGCTGTCCTCCTGGCTGCCACAGGGAAGTTTTGGTTTTTGCTTGGGGGAGGAATCAGAACAGGAACTCTGTGTGTGCCTAGGGAGGGGCGGGGAAGGAGAGATGCAGCAAGAGGCAGATGGGAGGCAGCTCTGTCCTGATAGTTTTCACCTTCATCATGCATCCTTCGGAGAAGGCAACGGCACCCCACTCCAGTACTCTTGCCTGGAAAATCCCATGGATGGAGAAGCCTGGAAGGCTGCAGTCCATGGGGTCGCTGAGGGTCAGACACAACTGAGTGACTTCACTTTCACTTTTCACTTTCAGGCATTGGAGAAGGAAATGGCAACCCAGTCCAGTGTTCTTGCCTGGAGAATCCCAGGGTCGGGGGAGCCTGGTGGGCTGCCTGTCTATGGGGTTGCACAGAGTCAGACACGACTGAAGTGACTTAGCAGCAGCAGCAGCAGCATGGCTGGAAGCACCCCAGTTCACTCCTGAGGAGAACCTCCAACACTTGGGGAAGATCTAGCACAAAAAACAATCCCAGCCTGGCTCCTCCAGGATGATAGATGGTCCTGTTCCCAGATGGGGAAAAGGCTGAAGTGTTCCCAGCCAGCGACCTCAATTAATCTTCAGGACGATTCTAATTGGAACCTTCGCCTTCCTGCTGCCCACTTTTTCAGAAGTAATTAGAATGCTAATCTATAAGAAAGATGTCTATTTAAAAATAAATTAATAATATATGATACATTTTGGCAATTTTGAATAATATGATTCAAAATTAAAGACAGCCATGCTGTCTTAAAGTAAAAAGTTGTATACTTTAACACAATATTATGGGTAAGTTGTATGCTTTAATATGACATTATGGGTAAATGTTTTTTTAAGAAGGGCAAAACACAACCTAGAGCTGTTCTCTTTTGGAGATCTCCAAGCACTTTCTGAGCATCAGGACTCCCTCCTGTCCTCATAGAGGCTGAAATGGGGAAGCATCCCCATCTCCCACTAAGACACAAGATCCCCAGATCAGACAGAAGTAAAGTGGCAACATTAAAAAACATAGTTCAAATCCCACCCTTGTCACTTAATTACTAAGTGTTGTTCAGTCACTAAGTTGAGTCTGACTCTTTGTGAGCGCATGGACTGCAGCCAGGCTGCCCTGTGCTTCACTGTCTCCTGAAGTTTGCTCAAATAACCAAGCCCTAATGACCTCTTTGCAACCCCGTAGACTGTAGCCCACCAGGCTCCACTGTTTATGGGGTTTCCCAGGATATGGGGTTTTCCAGTATTTTCAAGAATACTGGAGTGGGTTGCCATTCACTTCTCCAGGGGATCTTCTCAACCCAGAGGTTGAACCTACGTCTCCTACATTGGCAGGTGGACTCTTTACCACTGAGCCAGCTGGGAAACCCCTGATCATTAGGTTACAAATCAAAGGTAAGTGTGCGTTTATCACGCTCTGTAAGAGACCCTTGCTGGGGCGAGGGGTACAGAGAGAAATGTAACAACTCTCTCCCAGCCTTTCCCCACTGCACAACACGGTCCCATCACCCATCCAATTACTCAAGCTTGGAAAATCTTCCCTGTCACTGCCCCGTCGTTTTCCCTCATATCCTGTCCACTACATCAGCAAGTCTGGCGGTTTCCTCAGACAGAGAGATTTAAAATCACTTTCTCAAGGGTTTCCTTCAAAGTCTACATCATCTCTCATCCAGTTACAACACTCTCCTAGCAGGTCTTTCTTCTGCAACTTAAAAAACAAACAAACAGATTTAAAAAAAAAAAAAAACCTTGCATTGACATATGCACCAGAAACCCATGCAACCAACACCCATAATTTTTTCCAAAAAACAAGGGAAAGACCATTTCAGCATCCCAGAAGCCCCTTATTTGCTCCACTTCAGTCCCTACTCCCCAAGGAGAACTACTATCCTGACTTCTCAAAGCACAGGTTAATGTTACTTGGTTTTGCACTCCATTCATATTTTGGATATGTGGTTAATTTATTCACATCACTGTGTAGCATTTTATTGTGTGATGATACTAACAATTTGCTGTTTATCGTTGATGAATATTTAGGTAGATTTCTGGTTTGGGGCAATTTTTATATGATTTTTAAAGGCTCTACTCCATGTACAGTAAATATAAAATATTGCCTCTATTTTCCATGATGTACAGTGCATCCTTGTAGCTTATCTTCCACCTAATAATTTGTATCTCCCACTCCCCGCTTATACTGTCCCTCCTCCTCCTCACTGGTAAGCGCTGGTTTGTTCTTCGCATCTGTGAAGGTACTTCATTGTTGTTATATTCACCCAGTTTGCTGCTTTCTTTGGAGTCCACATATAAGTGATGTCACATAGCATTTGTATTTCTCTGTTTGACATTTCATTTAGTATAATGCCCTCCAAGTCCACCCTTATTGATGCAAATGGAAAATTTTTGTTATTTTTTATGGCTAAGTAGTTAGTGTGTGTGTGTGTATACCACATTTTCTTGATCCATTCATCTGTTGACGGACACAAGTTTCTTCCATATCTTGGCAACTGTAAATAATGCTGCTATGAACATTAGGGTCCATGTATCTTTTTGAATTAGTATTTTTGCTTTGAAGTTGCTCTTTTATTTTATTTTATTTTATTTTTTGGATATATGTCCAGAAGTTGAATTACTGGGTCATAGTTAGTTCTACCTGTAGTCTTTTTGCTGCTGCTGCTGCTAAGTCGCTTCAGTCGTGTCCGACTCTGTGCGACCCCGTAGATGGCAGCCCACCAGGCTACTCCATCCCTGGGATTCTCCAGGCAAGAACACTGGAGTGGGTTGCCATGTCCTTCTCCAATGCATGAAAGTGAAAAGTGAAAGTGAAGTTGCTCAGTCGTGTCCGACTGTTCGAGACCCCATGGACTGCAGCCTACCAGGCTCCTCCATCCATGGGATTTTCCAGGCAAGAGTGCTGGAGTGGGGTGCCATCGCCTTCTCCGGTAGTCTTTTTAGTAACTTCCATATTGTTTTTCATGGTGACTGTACCAATTTGCAGTCCCATCAACAGTATACAAGGATTCCCTTTTCTCCACATCTTAGCCAACAGTTTATTGTTTGTTTTCTTTTGATGATAGCCCTCTGACAGTGTGAGGTGATATCTCACTGTGGTTTTGGTTTGCGTCTCCCTGGTGGTTAGCAGTGATGAACCTCTTTTCAAGTGTCTGTTGGTCATCTGTATTTCCTCTGTGGAAAATGGTCTCTTCAGTTCTTTTGCCCATTTTTTAATCAAGTTGTCCATTGTTTTGATGTTGAGTTGTATGAGCTGTTTATATATGTTGGATATTTATCTCTTAAGAGTCATATCATTTGCAAATATTTTTTCCCATTCAGTAGGTTTTATTTTTGTTTTGTTGATCATTTCCTTTGCTGTGCAAAAGCTTTGAAGTTTAATTAGGTCAGTCTGGGGGCAGTTATAAACGTGATACCTCTGCTTTCCCTACTTTAAAGATAAAATCCTGACGTCGGCTGATTTGACCAATTGCCTTCTTATTTGATACCACTTCCTCCTTTCATCATTCTGCTCCAGCACTTGGCTTCCACTTACTTCCTCAGAAGGCCGAGCTCTTTCCCATCTCATCATCCTGGCACGTGTTGTCCCCTCTCCCTGAGACTCTTCTACCATTCTTTCTCACCTTCACACTTCAGCTTATAAGTCTGCAGACTCTCCTTCCCTCTATCCTAAACTGACTCCTTCTGGCTTTTCTGACTCATGTTATCCCCACTCTTTTCCTTCACAGAAATAATTGTGTAATTATGCATTCATTTGAGTGATTATTTGTTTAACGTGTCAGTCCTGCTGAACAAAGCATTTGTGACCATGTGGCTGGTTGGTGCCTGGGACGGGAATCGACCCAGAATAGGAGCTCAACATATTGCGTATTTGGTAAGTGAGTGCCCGAACTTGCTGTACCTTCAAGGAGCCCATGATCAAGAGAGACAGAAAAGCCTTTTTGTATTTACCATGCCATATGATAGATGCTGCAACGAGTGAGATCTTACACTGACGCTGTCTGGGGAAGACAGAACAACTTCCATTTCAGAGGAAGTAGCTCTTGCGGTGACATCTTTTGAAGAGCTGCACCACTCCAGCAAGCACCATTCACACTGTAGTCTAAATAGTGTCCTCGCAGGTGTGCAGTGCAGTGGGATAGGTTTGCAGGAGACCCAGGAAATAACCCAGCCGAGAGAGAAGGAAATCAGGCACCAGATGGGGGCAGGAGCACATGCAAAGCTATGAAAATGTCACCCAGGAAATCACGTTGGGGGAACAGCAAGAACTTCTAGAGAGCGAGTATATGTGTAATAGGGTGTCAGTGGGTACGAGTGAAGCAACAGAAGAAATCTGAGCACTAAGCAGGGAGCAGATCAGAAAGGACCTTGACTGCCTCATGCCAGAATGTGGCCCTTTTCCTTGGGGCAAAGGGGAGCCACTGAAGGATGTATTCAGATGTATTTCCTCTGAACACCTTGTTTTCTCCTTCCCCAGAGCCTGTACACAAGAGGCTCCTGAAAAACTCCACCCCATCTTCCCTCCCTTCTTAGAATCACACACACACACACACACACATTCCTTCCCAAGAAGTGAGCTCCCATCTCTTTAGATTTCATGTCCACTATCACTCCTTCACTTCCAAAATCACTGCAGATGGTGACTGCAGCCATGAAATTAAAAGGCGCTTGCTCCTTGGAAGAAAAGCTATGACCAAACTAGATAGCATATTAAAAAGCAGACATTACTTTGCCAACAAAGGTCCATATTGTCAAAGCTATGGTTTTTCCAGAGGTCATATATGGATGTGAGAGTTGAACTATAAAGAAAGCTGAGCACCAAGGAATTGAAGCTTTTGAACTGTGGTGTTGGAGAAGACTCTTGAGTGTCCCTTGGACTGCAAGGAGATCGAACCAGTCCATCCTAAAGGAAATCAGTCCTGAATATTCATTGGAAGGACTGATGCTGAAGCAGAAACTCCAATACTTTGGACACCTGATGTGAAGAAATGACTCATTGGAAAAGACCCTGATGCTGGGAAAAATTGAAGGCGGGAGGAGAAGGGGCTGACAGAGGATAAACTGGCATCATCAACTCAATGGACATGAGTTCGAGTGAGTTCCGGGAGATGGTGATGGACAGGGAAGCCTGGTGTGCTGCAGTCCATTGGGTCACAAAGAGTCGGACACAACTGAGCAACTGAACTGAACTGAACTGAACTGATCACTGCTTCAGGGAAATCTTCCCTGACTGCCTACACTCCAACACAGCCCCTGCCACTTCCTCCCACAGCATCAGAAAGCAGATCCCCCTTCCAGAACTTCTCAGTGATAATTTTATATGTGTGTCTTCTGTGATTCTGAAGTTATGTCTCCCATGCACAAACTGTAACTTCACTGGGGATAAGAACCATATCGGCTTTTGTCCACCCATGTAATCATACTACCCATCAAAGATACTCCATAATCATGCACTCTAGAATGACTGATGTGGTAAAATTCATTCCCAGGGTTTATTTTAATTAGGGCCTTTAATCCACACAGATGTGAAATGACTGTCATGAAGAAAGAAGTTTATACTCACAGACTCCTAGAAACAGGAGGCACAGTAGTCCTTGCACTTGTCCTCAGAGGAGATAGTGAGCGTGTGAAATGAGTCCCAGGGAGGTTTGTTACTGATGCTCCACCTAGGAAGTGTTGAAGTAGGCATTTCTTAACCTGTGTCTGTGTGATTACAGAACCAAAGTCCATTGACTATATTTGATTATTCTTTTAAAAAAATATTTATTTATTGGGATGTGTTGGGTCTTCATTGTGGCATGTGAGGTGTTCATTACAGCGCACTGACTCCTAGGCGTTTAGGCTTCGGAACATGCAGCCTTAGGCTGTAGTGCTCGGGCTTAGGTGCTCCATGGCATGCGGGATCTTAGTTCCCCAACCAGGGATCAAACCTGCATCCCCTGCTTTGCAAGGTAGATGCTTAACCACCGGGCCACCAGGGAAGTCCCTATTTCCTATATTCTTGATGCTCTGGTATTTAGGGCCTTTATCCTGGAGAACCCCCACCCCTCCCCAATCTAGCTGATTAATTCCTAGGGATAGCAAATGACTACTCTGCAAGTGTGCCTTTGAGTGCAAGTCAACCAACCCAGAGCCCAGATGCAATCATCTCCCTTATCTAACTCTCACACACCATGCCAATAATTGACTCTGCCCTAAATCATCCCAGGGCCAGGTACCAGGTGACTAGGGACCACCCCTGTAGCCCAGAGCTGCCGCATTATTCAAACTTTCCAATCCTAAGCTTGCTCATCGTATCCATCCTGTCTTGCCCACTCTTTCACACAAAATCCCAAAAAAAGGCTCTGGGCCACACCTCCCCTCTCTCTCATCTTTCTCTGCCTCCTGCCAACCTTGGTGCTTCCCTGAGTGGCCCTGCGTTGGTGTACTGTGTCTCCTGTGTCTAGGGATCTGTGAGTATAAGCTTCTTCCTCATGACAGTCATTTTCACATCCTTTTAGGATGTGTCCTTTTTAGGGTGGTGACTGAGTCACTCAGTTGTGTCTGACTCTGCTTTCCCATGGTCTATACAGTCCATGGAATTCTCCAGGCCAGAACACTGGAGTGGGTAGCCTTTCCCTTCTCCAGGGGATCTTCCCAACCCAGGGATCGAACCCAGATCTCCCGCATTGCAGGCGGATTCTTTACCAGCTGAGCCACAAAGGAAGCCCGTTAAGGTGGTGGTGGTGATGGTTTAGTCACCAAGTCATGTCCAGCTCTTGAAACCCCATGGACTGTAGCCTGCCAAGCTCCTCTGTTCATGGGATTTATACCGGAGTGGGTTGTCATTTCCTTCTCCAGTGTATTAAGGTACCTGATTAAAACAAACCCCGGATACAAATTTTACCACAAAAACCCTTAATGCATTCAGGTGTCCCAGGGTCCTAACTTCTTGAGGATGCAACTGCACAGTGAACATTCTAATCTTCACTTATCTCCAACAGGGCATCTCAGAAGGCACTCCTGAATGCTTGCAGATAATAAACAGGAAGCTCTTGGAAGCCCTCTCTCCAGAGAATCGGCTCCAGCCCCCACATCAGGCCCAGGCATGGAGCTTCTCTAGTGGCCTCGGGACCAACCAGTTTTACAAATTATCAACATCTCCCCATTAGCTGTTGCAATATTAAATTGTGTGACTGGAAATGAATGAATAATCCCACGGGCAAGTGAAGGAGACGAAGCAGCGGGGATTTAATAACAAGTCCTGCCCTCTCTCCAAGCTGAAGGTCTCTCTAATTAAATATTAAAAATCTATCCACATGGCTACAGCAAAAAAAAAAAATTGCTTTTTCAGCAGCATAGCTTTGAGAAACTTCCTCAGAAGACCAAAAAAAGCTGTGGGAATGTCCTCTTGGGGGCCCAGATGTGGGACCAAGAGAGCCACTGCATGACAAGTGCCGCTGGGTACCAGACACAGGGCTTTCACATGCCTTGTCACATTTAATCCCCACGAGGACCATGACACACGAGTTAGATCACATTCAGGTGACAAAGTTGGAATTTCAATCCAGCTCAATGTGGTTAGAAGGCTCGTGCAATATAATGTAGCAGTTAAGAACATAGATGTTGGCATTCATGCAGACCTTGGTTTGAGTCTCAGGTCTGTCATTTACTAACTGTGTGGTCTTGGGCTGATGACCTTACATCCCTGGGTCTCAAGTTCTTTGTCTTTAAAACGGTAGCAACGTAGAACTCACAGGGTTTGCCTCTAGCCAGACTGTGTCTTTTTTCTTTATAAGTCAGGGAATAGTTATCAGGAACTGTTTATCACCTATTGAAGCTGTACTCCATGCCAGCTGCATCTTCATTCATTAACTTGTTGAAAGCTCACAGGAGCCCTAACAAGTAGAGATTGTTCCTACTGTTGCCCAGTGTTGAAACTGAGAGGTTGATGGATATAACATGTCACCAAGGCTACACAAAGGTGCCCAAGCCAGAGGTGCTCCATCCTCACCTGCCCACTCCCTACCAAGGCTTCCAAGGTGTTCCACATTTGTTCTTTAAGTCGACTTAAAAATAACCTTCATGGATTTCTTCTTTCTAGCAATTTGTACTTACTCGTTACAGAATGTTTAAAACATACACATTTAACAGCCATCCAACCCCAACCTTCTCAGATAACCACTGCTAAAATTTTTATGTATGCTATCTTAGAAATAAATATATAGATAGATAGACAGAAATTCCCTATTTCATGAAGCCTACTTTTATCCACTTCTAGGAATATTTCTGAGAAATTATCTGAAGGATGTACCAGGTTACCTGCATCCTCGATCCTGGCCTCCTTGCTTCTTAGCTTCCTAGTGTTAGTCGCTGAGTCCTGTCTGACTCTTTGCCATCCCGTGGACTGTAACCCACCAGGCTCCTCTGTCCATGGAATTCTCCAGGCAAGAACACTGCAGTGTGTTGCCATGCCCTCCTCAGGGGATCTTCCCAATCCAGGGATTGAACCCAGGTCTCCCGAATTGCAGGCGGATTCTTTATTGACTAAGCCACCAGGGAAGCTCTTTGCATTATTTAATCTCCTCCTTTTAATTACAATTATCAGGACCTGTTTCCCCCTTCAGTATTATGGGCTAGATAAAATAAGAATAAGAAGGAAGTTTCTGGTTAGCTACAAAAAGTCTTAGTCCTAAGAGACTTTCCCCAGCTTTATAATATTCTTTTTTTAATATAAATTTATTTATTTTAATTGGAGGTTAATTACTTTACAATATTGTATTCGTTTTGCCATACATCAAGATGAATCCGCCACAGGTATACACGTGTTCCCCATCGTGAACCCCCTTCCCTCCTCCCTCCCCGTACCATCCCTCTGGGTCGTCCCAGTGCACCAGCCCCAAGCATCCAGTATCATGCATCGAACCTGGACTGGCGATTTGTTTCATATATGATATTATACATGTTTCAATGCCATTCTCCCAAATCATCCCACCCTCTCCCACTCCCACAGAGTCCAAAAGACTGTTCTATACATCTGTATCTCTTTTGCTGTCTCGCATACAGGGTTATCATTACCATCTTTCTAAATTCCATATATATGCATTAGTATACTGTATTGGTGTTTTTCTTTCTGGCTTACTTCACTCTGTATAATAGGCTCCTATAATATTCTTGATGCCATGGAGTCAGGTCTCCAGCCAAGCATGACTCAGCCTTTGGAATTCTAAACAGAGACAACCAGACCCCTGGGCATTCCAGCTGAAACTTCAATATCTCAAATGGTAGGTATTATTAACAAATAGGGAGAAACAGACTTTCTTCCTTTTCTCTGACTTATAGAGAGCTGAGACCAAGTCTAAAATCTCAGGCCTGACTGGTTAACAGAGTCTATCTGTTGCAAAGAGCCTGTAAGGACAGGAAGGATGCAAAGCCATCGGACAGAGAATTGCTCTGCAAAGCCATTCTCCACCAAGTCCCAGCAAGTGGGGCAGGAGCTAAGGATGTCCTGGTTCTCTTATGATTAACATCAGCCCTCATTGGTTGATGAATGTTATATTGTAACTCTTCACTGGCTTCTCAAAAAAATAAAACTCTTTGTACTGTACTTTATTTGCTGTCTGTTGCTTCTAAAACTGTTAATGCAGGCCCCAAGCCCGGCATAATATGGTCCATGCCTTCCTCCACTTCTCTGTCCCTTATTCACCACGTTGCAGCCTCCAGACACAATGATGGGCTTTCTTCCATCTCCTGGAGGACGCCTCCCTTCTTCTCACTGCAGAGTCCTGGAGAGAGGCTGTTCCCTCTGTCCTCACTCTCCACTTGACCATTCCCTTCTTGTCCTTCTGGAATGCCACAGAGAAGCCCTGTGGTCACGGCTCAGTGTTACAGTTTAAGTTCCCATGGCATCCCATGCCTTTCCTCCATAGCACTCTGCTCAGTTACAATTCAGAAATTACTCGCTTAATCTCTACCTCCACCCCGGGGGCTTCCCTGGTGGCTCAGAGGTTAAAGCATCTGCCTGCAATGCAGGAGACTCGGGTTCAATCCCTGGGTTGGAAAGATCCCCTGGAGAAGGAAATGGCAACCCACTCCAGTGTTCTTGCTGAGAGAATCCCATGGAGAGGAGCCTGGTAGGCTACAGTCCACAGAATCGTGAAGAGTTGGACACGACTGAGCAACTTCACTTTCACTTTCTTTCCACCTTGGAAAGCAGTGTCACTCCTGTTCCCACACGATTGGCCAGCACGGGTCACATGATCACACCTAACTTCAAATTGATAGCTAGATTCCTGATCTCCAAAAAGATTTAGCTTCCGGACCAGGGACCAGGGGCCAGGCTTGATCCCTCAAGAGCTTTAGACTAGCAGAGTTTTATTAAAGTATAAATGAAGACAGAGAAAGCTTCTGTCATAGACATCAGAAGGGGCCCGAAGAGTAACCCCCTTGTTAGTCTTATCAAGGCCTTATATACTTTTACCGGATCCATTCCCCCAACATACATCTTAAATTAACAAGATTAGAGCTAACAATAGAAAGGTCTTACCAGACCTACTCCCACAAAATAAATCTTAATAAGATTAAGCAGAAGGTTCTTGTTAAGGAGAAGTAGGTCCTGGAGCAAGATACATTGTTATACTAAGACAAAACAATGTAGAGAAAAACTTTTGTCCTTTTCTCCTCTTGAGAGCCCCAGGCCCCTTTCTCCTTCTTCCCCTCCTCCCCCCTCCCTCCGCCCCTCCCCTCCTCCTCCTACTCTTCCTTCTTCTCCTCCTCCTCTTCCTCTGTCTCTTATACACATCTCATCAGGCCCAGGCATGGAGCTTCTCTAGTGGCCTCGGGACCAACCAGTTTTACAAATTATCAACATCTCACTCCTCCTCCTCCTACTCTTCCTTCTTCTCCTCCTCCTCTTCCTCCTCCTCCTTCTCATCAGGGACCCTGGACTTCTTATCAACCTACCTAAGAATTAGCTCTCTCAAAAGGAGCAGGAAAGCTGAGCACCAAAGAATTTATGCTTTTGAACTGTGGTATTGGAGAAGATTCTTGAAAGTCTTGAAAGTCCCTTGGACTGCAAGAAGATCCAACCAGTCCACCCTAAAGGAAGTGAAGTCGATCAGTTGTGTCCGACTCTTTGCAACCTCATGGACCTACCAAGCTCCGTGGTCCATGGGATTTTCCAGGCAAGAATACTGGAGTCGGCTGCCATTTCCTTCTCCAGGGGATCTTCGCAACCCAGGGATCGAACCCGGGTCTCCTGCATTGCAGATAGACGCTTTACCATCTGACCCACTAGGGAAGCCCATCCTAAAGGAAATCAGTCCTAAATATTCATTGGAAGGACTGATGCTGAAGCTGAAACTCAAATAATTTGGCCAACTGATGCAAAGAACTTACTCGTTAGAGAAGACTCTGATGCTGGGAAAGATTGAAGGCAGGAGAAGGGGATGACAGAGAAAGAGATGGTTGGATGGCATCACTGACTCAGTGGACATGAGTTTGAGTAAGCTCTGGGAATTGGTGATGGATAGGGAAGCCTGGTGTGCTGCAGTCCATGGGGTCACAAAGAGTGGGACATGACTGAGCAACTGAACTGAACTGAACTGAAAGGAGAGGTAAGTGATTGGAAGAAGAACAAGATATAGTTCGTGACAAGCACTAATGATCATCAGAATATCATGCTTTGTTCAAAAAAGTTTGATTACACAAAACAAACATCACAACAAATACAACTAAAACAACTGCACTAGACTAGACTTAACCAGGCCAGTTTCCCAATGAAACAAATGACATCATTTACCATTATCTACTCAAAATGTCGTGTTTTCAACCAAAGCATTAAAATTATAAAAGCAGCACATATATAGCTTAAAAAAATATTTCAAACAATACCATAGACTATAAAGTGAAAAAGTGTGCCTCCTCTTCCAGTGTCCCCACCCCATAATCCCATAGAAGAGATCATTATAGACAAAAGATTTCAGGTCTTGAGATCAGGTGGGGAGGTCTGGGAAGACTTCACAGAGAAGGCATGAGTGGAAGCTATTTGGGTTGCTTGTATTTGAGATTTTATATTCAAAGACTCCTATGATTCAACTTAAGCTTTTCAGTAAGCCACTTTGAAATTTATGTCTAATGATGAGAAATAAGATCTCTCTCAGAAAGGCTGGGATTTCCAAACCAGAGGTCCAGTCTAGAAAGTTTTATCAAAGAATCCCTCCAAGCTTAGCATTTGCCACCCACCACTCCTCGGATTAAATATCTTCAGAGTCCTGTGACCCACTAAGGCATTCACAGACTAATTAATCCTGGCTTGTTCATCTTAAACTACAAGAGTCTTCCAGCTGGCCACCCTGATTAATGGAGTGTTATGTGGGCTCTGTGTAGGTTGCACTCCAGTCATAACTGAGCAAAACACCTACTATTAAGCTAAGCTCCTTGCCCCACCACACTAAGTGGGGAAGGGACTTCACCGAGTGCCTTCAACAAGCCAGGCACTTTCTCTGCAGTCATTTCAGTGGTCTCAACAGACTGGGAGATGGGTGTTACTGTGTTCGTTTTACTATGAGTCTCAGAGAATGGAGGTAACATTCTCAGGCTGATCAGCTATTAAACTGCAGGACTGGGATTCAAGCTTGACTATTTTGACTGCAAAGCTCACCATCATTCACCACTTACTGATGCCTAATTGGCTACTGCCTTTCCTGTTCAATTCAGTTCAGTCGCTCAGTTCAGTTCAGTCGCTCAGTCGTGTCCAACTCTTTGTGACCCCATGAATCGCAACACACCAGACCTCCCTGTCCATCACCAACTCCCAGAGTTTACTCAAACTCATGTCCATCGAGTCAGTGATGCCATCCAGCCATCTCATCCTCTGCCGTCCCCTTCTCCTCCTGCCCCCAATCCCTCCCAGCATCAGAGTCTTTTCCAATGAGTCAGCTCTTCACATGAGGTGGCCAAAGTATTGGGGTTTCAGCTTTAGCATCATTCCTTCCAATGAACACCCAGGACTGATCTCCTTTAGAATGGACTGATTGAATCTTCTTGCAGTCCAAGGGACTCTCAAGAGTCTTCTCCAACACCACAGTTCAAAAGCATCAATTCTTCAGCACTCAGCTTTCTTCACAGTCCAACTCTCACACACCCATACATGACCACTGGAAAAACCATAGCCTTGACTAGGCAGACCTTAGTCAGCAAAGTAATGTCTCTGCTTTTGAATATGCTATCTAGGTTGGTCATAACTTTCCTTCCAATGAGTAAGCATCTTTTAATTTCATGGCTGCAATCACCATCTGCAGTGATTTTGGAGCCCCTCCCCCCCAAAAAAGTCTGACACTGCTTCCACTGTTTCCCCATCTACTTGATGGGACCAGAAGCCATGATCTTAGTTTTCTGAATGTTGAGCTTTAAGCCAATGTTTTCACTCTCCTCTTTCACTTTCATCAAGAGGCTCATTAGTTCCTCTTCACTTTCTGCCATAAGGGTGGTGTCATCTGCATATCTGAGGTTATTGATATTTCTCCTGGCAATCTTGATTCTAGCTTGTGCTTCTTGCAGCCCAGTGTTTCTCATGAGGTACTCTGCATATACGTTAAATAAGCAGGGTTAAGGACAGAAACAGTAAGGACCCAACAGAAGTAGAAGAGATTGAGAAGAGGTGGTAAGAATACACAGAAAAACTATACAAAAAAGGTCTTAATGATCCAGATAACCACGATGGTGTGGTCACTCACCTAGAGCTAGATATCCTGGAATGTGAAGTTAAGTCGGCCTTAGGAAGCATTACTATGAACAAAGCTAGTGGAGGTGATGGAATTCCAGCTGAGCTGTTTAAAATCCTAGAAGATGATGCGGTATGTCAGCAAATTTGGAAAACTCAGCAGTGGCCACAGGACTAGAAAAGATAAATTTTCATTCTAATCCCAAAGAAGGGCAATGCCAAAGAATGTTCAAACTAACATACAATTGTGCTCATTTCAAATGCTGGTAAGGTAATGCTCAAAATCTTTCAAGCTAGGCTTCAACAGTACATGAACTGTGAACTTCTGGGTGTAGAAACAGGATATAGAAAAGTCAGAGGAAACAGAGATTAAATTGCCAACATTAATTGGCTCATAGAGAAAGCAAGAGAATTCCAGAAACACATCTACTTCTGCTCCACTGACTACGCTAAAGCCTTTGACTGTGTGGATCACAAGAAACTGTGGAAAATTCTTCAAGAGTTATGAATACCAGACCACCTTACCTTACAGGAGTCATGTCTCCTGAGAAACCTGTATGTGGATCAAGAAGCAACAGCTAGAACTAGACACGGTGTGCTCAGGGACTTGTTTGTGGAGCAAAGAGGATTACAGTTATCAGTGTATTATTTGTAATTTCTCACCTATTGGTAGCTTAGGGGAGGATATTCAAGAAGTAGGAGATAATAACAATAATATGAATAAGTATCCTGAGCTGTGAATCTCTGTAAGACCAGAATAATCACTGAGATAGCTTCAGAAGTCCTTCAAGTGTGGTCTTGTGTCACCAATGATGCATTTCTGCGTTGAAGCCATAGATTCTTCAAGCAATGCTTGTGGTAGTTTCTCCATCAGTTTCTCCATTAACATTTAAATTACTTTATCAGCCTCCCTCAGTAATGAAATGCTGTCACATTTTCCTGTGGTTTCCCAGGGTTTATTGTAGATAAGGGGTTGGTTTCCTGGGCTGGTTTCTGCAGGTGTGGATCAGAGTTCTATTTTTATGCATGATCTGGCCATTGTTTGTTTACATGTTCCATCTTTTAGGGCCTACCTGCCAGTCCTTGAAGACTAGACCTGAAAATGACATTTTAACTCTGTTGGCCCAATCAGTCACGGGACATGGGACAGATTGAAGGGGAGTGGACATAGACTCTATCTCTTGATGCCAATAGTGACAAAGAATTTGTAACACTATGACAAACCTAGACAGTGTATTAAAAAGCAGAAACATTACTTTGCTGACAAAGGTCAGTATAGTCAAAGCTATGGTCTTCCAGGAGTCATGAGAGTTGGACTGTAAAGAAGGCTGAGCATCGAAGAATTGATGCTTTCACTGTGATGTTGGAGAATACTCTTGAGAATCCCTTGGACTACAAGAAAATCAAACCAGTCAATCCTAAAGGAAATCAATCCTGAATGTTCATTGGAAGGGCTGATGTTGAAGCTGAAGCTTCAATACTTTGGCCACCTGATGTGAAGAACTGACTCATTGGAAAAGACCCTGATTTTGGGAAAGATGAAGGCAAGAGGAGAAGGGGACAACAGAGGATGAGATGGTTGGATGGCATCACCAACTCAATGAACATGAGTTTGAGCAAACTCTGGGAGATAGTGAAGGACAGGGAAACCTGGTGTGCTGCAGTCCCTGGGGTTGTGAAGAGTCAGACATGACTGAGTGACTGAACAACAACAGGGAGGATGCAGTTTCTCTCTGTAAATATATTAATAGTTCTTTTCTTACTCTACTTGCCTTTCTTTTGAGAATTCTTCATAAAGAATTTAATGTGAAAATTTACTCTTCTCACACAGGTGACAGCTTATGAACTCTTTTCCAGGGAGATAGCTATCCATCTACACACAAGATGAATGCATGTTTCCCAAGGTTCAACCCCACACCTCTCTCACCCAGGTGAACTTTGTGACCAAGGAGAATTTCTTGAATTTATTGTAGTCCTTTAGTTTAAGACCTGTAAGAGTCTAGGACTAAGAGATTAGTCCTAGAAGCTTGTTTTAGGTTTCTTCCTCCTAATCCTGCTCTGATTCCCTCTTGATATTTAATCCCATCAAGTATCTCAGAACAAAGGAACACATAAGAGATCTGGTAAGAGGAAGAGAATTTTTGGCTCTTTACATCATTTGGCTGTTTACATCATCACTGAATTGTATACTTAAAAATTGATGAGATGATAAATTTCATGTTGTGTATGTTTTTAACCACATATAAAAATCCATTGTCTTTACTGTGACTTCCAAGATGCTACATGATCTTGTTTCTGCTTAATTCTAAAAAAATTATGCTGACTGTTTTTCCAGCTCTCTGCCCAGAATCCATGTATTCCAGGGCACTTAGGAATGGGAAAACCCTAAGGGATTTGGTTAGAAATTAATTTTTGACTTTCTCACAGAAGTAATGAGGCTAGTTCACTACTATGAACTTCCTTTATTATGTCCAACTCTCCCAAAATCATTCATTCCTAAGTTTTCCAACAAAGTTTATATATTGTCACCTCTCCACAGAAATAGCTGTTTTCAAGTCTCAGATGTCAGGTTACCAAACCAGTGGACATATTTCATTCCTCATTTTACTTGACCATTCTTTGCAGTTGAACTATTGAAACTTTGATAAAACTTGTCTCCTTTTCAGTAAAAAGGCAAAATTCTTCTTGGACTTGGAAGACAAAATTTGGTTTCAAATCTTATTTCCATCACCTAGTTGTTATATGGCTGTGGGCTGAACTTTTAATAGTGGGCTTTCTCAATATTCTATTCTTGGTTTTCACTTTGTACCCTCTCATTCAATCATACCTGTAGTTCCATCCATAATTGTAAACATTAACTGGGTGCTTGTTATGTTCTAGGCAACATTTCATGTATTGACACAGTCTTCACAACAATGTTAAGTAGGTATGTATTGTCTCTATTTGTACTCTTCAGGTGAGAAATTGAGATCCTAAGTAAGTTGCCTAAGGTACACAGCAAATTAATGATAAAGCTCTGACTATGCCTAGACAGCATCTGGCTTCAGAACATTAAACCAGTTTAGTAAACTACCTATATATGGATGGCTGAGGTCTGATCTTTTGTTTGAAATAGAGATATTTATATCCATTTGCTCATAAGAAAGCTCCACCAGAATCTCTCCTGGGATTCTCAAGCTCATGATGTTAAAAACTGATCTTACTGTTTTTCTGTCTCTAATCTTATTCCTTACCTCACTGAATGGCCTCATTCTTCATTCAGTTGCTCAAGTAACAATCCTCTAAATAAGCTTATATTTCTTCCTCTTTCTAGCTCAACAGGAATTCCATCACCTCCACTAGCTTTGTTCGTAGTGATGCTTTCTAAGGCCCACTTGACTTCACATTCCAGGATGTTTGGCTCTAGGTGAGTGATCATACCATTGTTATTATCTGGGTCATGAAGATCCTTTTTGTACAGTTCTTCTGTGTATTCTTGCCACCTCTTCTTAATATCTTCTGCTTCTGTTAGGTCCATACCATTTCTGTCCTTTATTGAGCCCATCTTTGCATGAAATGTTCCCTTGGTGTCTAATTTTCTTGAATAGATCTCTAGTCTTTCCCAGTCTGTTGTTTTCCTCTATTTCTTTGCATTGATTGCTGAGGAAGGTTTTCTTATCTCTCCTTGCTGTTCTTTGGAACTCTGCATTCAGATACTTATATCTTTCCTTTTCTCCACTGCTTTTCACTTCTCTTCTTTTCACAGCTATTTGTAAGGCCTCCTCAGACATCCATTTTGCTTTTTTGCATTTCTTTTTCACGGGGATGGTCTTGATCCCTGTCTCCTGTACAATGTCACGAACCTCCATCCATAGTTCATCAGGCATTTTATCTATCAGATATAGTCCCTTAAATCTATTTATCACTTCCACTGTATAATCATAAGGGATTTGATTTAGGTCATCCCTGAATGGTCTAGTGGTTTTTGCTGGGGTCCAGCCCCAGTGGATCCAGGGAATTTGAAGTGGGGACGGAGTTGGCGTCCTAGGAAAAAACTTATTTAACTACAGATATAGAGAGAGATTAGCAACAGATAGTGTAGTAGGAAATATTGGTGGAGAAAAAGAGGCTGAATAACTTGGTTTATGGGGAAAACCAATAAAACTTCGAGACAAGAAGTTTGCACCATCTACATTAGGCCACTGGCACCTGCTTGAATATCAAAGGGTGCCCTGCCTTAGGCTCCGTTTCACGTGGACCTTAGAAGCCAGGGCAAGTAAGTAGACATGGTGAGCCTCCCCGCTCCAGATGGGAATTCAGCCAGAAAAGGAGAGAAAAGATCGACATGCAGGAGCCCAGCATCGGTGCAAGACTCACAACTCTATTTTCAAAATCAGCTTATATACCCCAAGTTGTACATAAAGAAATAATGGAATATGCAGAGTTATGCAGGGACAGCAGTCCTGACCCTCATTGAGACCAGGCTTTTTTTTTTGCATACCTTCCCTTATACAAAGGTCTCAGGTGGTTTACATTATCTTCTGGCCAAGAGGCCTGTTAACATTTTTATGGCTCTCTTCCTAGATAAATGTCTATCAACCAGAAAACTCTTTTTCCCTAGAAGTGTTTTTTCTTTACTTTGCATCACCCTCAAAGTACTAAATAAAGTTACATTCCTGTAGAACAAAGGTGCAGTGGGTTATAACAAAGTACTTAACTCAAAGATCTAATGTTGCTAATACCAGGGCTACTACCTGTTTTTTCTATATACCAACTATATCTTCAAATAAAAGATATGAAAATTTGGCAGCAAGTATTGGCTCAACAAATGAAACCTTTAATCAGTCCTATTCTAATGATTTTGACTCCTCGGAAGCCCCTACATTCCTAGGATGTTTTAAGCTTCCTGTGCCTCTCGCGGTCGGGAGGCCGCAAACAATCACATGTGCTCCTGACTGCAAACAATCACATGTGCAGCTGTAAGAGTCCGGCAGGCAGGCTAGAAAGCCATCAGAGGGATTTTTGGATTGAAACACTCTTATTATGCTCAGGAGATTTATTATCTAAAAGCTCTAAATTAAATTTTTCCAGAAAAAGGTGGTGGGGAGACAGCCTCCTGTTAATGTCAGAAGAGTAGGTGGAAAGCATAACACAGTAAAGCAGGCAGACTCTGATTTGGGGGAGTGGATACTCAGGAAATTCCAGGGGGAACCCCTGAGGCCCGACTCGCCTTGCCCATCTGGCCTCTCCGCATGACCTTGTCATGGGTGGGATCTCCCATGCTGGCTCCTGGCAGGTTTTCCCTGCTTTCTTCAATTTAAGTCTGAATTTGACAATAAGGAGTTCATGATCTGAGCCACAGTCAGCTCCCAGTCTTGTTTTTGCTGACTGTATAGAGCTTCTCCATTTTTGGCTGCAAAGAATATAATCAATCTGATTTCAATGTTGACCATCTGGTGATGCCCATGTGTAGAGTCTTTCTCTTACCCCATGTACAAAATAAGAGAAATCCAAATAAAACAGGAGGTATTACGAGAGGGCATCAGAGGGCAGACAGAACCTCTGTTCTGTGATTATGAAACCATAATCACAGAAAACTAGCCAATCTGATAACACAGATCACAGCCTTGTCTAACTCAGTGAAACTAAGCCATGCCCTGTGGGCCCACCCAAGACAGACAGGTCATGGTGGAGAGGTCTGACAGAAGGTGGTCCACTGGAGAAGGGAATGGCAAACCACTTCAGTATTCTTGCCTTGAGAACCCCATGAACAGTATGAAAAGGCAAAATGATAGGATACTGAAAGAGGAACTCCCCAGGTCAGTAGGTGCCCAATATGCTACTGGAGATCAGTGGAGAAATAACTCCAGAAAGAATGAAGGGATGGAGCCAAAGCAAAAACAATACCCAGTTGTGGATGTGACTGGTGATAGAAGCAAGGTCAGATGCTGTAAAGAGTAATATTGCATAGGAACCTGGAATGTTAGGTTCATGAATCAAGGCAAATTGGAAGTGGTCAAACAGGATATGGCAAGAGTGAACATCGACATTCTAGGAATCAGTGAACTAAAACAGACTGGAATGGGTGAATTTAACTCAGATGACCATTATATCTACTACTGTGGGCAGGAATCCGTTAGAAGAAATGGAGTAGCCATCATGGTCAACAAAAGAGTCCAAAATGCAGTACTTGGATGCAATCTCAAAAATGACAGAATGATCTCTGTTCGTTTTCAAGGCAAACCATTCAATATCACAGTAATCCAAGCCTATGCCCCAACCAGTAATGCTGAAGAAGCTGAAGTTGAATGTTTCTATGAAGACCTACAAGACCTTTTAGAACTAACAGCCAAAAAAGATGTCCTTTTCATTATAGGGGACTGGAATGCAAAAGTAGGAAGTCAAGAAACACCTGGAGTAACAGGCAAATTTGGCCTTGAAGTACAGGATGAAGCAAGACAAAGGCTAATAGAGTTTTGCCAAGAGAACGCCTTCCCTGACCACTGTCTAAATACTGCCTCCCATAACCCATTTCTCTCTAGTTCTGTAACCCTACTATATCATCAATCACAGGTCACATCACCACCTTATCCCCAGTGCCTAAAAGAGTGGCTGGCATCCAGTAGGCACTCAGTAATTATTTGTTGAAGGAGTAAATAGTGCTTTGAAAAGAATACTGAATTGCCAGCAGGACTGACCTGAGTTTAACCCTGCTGTTCAGGAATCCAGGGTGTGACCTTGGACAAGTCTGGTTCCCTCTCGGGGCCCAGGAGCCTTATCTGTGAAGTTAGAGGGCAGGCTAAAATACCTCTCCATAACTCATGCTCTGTGACTTCTGCAACTTGTCACCCAGCGTGAAGGCCACTCTCCTGCTGAGAAAAGGGAAACAGAACTGGAAATGCTAAATCAATGGCAGTGAGTCTGAGGCAAGGGAGAAGTTGCGGAGGAAGACCCTGAAGCTACTCGGTTTCTCCCCTCCTGCCACAGACGGGGTGCAAGTGCAGAGAGTGTGAGAAGCTTGAATAGAAGAATGTAGCCCCTCATTCACTGAGACAGAGGAGCAACCACAAAGACATAGGAGTGGGCCCAGGAGAGACACACAGGATGGTCCCTTATGCCAGGAAGTATCTGTCAATCAGATGATGAGATTAGCCTTTGCTCTTCTACTCAGCATCTTGGTGACCTCAGGCATGTCTTATAGGATCTCTGATTCCATTTCTCTTAAGAAAAAGGCAATATTAATATTTTCTCATGCCTCTCTGAACCACAGTTTTTCCTCTGTAAAATGGGAATAATATAGCAACATATCTCAAGGAGCTAAGTGATTTGAACATTGTTCTATACAATAGAAGCCTGAAAAGTACTGAAATAGAACCTGTAAGTCAACTCCATTCTTTTTAAAAAATATTTATTTATTTTTGCATTAACAACCATGCTGTGTGGCATGCAAGATGGTTCCCCAACAAGGAACTGAACCCCAGCTTCTGCAGTGAAAGTGCCAAATCCTAACCACTAGGCCATCAGGGAACTCCCTCAACCCCATGCTGGATACATATGATGTTAGCAGCACAGAAGCATCGTGCAGTACACAGCCCAAATCTGTACGAAGACACAGATTCTCTAATCACATGGCACTCATTTTTTTTTTCCATGGTGCTTAGAACCCCCCAAAATGAAATTCAGTCATTTGTAGAATATCGCAAAACACACAAATCACTTGGAAAAACATGGCATGTGGCAGAAGACTGGCTGTTAAACAGGGTTCACAGACACAGACAGGTAATATAAATGAGTGATGCTGGACAACAAGTCCCCCTGATCTTAGTGTTGGAGAGGCAATAGGGAGCGGTGGCATCTGCGGTTCACTAGAGTGCACTTGCTCTGGAGCAAGCAGCTTCTCTGCTCCAGCCAACTGTGCTGTGTGTTGTCACATAAAATATGAAACCAAATCCATATTTTATGTGAAAACAATGTTGGCAAAATTCACATCTGAAAGAAGTGAGATAACAACTATACCCTGTGGACTGCCAGATTGTGATTTCTGAACAAAAGTGTTAAATGATGGAATTAGTCACCAAATTAGCCAACTGCTTTCCAGATAGTCTCTTGGCTGCTGTCTTGGGACTCCTGATGTAATTCCCATTCAGCTGCTAATAGTTCTACACACTTTTAGCAAATAATGAGCACTTGCTAGAGGTTTCCCAGGTGGTGCTAGTGGTAAAGAACCCTCCTGTCAATGCAGAAGACATAAGAGACGTGGGTTTGATCCCTGGGTTGGGAAGATCCCCTGGAGGAGAACACAGCAACCCACTCCAGTATTCTTGCCTGGAGAATCCCATGGACAGAGGAGCCTGGAGGGCTACAGTCCATGTGGGCACAAAGAATCGAACACCACTGAAGCAACTTAGCATGCATGCATACACTCATGAGCACTTACTATGCACCTACTATGTGCAAAGTAGATACTAGACATCATGGAGGGAGTGGGGTAGGAAAAAAAAGACAAGACACAGTCTCCCTTCCCCACTCCATCTCACCCCACAATGAAACACCCAGAGTTAGATTCTGATACCCACTGGGTGATTATTAATAGGTAATAAATGCTTTTGGAGTTTGGACAGAGAGCTTTCCATGCGGTGGTCTTTGAGAGCTGCCAGGAGGAGGTAGCAAGAGGAGATGGCTCTTAGGTTTCAAAGGTGGCTGGGATTGGAGTCAGCTGTTCACATGCTTTGGCAGAGACAAAAGTCCACATATCAGTAGACTCTGCAGCTATTGCAAAAGACCCATGTCATGTAGTTGTGGGGAAATTGTTCTGGAAAGGTAAACTGGGCCTTTAGGATAGATCCTGCAATGCCAGCTTCTGGGCTTTGTCCTGAAGACTCAGCAAGGGGGTGCTGGATTGTAGTGGAGCGAATCTGATGGAGAGGGACCCCCTTATCCGATTTTCCTCTCCAGGAAAAGAAGTCAGGGCACAAGCTCCTGGGAGCCCCTCCAGGTCTGACTGTTCAGCTCCTGTGTCTTATTGAAGTCCATACAGAATAGACAAATGGGACAGAGCTGCCCCAGTCTCATGCAGGCTGTGCTTCCGAGGGAGGGGTCCCTTCGTGGTAATGATCTGGAATCTGAAACATTTCTGAGAGGCAGCAGGGCTTTTTAACATGCGGTCTTTCCCTTTTTTTAATGATGATTTCATTTTACATTTTTATTGGTCCTGCACTGATTGTTCTCAGGCTCTCTGACGGGATGTGAGATGCACTGACATTTACAGAAATCAATACATTAATAAATCACGAAGTTCATAATGTCTGATTTGCTTCTAAATGAGACTGAACTATTATCACCATAAAGTTGCACATAAAATAGGTCCAATTGTGATGTATTATATAGTCTAATCAAAGGCGTTTGAGTGAATAACCTTTCCCCCAAAGAAGAAAACAATCAAAGCCGAATAACGTCTTTAATAATTCAAGGTGTGTCTGCCAAGGCTTCATTTATTAAGTGCACAGTTAAGAGGCTTCTTAGCTGAGTCCTGGAGATGACACGTTGCCGCCTTCTGCCTGCCTCTGGGCAGGCAGGCAGACAACCTGGCTGCTAGAAGAAAACAATCAAAGCCGAATAACGTCATTAATAATTCAAGGTGTGTCTGCCAAGGCTTCATTTATTAAGTGCACAGTTAAGAGGCTTCTTAGCTGAGTCCTGGAGATGACACGTTGCCGCCTTCTGCCTGCCTCTGGGCAGGCAGGCAGACAACCTGGCTGCGGTCCTTGTGTTCGGCAGCTCGTGTTCCAGTAGAGGGTAGCATCCAATTCTCTCCTCCAGCTGAGAACTGGACCACCGCAATGCACCCTGTGACTATCTGGATTATTAAGGGCAGAGGACATGGAGCCGTGTAATAACTCTAGGGGAGGAGAGGCAGGGAATTTTCTGTGACCGCCAGTCATTATGTCTGTTTGCTCACGTTTCTGGCACCCACACCCATAGAAACCCTGCCCTGTTCCGTGGCAGTCTGCGGACTGAGGTGCTTAGCAGATCTTTCAGTGTCTTGCATTTGCTTGTGTCCATTGCAGTTAATATAGAATGTTAATATTCACTTTAGCTAGTTAATATCCACTTGAACTGGCAACTGGGTGACTCTCTGACAGGGTAAATCACAGAACAAGAAATCTTCCTATATTGTGAAGAGAAGCCCATGTAATTTACTAGATCCATCAGAGACGATGTAATCGTGACCTGGAAAGTCTAGCAGATATGATTTTGGATTCTGTGCTTGAGAATGACCCTTAAGATCACAATCTTAATATACTAGAAGGTGGGAATAACATTTTTGTGCACCTACTGTATGCAGAGAGAGCATTATATGTCTTATCTCTTTAAATTCACAGCTACAAGATGGGTATCAAATTAGTCTAATGACCACATACCTCCTAGGGATAGTGAAATTATTAGATCAATTCTAAAACTATTACCATGCTCTCTAAGCTCACTGAGAGAAGCACTTAATATAAGGATACATTAAAACTGAATTCCAGAAAAAGCTCACTTGGCCAGTCTCCATTATTTTCCTGCTTGTGATTATTCTGTATGGTATACAAGAGCTTATTTTCCCACTAACAAAGAAAGGGTTATATGTACACTTATATAGCTGATTTACTTTGTTTGTACAGCAGGAACTAACATAACATTGTAAAGCAATTATACTCCAATTAAAAAAAGAAAGGGGTTATTTAGTTGGGTTACAAGGACTACAACTGACTATGAAACTGAGTATTTCACCAGTATTAAATTGATTTTCAGGTCTTTAGTCCACTGATTTTGAATAGTTAAGCATATGCCAACTCTTGTAAAATAACAGTAATAAAGTGATGGAGTCTGGTCATACTGTCAGATCACGGGCTTTGCTTCCCAAATCCATATTCAGTGAGTTCATGTTAATAGCCTGGACTAGGTTATGATGGGCATATGTACACCAAGAAATTGGAAAATGGTATCAAGCAGGCTTCTCCCCACTCCCTCAAGTTCCCTACTTGGAAACCATCACTCAGCAAGTAGACATGTTATCTGGATGGCAGTGAACTACTCCTCAAAAAGCAGACCGAAAGACAGGCTATCGACTCCTTAGCCTGACCTCTATCCAGTGAGTTTCCACGGATGAGAAAATTCTTTGCCAACCTGAGATAAGTCTTGCTCAGGTGGCAATTATACTTTTCCTTTGAGTCATTCCTTCAGCTTCTCTGTGTACCTTCATTTGTCCATCTTAATACTAAGAGCATCTTTTCTCCCTAGACACTATTTTTTCTCTCATCATTTGCAATAAATCATTTTAGCCTCTCAGTCAAGTAACAAACTCTGACCCATGTAATCCTCTGATTTCCTGCAGAAATATTCTCGACTCATTCACCCTGGGTAGTTTGCCCTCTTTCCCCAAAGCAGGGCAGTCGCTGCTCATTACCTGGCTGTCTCCATGTGCTGGAGCTTGAGAGAAGGTCCCGCTGAGACTAAAGGAGAAACAGTGGGAGGTTTCCCCACCACTTCCTGACTACTAACTGGTGGCAGGATATAACTAATTCCCCCCTAGAGCTATAAGAACTGTGGGAGTTACCTAGGTAAATCATCCAAAGTTTCATCCTGGGACACTTTTTCTAGACAAAGAAGTCCACTTAAAACATTATCTAGAGATTTTTGCCTGTGGCTGAGACACTGCAGTGAAGCTGACATATATTTCTATTCTGCAACCTGGGGGAGGGGGGATTAGTTGGACAGAAACGTTTGCTTTGGAGATGAGAGGACACAAGAGTCCCTAATGTCAGTGGCCTTGCTCCTTATCCTGAAACACCATTTAGGGCTCCTTCTTGCTGTCAACCCTGGCGTCTACGTGACGCACTCCTTTCCCAGGAGTTTCTTTGTTTTCTTTGTCTTGGTGAAAAATGTGTGAATGTTACACCACCACACAGACAAAAAAATTGTGACTTATATCACAATCTATGTAGTGACTTCGTGGAGTTTAAATAATTGCATTACCTTCCTGAAAATTCATTTCTACCACCAACACCATCTTCAAGAAATTGCAGTATACAGCTGACATGCCCCTTCCATACACCCCACCTAGTATGCTGATCTAAAGGTCATCTTCAAAAACATCCCCATTTGAGGAGAAAGGTCAAAAAATTCAGGTACACTATATATATTTTTGAGACATTTCATCCAGAAAACCCCCATCTAATGAAAGCAGCTACTCAAATACTCAAATATGTTTTTGGTAGGACTCTCCTTTGCCAGAACATTTTTAGGACTGAGGTATAAATGAAATGAGATATGTATAAATTCAATTTTGCTTAAAAGGGGCAAGAGGATTTCAAGATTAAGAGAACAGATGCTTGGAGCAAAACATGATTTGAGTTTTATTGAACCAAGAAGACTGAAAAAAATGTCTAGAACACTCAGAAAATCTTTCTCAAGTCTCAACTCAGCACTCCGGGGACTCATCCTTACGTTTATAAAATTCAGAGCTGATGAGTTGTGTGCTGTGAGTGTCTGCTTGAGCTTATGACTCACCTCTAAGTCTTGGCTGTAGGGATTTCAGCCTCCAGGATTACACTTAAGGGTCTAATAGAACTTGTTTCCCCCTTGGCTACACAGAGGCACCAAAGAGAATCTTCACCCTTGATTACATTGGGGTAATCTGTCAATCGAAAGATGTTATTAAACTTATCCAGAATAGACCAACAAACCATGTTTAGGGGAGAGAAAAAAATTACATTTTCAGATGCCAGCATGCCATCACAAATATAATCTCTAAAGTAAACAGCATAGCTTAGGCAACATTAAAATTGAATCATTGGAAACACTAAAAATATGATAACAAGAGATAGCACATCATTCAGTTTTATGCACCCTGTCACATAAATTATTTGCAGCTCGAGTATGTTATGCTCTTTTAAATTTCCCTCTGGGTACAGTTTTAATGGCATCCCACAAGTTTTGATACGTCATGTTTTCATTATCACTTAGTTCAAAATACTTTCTAATTTCCATGACGTCTCTTCTTTTGATACATGGGACACTTAGGAATTAGAACCATGCTGCTTGATGTCCAAACATTTGGAGCTTTCTTTGTTTTGTTTTTGCTCTTGATTTCTTAATTTCACTTTGGACAGAAAATATTCTGAAAATTTCAGGTCTTTGAATTCTTGGAGACTGGCTCTAAGAGCCCGGAAGCAGTCCATCTTGGTAAGTGTTCTGTGTGCGCTTGGAAAGGCTGTGTAATATTCTATGACTGTTGGGTAAAGAGACCTGCATATGTCAATGAGACCAGGTCTGCTAATTACATTGCTCATATCTTCTATGCCCTTTTTGGTCTTTTGTTTTATCAGTTACAAACTGTGTGTGCGTACATGCTAAGTCGTTTCAGTCATGTCCAACTCTTTGCGACCTATGAACTGTAGCCCGCCAGGCTCCTCTGTCCATGGGATTCTCCAGGCAAGAATACTGGAGTAGGTTGCTGTGCTCTCCTCCAGGGGATCTTTCCAGGGTGTTTTTAAATCTCCAGTTCTGATTGTGAGCTTGCTATTTCTCCTTCTAGGTCTGTCAGCCTTTGCTTTATATGTATTTTGAAGCTGTATTATTATTGCATACTAATTTAGGATTGCTATGTCTTCCCAGTGAATAGTTTGAAAACTTTCTCTCCAGCAAAGCCTCTTGCCTTAAAGTTTAGTTTATCTGATTTTAAAATTTGCAGAGAGTCAGACACAACTGAGTGACTGAACTGAACTGACTGAACTGATATGTATCTGGCTATCTCTGGTGTAATAGCCATCACTGTCCTTCTATCAACGTCCCCCTTAATGAGGCTAGGTCAGCACTATTTCCTTTGTTATAATTTAAATTATTCAGAATGTTAGTTAGTCCTGGCTCCTCTAGAGAAGGACCTCAAATGGGAGTTCAATTAGTTGCTTTTGAGGCTAAAGAGGCAAATGTGTCAGAAAAATGGAAAGAAGCATTTTTTCCATATCTCTATCTGTGGCAAATCCACGAGACCTGCATATTTGGTGCCGTCAACTTTGTAGCTTTGTAGGAGTATTTGGGGACAGCACCTCAGGTAAGGAAGAAGGATACTCACTGTGGGTAGTGCCCTTTTTGTGTTGCTTGTGGAGCGCAAGCTTAGACATCATATTGTTTGACTCTAATTAGAAGAACTGAGCTTGTTTTATTCATCCTGATGATGAATACATGGAACAATGACTATGTTGGAGAAAAGTACAGGATTTGATTAAATTACTTCTTCCTTGTATTCCTTATTTATTTATTTTTGGTATAATGTACATCTGCCACTTGCAAATAATTTTCAGTGAAAGAGGAAAAAGGTGTTATTCTTACATTGGGGAAATAAGTCTNATTCATCCTGATGATGAATACATGGAACAATGACTATGTTGGAGAAAAGTACAGGATTTGATTAAATTACTTCTTCCTTGTATTCCTTATTTATTTATTTTTGGTATAATGTACATCTGCCACTTGCAAATAGTTTTCAGTGAAAGAGGAAAAAGGTGTTATTCTTACATTGGGGAAATAAGTCTTTTAGGGTATATGAAAAATAAGCAGGGAAGAGGCATACTATGATATATGATCAATTGTTTATTTTCAGTATTCACGTAGATCACTTTACTGGATTCTACATGCCCAAGGAGATTAATGAATGCAGAATAATACAGAGTTCTAATAGGAGGATAATAGACGCAGGTGTGGAAACCCATTACAATATAAAGCAGCCTTGATAAATGGAAGGTGACTATATATTATTTCCTTTGCTATTATTGAATATACTGAAGAACCAATCTGGATATTTAACCTCTCAAGAGAAAAATGCTACTTGAATGCCAAACTCTAAAATATTCACTGTCAAAATTAGAGCATCTATGATATAGATTTCATCCAAAATCAGTTTCTGACTATCATATTCAACTGTTGTAAAAAAGAAAGAAACAACCAGGCTAAAAAAATAGTCTACTAAGTCCAAAATAAAGAGAAAAAAATAGAAGTTTCCAGAAAGATTAATGAAAAATTTCTTGTTACATAGCGGTGACATTCTGCTACTCTTTAAAATAATACCCTTTTTCTTTTTTGGGGTTAGATTCTCTCTAATAAAGGTTTCCTGATTGCTCATAGTGGCCCACGTGTCCTGGGAAACTGCTGGGACCTGAGACTCCATGGACAGATTCATTCTGCCTATAATTGTCTGTCCACTTTTGATATAACTCTGAGCTCCTGTGTGTGTCTCCTGACTGGCCATGGGAAGACCCATGTTGGTTCCTTGAAGTGGATCCGGACCTTCCTTGGGTGGTCCCGGAATGCCTCCCTAGATCTCCTGAATACCCTTCGCTGTCACTGGCCTGACTAACACTGGATTCCCTGTGTCTACTGCTTCCAGATCCAGTGGAGGATTGTCCATGGCCAGTCCCAGAGCGTCTGGAGGTGTCTCTTGATTGTTCATGACGACTCCCCTGTCCGTGGGAAGTTCTGGATCCTGAGTCTCCGTGGACAGATTCTCTGTGCCTGTGTGTGTCTGCCTGCCCATGACGTGACTCTGAGCGCCAAGATGTGTCTCCTGCCTGGCCATGGGAAGACCCATGTTGGTTCCTTGAAGTGGATCCGGACCTTCCTTGGGTGGTCCCGGAATGCCTCCCTAGATCTCCTGAATACCCTTCGCTGTCACTGGCCTGACTAACACTGGATTCCCTGTGTCTACTGCTTCCAGATCCAGTGGAGGATTGTCCATGGCCAGTCCCAGAGCGTCTGGAGGTGTCTCTTG
>SJYT01014766.1:906499-943839 GCA_006410635.1 Cephalophus harveyi | reverse complement strand
AGAGACATTACTTGGCTCACCAAGGTCCGTCTAGTCAAGACTATGGTTTTTCCAGTGGTCATGTATGGATGTGAGAGTTGGACTGTGAAGAAAGCTGAGCGCCAAAGAATTGATGCTTTTGAACTGTGGTGTTGGAGAAGACTCTTGAGAGTCCCTTTGACTGTAAGGAGATCCAACCAGTATATCCTAAAGGAGATCAGTCCTGGGTGTTCTTTGGAAGGACTGATGCTAAAGTTGAAACTCCAATACTGTGGCCACCTCATATGAAGAGTTGACTCATTGGAAAAGACTCTGATACTGGGAGGGATTGGGGGCAGGAGGAGAAGGGGACAACGGAGGGTGAGATGGCTGGATGGGATTACCGACTCGATGCACGTGAGTTTGGCTGAACTCTGGGAGTTGGTGATGGACAGGGAGGCCTGGCGTGCTGTGATTCATGGGGTCGCAAAGAGTCGGACACGACTGAGTGACTGAACTGAACTGAACTCTTCTTAGGAAGACTCAGAACTCTAATAGTTATCTCTTAACACCACGAGCCTGCCAAAAGCTCTGTTTGGCTCTACAAAACTTTGTGGTAGTATGTCTTGACCTCTCAGTGTCTCTTGACTTCTGTCATTTAGTAATTAGCAAAAGCCTTGAGGGAATAAGCAGCTCGTTACCAGGCTCCTGTCTCTGTGGTCCCTCCAGTCTGGGCCCTCAAGTCCTCAATGTCTTTATGGCACTGATCCAGTTTTTGTCTTCCCAGATTGCTGAAAGTCCTGCTCACATTCTTTGCTTAACACACCATTTTTGCTCAATTTCTCAGATTCATTACCCATGCCATTTTTTTGGTAAATTAATTTATTTATTTTAATTGGAGACTAATTACTTTACAATATTGTAGTGGTTTTTGCCCTAGATTGACATGGATCAGCCATGGGTGCACTTGTGTTCCCCATCCTGAAACCCCCTCCCACCTCCCTCCCCATCACATCCTTCAGGGTCATCCCAGTACACCAGCCCTGAGCACCCTGTCTCATGCATTGAACCTGGACTGGTGATCTATTTTCACATATGGTAATGTACATGTTTCAATGCTATCTCTCAAATCACCCCACCCTTGCCTTCTCCCACAGAGTCCAAAAGTCTGTTCTTTACATCTGTGTCTCTTTTGCTGTCTCACATATAGGGTAATCGCTACCATCTTTCTAAAATACATATATATGTGTTAACATACTGTATTGGTGTTTTTCTTTCTGACTTACTTCACGCTGTATAATAGGCTCCAGTCTCATCCACCTTATTAGAACTGATTCAAATGCATTCTTTTAGATAGATAAGTAATATTCCATTATCTATATGTACCACAGCTTTCTTATCCATTTGTCTGCCAATGGACATCTAGATTGTTTCCATGTCCTGGTTATTATAAACAGTGCTGCAATGAACATTGGGGTACACGTGTCTCTTTCAATTCTGGTTTCTTCGGTGTGTATGCCCAGCAGCGGGATTGCTGGGTCATATGGCAGTTCTATTTCCAGTTTTTTAAGGAATCTCTACACCGTTCTCCACAGTGGCTGTACTAGTTTGCATTCCCATCAACAGTGTAAGAGGGCTCCTTTTTCTCTGCACTCTCTCCAGCATTTATTGTTTGTAGACTTTGTGATAGCAACCATTCTGACTGGCATGAGATGGTACTTCATTGTGGTTTTGATTTGCATTCCTCTGATAATGAATGATATTGAGCATCTTTTCATGTGTTTTTTAGCCATCTGTATGTCTTATTTGGAGAAATGTCTGTTTAGTTCTTTGACCCATATTTTGATTGGGTCGTTTATTTTTCTGGAATTGAGCTGCAGGAGTTGCTTGTATATTTTTGAGATTAATTATTTATCAGTTGCTTCATTTGCTATTATTTTCTCCCATTCTGAAGGCTGTCTTTTCACCTTGCTTATAGTTTCCTTAGTTGTGCAAAAGCTTTTAAGTTTAATTAGGTCCCATTTGTTTATTTTTGCTTTTATTTCCATTACTCTTGGAGGTGGGTCATAGAGGATCCTGCTATGATTTATGTTGAAGAGTGTTTTGCCTATGTTTTCCTCAAGGAGTTTTATAGTTTCTGGTCTTACATTTAGATCTTTAATCCATTTTGAGTTTATTTTTGTGTATGGTGTTAGAAAGTGTTCAGTTAATGAAAGAAAGGAATGTCTCAAAACTTAGAATGGCACCAGGCCCCTCACCCATAGGATGTATTTTGGGATAATCTTGGCTCCAAATGGTTTATCTTGGGCCCTAAAAGGATTAACTTGAACCTTGAAGAAGGGCAGAGCACCATACAAATAGTGTTATTTACATAGCTTAAGATAAACATTTCCATAAGAAAAGGCAATGGTTAACTTCAGGTGAAACCAGGTGTCATTATGGCAACACAGAATTTTAAGAGAAACCTCCTTTTAAATTTGTATGGAGAAGGAAAAAATATCGCTAGTTTGTTTCCTCCTGCTGCTTAAGAGAGATAAAATGTCTGACACTCGCAGGGTATTTCCTCCGTTTGGAGACCCCTGGCCTTCCTGCCTGTTACCCTCTCAGTTTCATTCTTTTACAAGTGGTTGACCAGTTTTCCTAGCACCACTTGTTAAAGAGATTGGCTTTTCTCCGTTGTATATTCTTGCCTCCTTTGTCAAAGATAAGGTGTCCATAGATGCATGGATTTATCTCTGGGCTTTCTATTTTGTTCCACTGATCTATATTTATGTCTTTGTGCCAGTACCATACTGTCTTGATCACTATAGCTTTGTAGTATAGTCTGAAGTCAGGCAGGTTGATTCCTCCAGTTCCATTCTTCTTTCTCAAGATTGCTTTGGCTTTTCAAAGTTTTTTGTATTTCCATACAAATTGTGAAATTATTTGATCTAGTTCTGTGAAAAATACCATTGGTAGCTTGATAGGGATTGCATTGAATCTATAGATTGCTTTGGGTAGTATACTCATTTTCACTATATTGATTCTTCCTATCCATGAACATGGAATATTTCTCCATCTATTTGTGTCCTCTTTGATTTCTTTCATCAGTGTTTTATAGTTTTATATATATAGGTCTTTTGTTTCTTTAGGTAGATTTATTCCTACGTATTTTATTCTTTTCATTGCAATGGTGAATGGAATTGTTTCCTTAATTTCTCTTTCTGTTTTCTCATTGTTAGTGTGTAGGAATGTAAGGGATTTCTGTGTGTTAATTTTGTATCCTGCAACTTTACTATATTCATTGATTAGCTCTATTAATTTTCTGGTGGATTCTTTAGGGTTTTCTATGTAGAGGATCATGTCATCTGCAAACAGTGAGAGTTTTACTTCCAATCTGTAAAAGAAGAATCCTTTTTCTTCTCTGATTGCTGTGGCTAAAACTTCCAAAACTATGTTGAATAGACAGTGGGTACCTTTGTCTTGTTCCTGACTTTAGAGGAAATGCTTTCAATTTTTCACCATTGAGGATAATGTTTGCTATGGGTTTATCATATGTGGCTTTTATTATGTTGAGGTTTGTTATTTCTATGCCTGCTTTCTGGAGGGTTTTTATCATAAATGGATGTTGAATTTTGTCAAAGGCTTTCTCTGCATCTATTGAGATAATCATATGGTTTTTATCTTCCAATTTGTTAATGTGGTGTATCACATTGATTGATTTGTGGATACTGAAGAATCCTTGCATCCCTGGGATAAAGCCCACTTTGTCATGATGTATGATCTTTTTAATACGTATCCTGGTAGCTCTCCAAACAGTTGTGATTTTTTTTAAATCCCCCTTTTCTTGTTTTTCTCAGTGAGAATTCAGCTCTGCTTCAGGAGAGCTTGCAATTCTAGGGCTCTTTCAGCTTCTGTGACTTTCCATATGCTGTTCCATTGTCCTTCCTTCAAAACTCAATAAATGATCACTTTCCCTTGAAATCTTCCCTGTGACTTCTTCTGTTCCCCTGCCATCCAAATGGCATTACCATCCTCCTAGTGCTGATGCAGGGGACATAAGAGACATGATTTTGATCCCTGGGTCAGGATGATCCCATGGAGAAGGAAATGGCAACCCATTTCTGTATTCTTGACTGGGAAATCCTATGGACAGAGGAACCTGGTAGGCTACAGTCCATGGGATCACAAAGAGTTGGACACAACTGAGTGACAGAGTGCACGCACACACACACACACACACACACACACACACACACACACAGCTTGGAATGGTTTGCCAATGAAGAATGCCATTCCAGAAATCCACAATATTCTACCAACAGTAATATTATACTTGTCCAATGCTATATATATAAATGTTAAATGCATCAATAACAGCTAAGAATCAGGACACAATTCATCTTTCAATTGCAGCATCTCTTGAAAAACCTGAAGATGTGGATTCACCAGGCTTAAATTCCACATGACAACAACTGGCTGCATAACAGCTCTTTCCCTTTCGTGGGGCAATGGCTCTCCAGTTCTCAGTCCCCAGCACTCTCGATGGTTGTACTTACATTACCAAGCTCATTTGAATTACAACATCACCGACTAAATGGACATGAATTGAGCAAACTCTGGGAGATAGTGGAGGACAAAGGAGGTTGGCCTGCTACAGTCCATGCGGTCACAAAGAGCTGGACATAACTTAGTGACTGAGCAACAACAACGATCGGCATTTGAGTTTGTAATCCTTGGTCTATGCGTGTGCCCTACCCATCAGTCTAAGAACTCTTTATGAATAGACATTGTATCTTTTCATCTCTCTCCCAATACCTGTCACATTCCTGGAATGCCAGAGAAGTCAGACCATATTTGTAGACCATAGAATGCTATACTTTTAGAACTGTAAAATTATTCTGCAGAATACTGTAATGGTGGGTACATGGCATTATACATTTATAAAAACCTACAAAACTGTACCACACAGAGTGAACTCTAATGTAAACTACGGGTTTTAGTTTAAAATAATATATCAACCCTGGTTTGTCCATTGTAACAAATATACCGTACCAAGTCAAGATGTTAAAAAAGGTGACATTGTGAGGGTGGAGTGCATAGGAACTCTATTTTCTGTACAATTTTTCCATAACCTTAACTGTTATAAATTAGCCTCTGTTAGAAAAATAAATAGAAATGCTACCTATGAGAGTGACACATCCAATAAAATAAGTTTCTCCCGCAGGATTCAGGTCATGCAACAAGAGCAGAAATACCAGAGGACACTCACCTGTCCCACCATGTTCAGGGGCAGCAGGGAAAGAAGCCTTTCCTGTCTGGGGTTGTGGGTAGGGAATGATTCAGACACACAAGGTGGTGGCTGGTCTGCTTTATGCACTCTTGATCAGGGATACAGAGAAAGCTAGGATGATCCCAAAATAGCCCCCAAAAGGCCAACAGAAGAACAGCAACCAGAACCTGTTTCCCACTCTCTGGGACCTAGTTCCACCCAACTCCACCATGAAATGGAGGATTTTCCAGGTTTGATATTTTGTCTCATGTTTTATATTCAGTGTAATAGGGGATTTTGCCTGCCACCAATCTGTCCGGTCATCCCAAAGTACTAAGTGATTTTTTCAGTAGCCCTCTCTCCTTTTCTGCATCTGTGTTACTCATCACGACTGAGAGGGGAACAAAGAAGCAAAGACTCGTAGACTGTAAGCTCCGCAAGAGCAGGGAACGCAGTTGTTCATTCACCAGTGTGCACATAGTAGACACTTCACTGATAGTTGTTGAGTGAGTGAGTAAAGAATCCTTCAAGAATGCAGCTTCAAATCACAAAATGGCAGATTGCAGCAGTGGGGCCTCTATTGTGGAGGGCATCTTATAGGGCATTCTTCAATCAAACATGCAGATATTCCCAAGACCCATCCACATCCGTGCATCCCCTGCCCCTGGCCACCCACCTTTCTTCGGGCTGCATGGCTGCATGGCTGCGGGCATGCTCAATGAGCCCCCTGCTGGAAGGCGTGGGCACTGCAAGGTAACCCATTGCTCTTGGCTGTTGTGGCCGTGGGAGGTCAGCTTCAACTCTGCTAGCAAGAGACCTCCTCACGTACGTTGCGCTGGATGGTGACCTGGACACCCTCAGAGCAGACTTTCCATGGAAGATAAAAGTGTGTTTTGCTTGTTTGATGAACGTTTTGGTAAAATGTTCTCTTACTTTTTCCTAGACATCGCCTGGTGGTATTACCAGTATCAGAGAGGTAAAAAAAGTTTAAACTAACTTGACTGCTTTGGTTCCATTACTTTCAGTGGGAGAGCTTCTTAACCAAAGACGTATTTTGTCATTAGTCTTCTCACACAGATCAAATTTCTGTGCCCCTTCAGCAAACTTCTTTTAAATAGAAACAGTTGAAAACATTCTTTTTGAGACAAGTTATAGGAAAATTTTTGCTTCCCCTAAAGAAACTGATATGTTTTCCTCTCACAGACTGTAAGATACATGTGAAAGCTCAGAGCCAATTTGTGGCTCAAGTGTAGTAACTGCTTGGAACAAGTGATCTGAATTTCTGTGTTCTTTTTTTCCCTGTGGTCTCAACCTCCTAGTCTAATTAATATTTTCCAAGGCAGTTTTTCTTATTACTTTATCTCTTTTTATTTTATTATATGTGTTTCATATAATCAACTTCAAATCCTTTGCAAAACAAAGCAAAACGTGTTTAAATAAACAAATAGTGAAGAAGAGAGAAGGTGGTAGTCTGGGTGTTATGAGATAGGTGAAAGGTGGGTGGGTGGCAGGGTAAGTGGGTAGAGATCAGGAACCAAAGCCTCAGATGCCTGCAGGACTAGGCAGAGAGAAGAAATGAAGTCAGGCAGAGGTAGACAGAGGGCACACTAGAGGTTTTCATGGCTCGAGGGGCCGGCCCCTGCTCAGCTCTGATAAACTGCTGCCAAAGTGGTCAGAGAATCTCAGTTTCCAAGAGAAACTGGAAATCCAAACTTGTGCATGAATCTCTCATCTTTAAATATTGGAAATTCCCAACAAAATACATTTTCTAGGCCAAACAAGACCTGTCTTTGAACTCTGTTCAAGCCAAGGACCAACTCATTTTGCAACTTCAAAGCTAGATGTTTGGTACAAAATACAATCCAGAAAATATTTTCCAGTCCAAGGAGAAGGAGATGGAAATGGCCATGGTCTTTCATCCTGTCATGATTGTGAACCTAACAGAGGTCCCCTTACCAGGGAGACCACAGACTGCTCATAGTGTGAGCGCCTCACTCGTACACGGGCAGAGAGCTTGCCAAAAGCAGAACTACCGCGAGGCTGGTTACAAACCGCTGTGCAGCTTGTGCTGGAGGGAAGCGGAAGCCAGGGGAGAGGCACGTGGGAGCCAGGTCTGCCCAGACTGGCCGGATTCGAGGTCCAGTTCTGTCTCCAACTGACTGTGTGAGCCAGGACTCAGACAAAGGCAGGGGTGACAGAGGGTGGAGAACTTCTCCTGCGCTGGAAGTCCTTAACGTGGGCTCCAAGTGTTTGAAAGAGACAGGAGCTCAGGGAATGTGAGTTAGGTGCATTTGCTTTATCTGAGAGGGCCTATAGCTTTCATCCAAACTCAGAAGGGCCTGTGGCCCCGAAACATTAAAGCCCACGTAATCTGAATCATCTTCTCCAAACTTGCCTTCAGTCTGAGAACTACCTGTATAACATCTACAGCCATTAGATGTTATTCTGGTACTCTATCTTGCTTTAACTACCCCCGGCGTTGGATTGTTCATCACTTTTTAAGGTTCTTACAGTTAGAAAAACTCTTGATCTTTTAGGACACCCATCTTCCTAATATTCTGATGGAGAGGGTAATGTTCCCCACTCCCCACCACACACAGGTTGTAATGGGACAATGGGCATGAAAACATTTTACAAGATAAAGGCAATTTACAAACAAAAGATATTCTGATTTATTCTTGCTTTGTGGTTATCTCCATTGTATTCACTCTCTGGGTTAATTTTTATCTTTTTCATTTAAATTCAACCTGACTTTGTAACTGGCTCATTATTATTTTTAATAACAAAAATAATAATAACAAGTAGCACTTGGCCTCAGAAACTTTTAACAAACCTGGAAGAAACTGTCAAGGAGGCTCCCATCTATTAATTCTGTTTCCTTTTCCTCCATCCAGGATGCTGGACCATTCTCCTTCCTTTAGTGGGACCACTTGGACAGCACTCAGAGGCTCCCCAGGGGAAAACAGGGAGGTGAAAACCTCCACAGCTCCTTCCAAGGTTGCTTTGGAATATAGCTACAGTGGCCAGAACCGAGAACTTTACAAAGAAAAGGAAGGGGCAGCTGGTGTGAAGGAAAGAATGCTTAGATTATGGGCACCCCCATAAGATTGCTAAGTCGCTTCAGTCGTGCCCGACTCTGTGTGACCCCATAGACGGCAGCCCACCAGGCTCCCCCGTCCCTGAGATTCTCCAGGCAAGAACACCGGAGTGGGTTGCCATTTCCTTCTCCAAGATTCCCATAAGATTGTTCTAGGTTTAAACAAATTAGTGTTGTCCGTTCCCAAATCATGACCATAAGGGTCATAATCAGCACATTTTTATAAAGGAATAGATTAAAATTGAGAACAGAAGACAGTTCCCATTAGTGAGAAAAAGTATTATTTCATGAAACCTTTGCTTCAAAACATTTTACAAAATTTTTCCTTTATGTATATGGATTGTGATGCAAATTGCAATTCTTACAATGAAAAAAAATTAAGAACCACTGGTCTAAGCCCCTAACACTCACCACGCCAGTGATTTCCCAGCACTAGCATCTTGAATCCCAAATATGTAAATTTTCTTCAGTAACTGATGTGATCATAGTCTGACAATTAGAGGGTGATGAAAAGGCCAAACAAAGCTTGGCAGTCAACATCCAAATATTCAGATATTATAGAATCTCTTTGATATGGGAAATTGACCCTGCTGGTCAGCCAGCAAACAAACCAGTTCTGTCTTAATGAAGTGACTTTAATATTTGATATATCTATAATTACTTAGTGCATTTTTAATGAGAGAGATGGTAAGCAAGTGCAGTTTCTGAGTCAGAGTCTCTCAAACTTCTGCAAAGGAATTTCCCTGAGCTTGTGAAGAATCTGATCATAGTCAGTACTGAAAAGAGAAATCTTTTAAGCTTCTAGATAAGACAGGCTTGAAAAGGTATACTGCTGCTGCTGCTGCTAAGTCGCTTCAGTCGTGTCCGACTCTGTGCGACCCCAGAGACGGCAGCCCACCAGGCTCCCCCGTCCCTGGAATTCTCCAGGCAAGAACACTGGAGTGGCTTGCCATTTCCTTCTCCAATGCATGAAAGTGAAAAGTGAAAGTGAAGTTGCTCGGTTATGTCCGACTCTTACCCACCTCATGGACTGCAGCCCACCAGGCTCCTCCATCCATGGGATTTTCCAGGCAAGAGTACTGGAGTGGGGTGCCATTGCCTTAGATGCCTTCAAAAATACATTAGTTCTTCCAAAAATACTTTCATGTCTTCCTTGTTTACCTTTTAATATAACTTTCACCTCTTACATGGTTATCTCCATCTCAGTGAAAACTGTTAAATTTCTGTGCATTTAAAAAATGAAGTTGCTACTAAATCTAATGTTAGAAGATTTAAACCAACAACTTGTTTTCTATTTTTAAATGAGTTAAAAATATATGGGAGAATTCTGAATTATACTTATGTGGGATTATTTGTTTGTTTGAGAATGCTACAGTGTTTCATAATTGCTACTTAACTTGTTAGCTGGAAACATAACAATAATTAAAGGCTCTATTCAAATTATAAGGAAATTGGCCACTGGCAGCTATTTTGTGTAAACAAAGTGTCATTTATATTGAGTAATATGCTCTGATCCCTGTAGGATAAGAAACTGGAGTGGGGTGCCATTGCCTTCTCCTTCCCAGCACTAGCATCTTGAATCCCAAATATGTAAATTTTCTTCAGTAACTGATGTGATCATAGTCTGACAATTAGAGGGTGATGAAAAGGCCAAACAAAGCTTGGCAGTCAACATCCAAATATTCAGATATTATAGAATCTCTTTGATATGGGAAATTGACCCTGCTGGTCAGCCAGCAAACAAACCAGTTCTGTCTTAATGAAGTGACTTTAATATTTGATATATCTATAATTACTTAGTGCATTTTTAATGAGAGAGATGGTAAGCAAGTGCAGTTTCTGAGTCAGAGTCTCTCAAACTTCTGCAAAGGAATTTCCCTGAGCTTGTGAAGAATCTGATCATAGTCAGTACTGAAAAGAGAAATCTTTTAAGCTTCTAGATAAGACAGGCTTGAAAAGGTATACTGCTGCTGCTGCTGCTAAGTCGCTTCAGTCGTGTCCGACTCTGTGCGACCCCAGAGACGGCAGCCCACCAGGCTCCCCCGTCCCTGGAATTCTCCAGGCAAGAACACTGGAGTGGCTTGCCATTTCCTTCTCCAATGCATGAAAGTGAAAAGTGAAAGTGAAGTTGCTCGGTTATGTCCGACTCTTACCCACCTCATGGACTGCAGCCCACCAGGCTCCTCCATCCATGGGATTTTCCAGGCAAGAGTACTGGAGTGGGGTGCCATTGCCTTAGATGCCTTCAAAAATACATTAGTTCTTCCAAAAATACTTTCATGTCTTCCTTGTTTACCTTTTAATATAACTTTCACCTCTTACATGGTTATCTCCATCTCAGTGAAAACTGTTAAATTTCTGTGCATTTAAAAAATGAAGTTGCTACTAAATCTAATGTTAGAAGATTTAAACCAACAACTTGTTTTCTATTTTTAAATGAGTTAAAAATATATGGGAGAATTCTGAATTATACTTATGTGGGATTATTTGTTTGTTTGAGAATGCTACAGTGTTTCATAATTGCTACTTAACTTGTTAGCTGGAAACATAACAATAATTAAAGGCTCTATTCAAATTATAAGGAAATTGGCCACTGGCAGCTATTTTGTGTAAACAAAGTGTCATTTATATTGAGTAATATGCTCTGATCCCTGTAGGATAAGATGACATGTGTTCCCTAGCACATAAAAAAGATAACAATGGGAAATTGTCACCGAGTTCTTCTGCCTCTCCCTTGGAACTCTACCCCAATGTCCATTACCTCAGAGAAGAGGTTCAAGATATAAACTGACTTTGATGGATTCCTTTTTCACTGGGGTCATTGTCTCAAAAGGAAAAGTGACAATTCCAGGAAGAATCTGATGCAAAGAGGCTGACACTAGCTAGGGAAATGCACAGGGTAGGATGCACCCACCCTATCCTCTCAGACGGAAACGCAGCCTATCCTCACTCTCCATCATCGTAACATGACGGTGTGTGAACATTTCCAGAAGCCTGCCCATCTCATCACTACTCTTGCCAGTTCAGATTTACAGTTATTCAGTACATGGATTTGGTGATGCCTGGTTGACAACAACGGTCCAGGAAGGTTAGATGGCAATTGATTCTTGATTGAAGTAAATTTGTAGAAAGCATTCTGGTAGGTCCCAAAGGAAAACTCTTCTATGGGTGGTAAAGTGAAGTGAAATGAAAGTCGCTCAGTCGTGTCCGATTCTTTGCAACCCTATGGACCATGGAATTCTCCAGGCCAGAATATTGGAGTGGATAGCCTTCCCTTCTCCAGGGGATCTTCCCAATCCAGGCATTGAACCCAGGTCTCCCACATTGCAAGTGGATTCTTTACCAGCTGAGCCACCAGGGAAGCCCAGTGATGATGGTAAAACGTTCAAAGTTCCACTTATTTGGACTTTGTGATCCTTCAATAGGAGATGGACAGAGCAATAGGATGCTTTAAATGACTAAAGCTTCCTAAATAATGGTGCAAAACTATTGCACCGTAGTACATGTAAACAGTTGTTTGTAGAGTACTTAAAACAGTTGTTTGTAGAGCCCTTCAAATGCTTCCAAAGTTTTCATTTATGTAAAGTAGCTCCCATTTAAGTTACTTCCTATTATTTAAGGACATCTGTTAGATATTACAATACTGGAAAATGGTTTCATATTTTTTAATTAATATTTAACATGCTATAATTTGTACTTTTTGCCAAATCAAGCTAACCTCCCTCTAGTTTCCCAGATGGTGGGAGTTTACTGTATGGTTTTTTAGTAGATTTGTCTCCCTTTGCTGTTTGGAGGATGTTAATCCATCTGCTCACTTACCTGTGTCTCTGGAATATTCAAATGAGCAGTGGAATATTCAGTGGGCAGCAAATTGAATATACAAAGCAGATATTTTGAAAGACAAGGAAATGTTTTTGTATGGACTTATTTTTAGCACTTGGAACACATGTATCTCCTAGGCTGAGGTTCCCTCCATAGGTGGTGTCCAACATACCTGGAGTGATGGACTGATGGTGAGATAGAAAGTGACTGAATAGAGAGGTGGGGCTCAAGGCAAGAAGGTCATCTGCAGTGTGACCCCCCCAGCCCATGACCCTATGTCCTGGTCACCACACACCCCCTTCTGCCAACCCAGGCTACAGTCTGACAAGTGACCACGAAGGTGAGCCACCCCAATGTCATCTCTTCTGGTTCCAGATAAGATTGAAGATGAACTGGAGATGACCATGGTTTGCCATCGGCCTGAGGGGCTGGAGCAGCTGGAGGCACAGACTAACTTCACCAAGAGGGAGCTGCAAGTCCTTTATCGAGGTTTCAAAAATGTAAGACCCACACGGCCTCTGAAGGCCCAGGCAGCATTTCCCACCTGGGACTTCGCTCTCTCAAATGCCAAAGGGACCCCTCCAAGAGATTTTTGCATATATGTAAGGAGGGCCACTCTATAAAGGAGTCAGGAGAGCACAGTCGCTCACCAGCTAGAGAGAAGGGTGCCAAGCAAGAAAGAGGCAGTCTCGGTGGATGGGAAGCCGGCCGGTGGCCCAGACCTGGCAGGGTGGCACGGCTTTGGCCTAGATACTCGCCTCAGGATAGCCCATCACACCATCAGTGTCATTATCCTGGAAATGTGGGGATTTAGGTCTGCTGCTGACCCAGCTCACAGACGGAAGTAGCAGCCTGAAAGCCAACGTGTTAATTTATCTCATGATTTCATATATTTAACTTCCTGAGAGCCTAGCTGGGAAGGTACTGGTAGCCCTATTTTCCGTTCTCATGGTAAGGACATTGAGAATCAGGGCTGACCCACTCAAAGTCACAAAGCATAGAAGGGGCTGAGCCAGGATCCAAACCCAGGTCTTTCTATTAAAAAGCCCACAGCCCAGACTCCCACCTCACAGTGCCCGTTCTCTGATAACATCTCACCATTTCGCAAAGCAGCTCCAGTCCTAGTCCTAAAGTAGAACTTCCAGCCACTCTCCTTGGAGTCACAGAAGTGCACAGGTGGTTACCCGGTCCCCTCCACCAGGGCTCATGAGGACCCCCAAAGCTCTCAGCCTCCCCCACTGACTCCGTCTCCCTCACACAGGAGTGCCCCAGCGGTGTGGTCAATGAAGAGACATTCAAGCAGATCTACGCTCAGTTTTTCCCTCATGGAGGTGAGTTCGGTCTTGAAAGAGACCCCTCGCGGCTCCCTCCCTGCTCCCTCCAGCTCCCTCCGTGCTCCCTCGCGGCTCCCTCCCTGCTCCCTCCAGCTCCCTCCGCGCTCCCTCGCGGCTCCCTCCCTGCTCCCTCCAGCTCCCTCCGTGCTCCCTCCCTGCTCCTTCCAGCTCCCTCCCTGCTCCCTCCAGCTCGCTTCCTTCCTCCAGGGCCGTGGGGCCTTGTTGTCTGCCTCCTCCTCAGGGTTGGGGAGAACTTGGAGCAGTGTTCCTCCCTTACTGCAAGATGTGGAATCCACTAAAGCTTTAGCAGAAAAGAGCTCTGAAAATGGACCTTCTCCCAGAGATGGTAGTGATAAAGCAGTATCATAAAGTGTCTAGAAAGCTGGTGTGGTTATGGGAGAATGGGGCCTCTGAGTCTCAGAGAGGCTAAGCAGCTCACTGCAGATCACACAGCTAGAGAGCGGCAGACCAGGATTGGGCCCCAGAGTGTGTCCAAAGCTCTGCTGTGGCCCGCCTGCCTCTGCTCCAGGCTCCGTCTTTTCCTTAAAACAGCTGAGGCAAAGTGGAATTTTGAAAAAGAACTTTAGTAAATACCAGAAGCTATAAAAATAAAGGAATCCAAAAAGATGCAGGGTGGATAAAACCGTGCTTATAAATAAGGTTAGCCTGTGTGCCAGGCTCACAGCCGCTCTGCCACCCTGCCTGACTCCTGCGGGCACCTGCTCTGGCCCCGGGGTCTGGGGCATCAGAGGCTTCCCATGGCTTCCGTGTGTCACATGTCAACTTACTTCCTGCCCAGGAGCCATCTCCTGCAGGACCCATTCCTTGGGTGCCGATGAAACAGAGATCCAAGTGTCCCAGACACTTTGGGGGCTCTATTTCTCATACGCCTCCCTCAGCAGCAGACAGGCGCCTTCTCAGGTGTGAGTTCCAGTACAGGGCTCCTCCCCCAGCTGGGGACAGTTTCGCCCCATGCAGGTCCCAGACCCACTATTTGTTGAGTCCTGTTGAGCCCCTGTTTATTGAGTTGACTATGTGGCAAACAACGATGGTTCTAATGCTATGACTACGTGAAAAGTTAAACCGTGTGCAGAGATGGGAAGGTGAAGCTCAGAGAGGTTGCGTTACATCCCTGCAGTCACACAGCTAGGCAGGGACAGTGCTGCTCTCTGAGTCCAGGCCCTCTGACCCTTAGTGGGTGCGCACTCCATGGCATTGTGCTGCCATCCAGAAGAACATCTTCTACACACAGGACCAAGTCATTCATCCAACAAGAACTGTACACAGAGACAGGAGCGTCTCTCCAGGGATGGCTAGACTTACGGGCAAACCTGTCTTAGCTTTTGCTAGAACTTCCCCCCTAAACTCCAGGAAAACCACACAGGCCTCAGTTCACAGCAGTGGCTTTTCCCACTCAGCAATCTTTTCCTTTCTATCACCCCAGCATCACCCTCTCCTCTTTCTTATTGCTTTTAAGTGATCTCCCTCCCCTCTGCGGCGTCCCTGTTCCCATCACCTGCTTCTTCTTCTGTGCCTTGCAGATGCCAGCATGTATGCCCATTACCTCTTCCATGCCTTCGACACCACGCAGACAGGCTCCGTGAAGTTTGAGGTATGTTTGTCCCTCAGAGGCCCCAGGGCCCCATCAACTCTTCCCTTAAATGACGGGCATGTTGGGAGGAGCGGATCATTCAATGCTTCAGTTCTTTACCATTTAAGAAGGATTTCCTGAAGACAGAAGAAACAACTGTCCTCCAAGAACTCAGGGCCTCGGGGACTAACAGTCTAATGGCTCACGTGTGCACTTAGCGCTCTACACGTGTTAACTCATTTAGCCCTTCCAATCACCCTAACGAGGTAGGGTTCTACTGTATATTACCAGTCTACAGAAGAGGAAAGTAAGATAGTGAGAGACAGAGTGGCCTACCCAAGGCCAGACAGTAAGAGGTAAAGGAGGGCTTTGAACTCAGGTGGTATGTTTCCAGAGTCCACACTGTCAGCTGCCAGATGATGCCACCACTTGCACGGTAATTGCAGCCAGGGGGTAAGGCAACAGCCGATGTCAGCACACACTGACTTCCCTTCTTCCTCCAGAAGCTCCTTCCCCAGTATGGGGCAAGGTAGGCAGTGGAAGGTGGGTGGCATACTTTGCTGAGCTTGGCCACATCCTTCAAGAGACAGAGGACCTGGGCAATACCATTCTGTAAAGACAGTCACGGAGTCTGACCCACAGACAGAGCGCCGCCCCACCCAGTGGCTCGCTGCCTAATGTCTCATGCCTCTTCCATTTCTCAGGACTTTGTAACCGCTCTGTCAATTTTACTGAGAGGAACCGTCCATGAGAAACTAAGATGGACTTTTAATTTGTATGACATCAATAAAGATGGATACATAAACAAAGAGGTAAGTGAGCTGAGGCTAGGAGCACGTGAGAGCTAATTAGTAAAAACAGCCCCAGTTGTGTGGATGAGATGGGCTGAACCGGGGGGATCTGCTTTGGGGCAGAGTTGGTTCCCGACAAAATGAAGGTCACCTTTGACCTCCCCCACTGTCCTACACTGTCCCATTCATGGACACTCAGGATTAAGCAGATTCACTCATTCAATCTCAGTTATTCAATGCACATTCCAAAGGGGGTATAAATGATTTATTTCAGTGTAGAATAACTCTTCCCAGTGTGATTTGCATTTTAACAGGTCAACGGCCACAAGTTAAAAGTAAAAACTGGAATAGTAACATTGCAGGCATCACCAAGAAGAGAAGAAAGGAGATCTTTCAGAAAAGGAGATTACAACTGAATCATGTTCAATGCAGTTCAGTTCAGTCGCTCAGTCGTGTCCTACTCTTTGTGACCCCATGGACTATAGCACACCAGGCTTCCCTGTCCATCACCAACTCCTGGAGCTTACTCAAACTCATGTCCATTCAACTATCTCATCCTCTGTCGTGATGCCATCCAACCACCTCATCCTGTCATCCCCTTCTCCTATTAGCCACAACCTATTTTAACAACAAATAAAACATCAGGTGCAGCCATCTCTAAATAACTCATCACAGATAATTTCTAAAGCTTCACTGCTGAACATCTTTAGAGCCGCAAAATAGGTGTGGTACCTAGGTAGTGAGACGCCCACAGGTCTATCTCAAAACTCACTTTGGTATCAACTGTATCCTGGAATCTCAGCCAAAGCTTGGACTTAGCATCTCGTAGCATCCCACTTCCTGAGTTCCTATGTGCCAGGTACAGTGTTCAGGATATCATCTCTAATCCTCACCTCAACCCTCCAATTTCCATTCCTCACTCATTCAGTCATGGATTTGCTCAGCATATATTTGAGGGCTTGCTAGGTGTTCTAGGTGCTGAAGATAAAGTGATGAACAATCCCCAGAATGTGAAAAATTCTAATGTCCACTAACAGCAGATATGGTAAGAACTCCAGTATGTAATGGAATAACAAGTGGCCATGTAAAACCGTGCAAAAGCAGTTAGACATAATTTTAAATTAGCATTAGACATTCCATTTAAGCATCATTTTTTACAGTGGGATGTATATTATCTCAACGTTGTAAATAATTAAATGCTTCTATATATACTCAAATATATGATACTGTATGGAGAAGGCAGAGAAGGCAATGGCAACCCACTCCAGTACTCTTGCCTGGAAAATCCCGTGGATGGAGGAGCCTGGTAGGCTGCAGTCCATGGGGTCGCTAGGAGTCGGACACGACTGAGCGTCTTCACTTTCACTTTTCACTTCCATGCATTGGAGAAGGAAATGGCAACCCACTCCGGTGTTCTTGCCTGGAGAATCCCAGGGACAGGCAGCCTGGTGAGCTGCCATCTATGGGGTCGCACAGAGTCAGACAAGACTGAAGGGACTTAGCAGCAGCAGCAGCTATGGAGAAGGAAATGGCAACCTACTCCACTATGCTTGCCTGGGAAATCCCATGAACAGAGGAGCCTGATGGACTATAATACATGTGGTCGGACATGACTTAGCAATGAAACAACAACAAAAGATAGTCTAAAATATTCAAATACTACTTTACAAAATATATATTTTAAAAAGGACCCTAAATTGAGACTTATAATACATGAGTTGGACATGACTTAGCAATGAAACAACAACAAAAGATAGTCTAAAATATTCAAATACTACTTTACAAAATATATATTTTAAAAAGGACCCTAAATTGAGACTTATAACAAGATCTTCAACTTTGGTTCAACCATTATTCCATCTCTGAATACTCTTACTAACTCCTGCTCCCCTTCTGTAATTTACAAACTAGACAAAATTGTTCCCATTAAATATCCATCAGACCTTTCTGGAGGCAGGATTAATAAAATTCTCCTTGAAAGAAAATAAAGTGTGGATAAGCAGCTTCAAGATCTTCAGCTTTGGTTCAACCATTATTCCATCTCTGAATACTCTTACTAACTCCTGCTCCCCTTCTGTAATTTACAAACTAGACAAAATTGTTCCCATTAAATATCCATCAGACCTTTCTGGAGGCAGGATTAATAAAATTCTCCTTGAAAGAAAATAAAGTGTGGATAAGCAGCTTCCTGGAAAAGATAGCTGGACCTTCCCCTGGCAGTCATTTGGAAACAGTTTCATCAAAATCGTAGCAAAGAAAATCCTGAGAGAGCAGTCAAAATTTATCTTTAAGTCCTTTCTCTTATAAAAGTTATTCAGGAAAGAAACCTATAGCCGTATGGATGCTAAGGACTCATTAAAGCACACCTTTTTGAATAAGCTCGTGGACAGGTGTATGTCCCCTAGTTCTGTCCACTGTTAGTGGGACCTGAGAGCACTGACACCCCCGAAGCAATGAGTGCTGGCACCTAGACCCTGCTCTCTAAACACCATTCTCCAAGAAAAGCAACCAGTCTCCTTGGACTTGGTTGATTCCAGGCCTAGGAAAGAGAAAATACAAGACGATCTTAGAGCATCTTACAGTGTCAAAAAAAAAAAAAGGGAGTGCTAGTAAAGAAAAAAGGGTGGTGAAGAGCATATCTGAAGGTCATAGAAGTCAGCCTGAAGGAGTTCACAATAGCCAAAGCTATTAATATTATTATATGAGCAACAAAATACAAATTCATAGTTTGGGATTATAATCTGCAAAATAAATACCCATGTCGTTCAGTCGCTTAGTCGTGTCCGACTCTTTGCGACCCCATTGACTGCAGACCACCAGGCTCTTCTGTCCACGGGATTCTCCAGACAAGAGTACTTCATTGGGTTGCCATGCCCTCTTCCAGGGGATCTTTGTGACCCAGACATAGAGCCCGTGTCTCTTACGTCTCCTGCATTAACAGGGGGTTCTTTACCACTAGTGCCACCTGGAAATTCCGGGTCTCTGTAGACACTCCATCAAATATCCTGAAGACAAGGCTGCTTTCCGACATCCCTTTTCCTCATTCTGAGTAGGGATCACGGAAGCCCATGGAACACCATGCCCGGCCAGGGTAACCAAGAAAACACCACAAGGCCACTTAATGGATACGGGGCTCCCAGCCCCTGCAGACACGGTGCCAGGTGCAGAGAATTTAGCGATGAAGGATCAAGCGTGTGTCCTCAGAGCTCACAGTTTTGGGGAAACAGATCCACAGAGCAATAAGAACCACTTACTTATTTTAATGAGTATGTACTGATCACTGTTCCATGTTACTGAAAGGTTGGAAAGAAAATATGAAAGGATTTGAAACATCTATCTGGCCCTATGGTAATTTTTGTCTTTGTAGAAAGGGACTTTTTGGTTACAAAGATAGAAGACCATCAACATCAATGGGCTTAAGTTGAGACCTTTCTTGTAAAGATATAGGTAATTTCTCTAAAAAGTCTTTTAAGAAATAAATAATTCTTGTTAGAGTGAAAAACGTTCCAGGTAGTTTAATGTAGCACATTTTAATCCCCAGTAAAAGTAGACAGTTATTGGTCTCCCCCACGCTACACCCATCGCTTCCTCCCTTTCTTCTCCCTCCTGCAGCACTGCCTTAGGTCAAGATGGCCACACTGTCCTCTGCAGGAACGGGTGGCAGTGGGGAGACCCCAGAGGACTAAATAGGTTACTCTATTTAGTGAATAGGGTAGGACGCTTTAGTGAATAGGGTAACCATTCTCAGACGCTGCCTCTCCAGGGTTTCTCTCGATCCCTGTTACTGTCTGTGTCTACTTCAACCACTTTTCTCAGAAAACACATGCGTGTGTAGGTACGTGTGTATGTGTGTAGGCTCACGAGGAATTCCTCGTGGGAGAATCTGTGTCCTCCTCCATCTGCCACTGCCCTCCTCCCCTCTCTATTCCTCCACCCTTGTCACTTCTCTGCTTGCGCTCCCGTCCTCCCAGCATTTCTCTCATCTCCTCCATTCCATCTGCTCCAGCCCACACTTTACAGAAGTTCATCTCTATATTTATTTGCAGTGTCTGCTCTCCCCTAATCTCAACTAAAACCTGGAAATGATTTGCCCATGGTACCAGCCCTGACACAAACTCCAGCTTTTCACCCCGACTTCTCAAGAGATAACAACATACTGACTCAGTTCCATAGTCAGATGTCCACATTTGTTCCAATCAGCTGGTTCAAACAAAGCCACACAAGCCAATCATGCAAAGGAATTATAGAGCAGAGAGAAGGTGTTCCAAAAATGCGGTGTGGGTCTGTCAGTACATGAACTAACCCACTCAATCCCACTTATAACACATCACTTGGGAAAGCTCAGGAAGAGGTGAGCCACCCAAGAACTTCTGACAACAAAGAGAACGGTCCTGGGAAGAGGCTCCCAGGATATATACCCTTCAGCTTCCTTTCTAACTCCCTCTCACTAGCTGAGGTTCCTTTTAATCACTTTCATTCTCAAGGGAGACAGAGAGCCCCAGACTGTCACCGAGAAGAGCTTAACTTCCTGGTTCCCACCCTGTGTGCTTCATGTCCCCTCTCCAGGAGATGATGGACATTGTCAAAGCCATCTATGACATGATGGGGAAATACACATATCCTGTGCTTAAAGAAGACACTCCAAGGCAGCACGTGGACATCTTCTTCCAGGTAAGAGCACACACCCTGTGTGTAAGCTTTAAGCTCACCTTAGACCAATCAGCCCACAAGTATCTGAGCAGTGTTCTGTATCCAAGCCTCCACTACACATGGTAAGAAACAGAGAATTACAAGATGTACCGTCCCCTGGGAGCAGATTATTTTATTAAATAGACAAGTATACACTACAGAAGAGAACAAGGATGAATATCATTAAGTGTAAGTGGTAGCATGTGGACTCTAAATTTCATAAAAATGGCTCGGAGATCAGAGTAAATAGCACATGTGCATACATCAAAGATATTGTTATGTGTATTCCCTGTGCTAAGTTGCTTCGGTTGTGCCCTACTCTGTGCTAACCTATGGATTGTAACTTGCCAGGCTCTGCTGTCCATGGGATTCTCCAGGAAAGAATAGCGGCGTGGGTTGCCATGCCCTCTTTCAGGGGATCTTCCCAACCCAGGGTTCGAACCTGTGTCTCTTATGTCTCCCGCATTGGCAGGAGGGTTCTTTACTACTAGCGCCACCTGGGAAGCCCTCAGAGTAGATACGGAAGATGTCACTAAGCACATTTGGGTCATTGGTGTTAAGCATTTGTGCTGGAGGAACAAGGGGAAATCAGATGGAAAATAGGAAAGGCTGGAAACTAGAGTGAGATCTTTAAATTGAAGAGTTTAGCCTTGCTCTGGTAAAAAGTAGGTGGATGCTGTTAATCTGTGACTTAGAATAGTGGCAAGATCTTAGTGGTATGCTAGTAAAAAGAAAAAAATTCGCCTAGCAGGAGAGTATCAGTGAACATGAGAGCTCATTGTAGTCTAATCCTCTCACTTTGCAGATGGGAAAAGCACAGGCCACACAGTAGGTGCCACGGACAGAAGCGGAACTGCCCGTGCCCAGGGTGCTCACTGCCGAATGGACAGGCTGGGAGTGAGGCTGGGCAGAACATGCTAGGGCCAGAAGGATAATTGGGAGGGAGAAGACGAGCATCTAGAGCCAAGGTTTTCATTTGAAAGATGCTCATGGGGGTCAAAGTCCTGTAACCAGAGCCTGAAGTTGTCTGACCAATGAAAGACCATCCTAATTGTCAGGGGAATGTTGGTGAGCAAAAGGCAAGTTTGGGAATGCAGATTACCAGTTTCTTTAAACTGCTTCCTGTGTCTTTCAGAAAATGGACAAAAATAAAGATGGCATCGTGACTTTAGATGAATTTCTTGAATCCTGTCAGGAGGTAAGGAGAGATCCTAGGGCACAAAACCTCTAAATCTGGGGCTTGGAGACCTGAAGAAGGGAGAACACGGGAAACCTGCAGTCCTCCGACTCAGAGCCGCCGCAGCCTCGGCGATACAGTTCAGGATTCCAGCAACCTCCACTCCTTAGGCTGGCCTGCGGTTTTGGCCGCGCACGGGTTGAGCCACACAGACTCAGCAGGGGAGCAGGGGCTGTGAGAGCCCAGAGCGGGTCTCTGTGGAACTGCAGACTTCCAAGTGGGCAGCACTGTTGTTTCTCAGTCTCCCCCTGCCTGATGGCCCGCTCCCTAGACCAGGGGTCCCCAGCCTCCAGGATCTAATGCCTGATGACCTGAAGTGGAGCTGATGCAATAATAACAGAAACAAAGTGAAAGTCGCTTTGCGACCCCATGGACTGTAGTCCCTGGAATTCTCCAGGCCAGGATACTAGGATGGGTTGCCATACCCTCCTCCAGGGGATCTTCCCAACCCAAGGATCGAACCCAGGTCTCCTGCATTGCAAGTGGATTCTTTACCAGCTGAACCACAAGGGAAGCCCAAGAATACTGGAGTGGGTAGCCTATCCCTTCTCCAGTGGATCTTCCTGACCCAGAAATTGAACTGGGGTCTCCTGCATTGCAGGCGGATTCTTTACCAGCTGAGTCACCAGGAAAACCCGATAGAAATAAAGTTCACAATAAATGTAATGCACTTGGATCATCCCCAAACTATCTGACCCTCCCCGCCCCCACCATCTGTGGAAAAATTGTCTTCCACAAAACCAGTCCCTGGTGCCAAAAAGATTGGGGACCACTGCCCTAGATTATAAAGGAGTTGCTGGAAAAAGTCTAAAGCTCTGATTCTTAAGCCACAGTGTGCATAAGAATTGCCTCAGATGATTGTGAAAATGCACATTTCCAGGTCTCAATCCCAGAGACTCTAGATCTTGGGTGTGGATCTAGAAAGCTTCATTTTAGCACAATTGCCCTAGCCAATGCTTTTAAAACTTTAATGTGCAAACCAGCCTCCTTGAAGTTCTTATTAAAATGCAGATCCTAATTCAGTGGGTCTCCACTGATGCTTGTGTTGTAAAGGATATACTGGCCCCAGAGTCAGCCAGAGACTGAACTGGAAATAGTCACTTTCCTCTAATTTAGAAAAATGCATCTCTACCCCTACTTTGTTTCAGAAAGATATACAGTTACTCTGATCTCCTCTTAGTAAGAACTGCAGATGAAAGAAAGTGGGAGAGGGGAGAAGTTATTAACATGTAGTGAGCACCAGCCAAGTTTTAGGCACATTACATAAACTTCATATAGTCAATATATTTAAAAGCTAGAATAGACTGAGAATTGATCTTTCTTAACTGACTTTGACCAATGCCTTGGAGAAGCCCTGCTAAACTTGCTACTAACCTGTTAGCTGATGGATCTTTGGGTAGTCTAGGGGTTCTGAACCAGTTATCAGGCAGCCAGAGGGGAAGCTGCTGAAAGAGAGGCCCAGGTCAGCAGTTATTTACCAACACGGTTAGAAAAATTTCCACATTTTAATCATTATGAGCTGGCTAACCACCAGTGCTCATCATACCCATTTTAAAGAAGGGAAAACTGAGGTATTGCAAAGTTCAGATATGGTTAAGCCTCAAAAAATGATTGAGATGCAACTTGAACTATATCATTTTAATTTTAAATACTATGTCCTATTGTACTATGCTTTTTGACTATGCTTTGATTGTACTATGCTTTTTGACAGGTTTTTAATCAGTTTAGTTTCTCACATTAGCAACTTCTATAGCTATTCATTAACTCACTATTTTTTTCACAAACCACCCTGTAAGTAGGTACTATGATCCATACCATTGCACACAAAAAAACTGAGACACAGAGAGGTACTTTAAGGTCACTCCACCAGTAACAGAGCCAGAATTAGAATCTAGGCAGCCTGCCTTCCGAGTGCATGTGCTTTTAAAAGATTTCAAATATCCATAATCAACTGTGTTGACTTTCCCTGCTTTAGTCTGCTTTCTGTTTCATTCGTGTGTCCTCTAAATTGGGCTTCCTGGGTGGCGCTAGTGGTAAAGAACCCGCCTGCCAACGCAGGAAACTTAATGAGACCTGAGTTCGATGAGGAAGATCCCCTGGAGGAGGGCATAGCAACCCAGGAGCGACTGAAGCACCTTAGCATGCATGCACGTGCTCCAAATTATTTTCTTCCTTCTGCTTTTTAATTTTAATTCAATTTTCTAGGTGCTCTTCTACATTTTTGAGACAGAGGTTTAGATCATTGGTTTTCAACCATTCTTTTCTAATATAAGCAGTTAAAGGGATAAATTTTCTTAAGTACTGCTTTAGCTGAGTACTACTTTAAATTCCTAGATTATTGATGTCATATTTTCATATTTTAATTTAAGATACTTTTTTCTCTGACACGTGGAATTTGAAATGTGTTAAGATCCAAACATTTGGGATTTTCTACATCTCATACTTACTCCTTAGAGAATATGCAATAGAAAAATATAAAATAGAAAACATAAAATAGAGACATACAATAAGAAAATCAGTAATCCAAAAATTGCCACTTTGAAAAAATTAATTAAATTGATAAATGTTTAACAAGACCAATTTAAACAAAAAAGAGAGAGAATACTCAAATTATCAATATCCAGAATTAAAGGGGTGACATCACCAGAAGCTTTACAGTCACTAAAAAGTTAACAGTTCAATTTTCCAATAAATTTGATAATATATGAAGTCTACAAACCCCCTACAAAATACAACTTATCAAAACCAGCACAAAAAGAAACAGAAATTTTGAATTGTCCTATGCCTGTTACAGAAATTTTATCTGTATTTCAAACTTTCCCACAGAGAAAATGTCAGGCTCAGATGCCTTCACTGGTAAATTCTTCCAAACACTTCTTAACAAAAAAATGATGCTAATCATACACAAACTCAAGGACACAGAGAAAAGGAGAGAACTTCTCAGTTTGATTCATGAAGCTGTCATAACCCTATTATGGAAACTTGACAAGGCCACTACAAGATACAAAATTTGGGGAGCTAATGTATTCTTTCTGGACACAGGCATGAAAACACAAGTCCAGCAATATGTAAAAAGCATAATACATCATGAACAAATAGGGTTTATTACAGGACTGCTAGAATGGTTTAACATTCAACAATTAATCACTGTGATTAATGACATCATAGAATAAAACAAAAAAACATGTGATCATCTCTATAAGTTCAGAAAACGCATTTGATAAAATGCACTTCCCCACAGCTTCTTAAAAGAAGCAGTCTTCACTGGTTTACTGGATAATTTGTTTCTTCTGAATTTCTCTTTAAGGCCAGAGAAGGTGCTTCTTGCTTTGAATTTCTCTTGGCGCAGTAGTTTTTGCACAGGCTAAGTTGCTCCTTGCCATGTGGGATCTTAGTTCCCTATCCAGGGATCAAATTCACATCCCCTGCATTGCAAGGCAGATTCTTAACCACTGGACCACCAGGGAAGTCCCTCATTCTGGGAGATGTGCTCACCAGTTATAGAGCTTCTCAGGGAGAAGCCTCAGAGAATTCTAACCATCCTCTTCCCTCCCCATTCCTTTCCCAGGATGACAACATCATGAGGTCCCTCCAGCTGTTCCAAAATGTCATGTAACTGTGAACGCAGCCATCCGGCTCTCAGAGATGTACTGAACATCCAACTGAGCACCTTGATTGGCCCTCCTGCTGATTTTACACACTAACTCTTGGGACAGAAACACCTTTTACACTTTGGAAGAATTCCCTGTGAAGACACACTATGGAATCCAGGACCACGTGGCTCAGTCTCTGATTGCCAGCTCTTCCTCCTCTGTCTTCTCGAGAGAGACAAGATGAAGTCGGGTTTCTTTTGGAAGCATGCTCATCTCTTCACACTGCTGCCCTGTGGAAGGTCCCTCTGCTTGAGCTTAAACAGTAGTGCACACTTTTCTGCTTCGTGTCCCAGGCCACTGCCTCCAAGTCCAGCAGACCTTGGTGTATCTGGAAGCAAGATGACCTGAGCCAAACACGCACCATCCTCTGGCCTCCCAAACCAATGTGCCTGTTTCCCTTTCCTTGGTGGGAAGAATGAGTGTTATACAGCACAGTCAGACTCTACCATGACTAGATCGGGAGAGCCAGCACCTAACACATGTAGGATAGGACTGAACTATTAAGCACGGCATTGTCTGATGACCCAAACTGCCCATGTGCTCCGTTTCCAGAGGCAAGGACAGCAGTGCCCTCTCACGCTAGCATCCGCGCTACTGGCACAGGAAGGGAGCCGGTGCCCAGTGACCCATGCCCCACTCCATCTCCTGCCTGAGTCCAGCACTGCATGACCCCCCCCCCCCCAGAAAGCCCAGGATGCCTGCAAATCGCTGTGATTTTATACCATCTTCTAATCAATAAACAGAACTATTTCTTACACTCTTAATCTTCATTTCATCCATGACTACATTGGGCAGAAAAGGTAAGTTGTGAAAAGGGAAGGCTAGTCCATTCCTTTGGCATCCAATTGTTAGTACTTCCATTGTGCCAGGCACTGTGCTGAGCAGAGCATCACTCTCCCCCAGGCAAATATCCGATTCAAATGCAAAGACTGGGACCATAAACAAAGGCAGCTTAAAGATGAGACTCTCACATTGTCCCTTCCAGCACAACTGCCATTCCCAAGACCCTCTGGTGTAGAAAGCCTGGAGCCTCACATGGCGTGGTTGGGGATGCAGAGATGAAGTGGTGGGCAGGACCTTCTGCTGAGGGACTTAGAATCCAGGAGTTGATCAAGAGACTGCAGCCTATAAACAGCAAATAATTGCTTATATTGGACACTGGGAGTCTTGGTTTCCTCATTTGACATCATATTAAAAAGATTAAGAGTTAACAGTGGCATTCTTGGAAAGAAAGCCATGTACTGAACCCCTATTACGTGCCAAGGGCTGCACTAGGGGCTGATATACATGACCTTATTTTATGGTAGAATGCTCTGGAAGGTAGAGTCTTCATCTCGCTGGTTTGGCCCCTGACGCTCAGAGAGGTAAGGGACACGGACTAAGGTAGCACAGCTCCCTAGAGAGAGTGCACGCTTCCCACAGTGTCCTAGAGCCTCCTACTAGGGGGTTCCGTCTCCCCTCGAGGAGCCAAGGGTCCCTCACACAAATCTCACTCATCTCTAGACAGCTCCAAGAGGCAAAGGCATTCTTTGAACCCAAATAGCAGATGAGGAAACAGATACAGAGAAGGGGAAGCCTTAGGTATCTGTGGATACCTTGGGTATCTTAGGTATCTGTGCAAGAGCAGGTCACCACACCTCCGCATGCATGAAATACTCCCAATGTGGTTGCCATTGGCTACTGCTTCTTATGGCTAGGAATACAGAGGCCACTGCTCTGCCTCTCTGTTTGAGCTTCCTGAGTGCAGCCATGCAGTCCTCTAAGGCTGCTGGACATGTGGCTGGCCCCTAACTAGGCATACAGTTAGGCCCACACAGAGGATCTCTCTCTGCTTGTGACTCTCCCCACACTGGGTATGCGCCTGCGTCCTGAGGTTGTACGATGTCTAGGCCATGGTTCTCCACCCTGGCTACACGTTCATAATCAACTGGGGAGCTTTGAAGAATCCCAACACCTGGACCCCACCCCTGACCAATTGAAGCAGAATCTCTGAGGGTAGAACCCAGATATCAAAATTCCTTAGAAGCTGCCCAGTGATTGTAAAGTGCATACAGAGATACAGTGGGGAACTGACCATACCCAGCGCTATGAATGAGCACAGGATCTGAACCATCCCACTGGCTACAGTCATTGGCTCAGAGCTGGGCTTCGTACATATGCCAGTCCACACAGCATGAGTCTCGAGACTTGTGCTAGGAACGGTGGGACAAAGATGTTCTGTCTCCTGTTGGACATGAATAAGAGACAGTCCTGGGACAGCTTGCAGTGATTTGGGAATTCTGAGAGTTTATCTGATAACCAAAGGACAGATAAACCAGAATCACAGGAGATAAGCAGAGAGGTTTGGCTTTTTTTTTTTTTTTTTTTTACACAATGCAAAAATAAACCAGAAATTGATGAGATCATTGAGCTGCTGGATCAAGCTGCACCTGAGCCTACACATACCTATGGCCTTTCCAGATGCCTTTGTTTAATGCCTATGTTAGTTTAGCCCAGCGTTTCTCCCCCAAGGCTACCTATCAGAATCACAGAAATTTTTTGAAGTACCTAATGCCTGAGCCTTATCCCAGGTTCTGAATCAGAATTTCCAGAGGTGGGGCCCTGAGCATCAGTATGTGTTCAAAACTCTCCAGGTGATTCCAGTGTACAGCTAGGGCTGAGAGCCCTTGCTCTAGAAGAATGGAAGGGCTGCTACCCTTTTCCCTGTCCCGGCCAGACCACAAATAAGAAACCCAATTCAGTCCTCAGATCCTAATACTGACAGGAAATTCAGCATCTGGAGATATCAGAGAGAAATCAGAATGGAATGAAGATTCAAAACTTGTCCTAAGATGAATAAGCAACAGAAAGGACGTTGGTCGTCCTGGTGGGTAGAGAGATAAGAACACCCTCTTGGAGCAATTGCAAGGAAATGGGCCAGCATTAGTCAAAGCTTTTAATAAAGGAACGAGATAAAAATAAACTCTGCAGTTTCCACAGAGGCACAGAAACAAAAAGAGGCCTGGGCACTTGTGAATCCATGCATCCCTCAGCAACTGAGGTATTAGAGAAACAGGGTTCTCAGCTTGGAACATCCATCCCCTTGGCATCCTGGAGGGATCCTCCTCCTCCTGAATCATCCAACAGATTATCACTATTTGCCAGTCATCATGCCTGCTGATGGGGATTCAGCTGTGTAGTAGATGTCTTGCCAGACACCCTTGGCGCTCACTCCTGCGGACTCAACGGCTGCCGACTGCAAATGCCTGTGACTTTTTGCCTGTGACTCTGACTGTCACAGACAGAGTGTGGCCAAGATAGCCCCACTCTGTTTGCGGGCAGGGCAGGCAGGAAGAATCAGGTTGTTAACACTTCCTAGGAGCAGCCCTTAGCCAATGACTAATGCCAAGTTGGCGAATCAATACCCCAGATCCCAATAGGAAGAACTCTTGCCTTTTCCCAGACTACTTTCTCCACTGAAATTGAGCCCCAATCACCCACGGTAGTAACCTACTCAAAAGTGCACCCCTTATTGACCCCTTTCTCGTCTTTGTCTCATTTCCTGCACCCCCCTACCATTACTTTCTGGAATCACCTCCCAGGTAAACTACTCAATTCCACATCCTTGTCCCAGGACTGGCTTCTGGAGGAACCTAACCTAAAACAAGCAATGAATAGGACAGGTGTGTGTCCTGCTCTCATGAATCTTATATTCTATTGAACTCAAACAGACGACAGATAAAATGATTTGGGGTAGTTAAAGTGGTATGAAGAGAACAGAAGTGTAGCACGGGAAGAATGACTGGGGCGGCTGCTCCAGACAGGGTGGAGAGGAAAGGCTCCTTGGCACTGAACCTGACGCGATCTCAGAGGTTGGGGGGTCATCAGGCACTTTCAGAAAACCTGGGTCTAGGCTTGCTGTGACTTCTTGCTCAGGCTTCTGAGATTCTCTTATTCCAATAAGGAAATCCGATCTGATGTGGAAATAAAAAATCCCATCATGACCAACCCTGTGGTTCGCTAACATCCCCTCTCTGAATAAATCCTGAGCAAGGCCAGGAATGCCCACTGGAGAAGCTGCTGGGAGGATATGCAGGTGGCGTGGGGGCAGCTGCTTGGCACCAGGCTCTCCATGGATGAGACCCTACCTGAACCTCACAACCGCCCTGTGAGGCAGGCACTTAGGCACCTGTGCTTCAGATGAGAAAAGGATGCCCAGAGACACGGAGGGAAGCGCTCACAACAGCTGGAAATGTGCTTAAAACTCTACCCGTTCCAAAATCCAAGCCCAGCTCCACTTCCTAGAGAACATGAAAACTGTCTCCACCCATTCCTAAAACTAGCTGTAATGATGTATAAACACCAGAAGGTGTTAGAAAGCAGCAGTCATGCGAACTAAAGCAGTGAAAACAAGTCCACAAATTCAAGCCAAATTACAGTTCCTCTAGAGGGCATGATGCCAAAAACACGTGCAAAGATGCCCATATGGGTTTCTTATAGGAGCTGAAAGAAGTCTCTTCACATCAAAATAAGGCCCAATTTAATCTGCAGACCTCAAAAAACAACCTCTGCACCCCCGTCCAGGGACTGATCGGAGACCAAAAACCTCAGATCTTGAAGAGAAGAGGAAAATCTCATGAGTCACCAGCCCCTCTGAGTGGACTTTGATGGTGCATGAGATTTTGAGAGCTAACTACTCACAGGTCTAGACATTGAGCACATGATGTAGTCTAAGCTAATCATTCCCTCCCATGCCTCCAGCCACAGTGATTGGTTCAGGGGTAGGCGTAAGACCTAAGCCAGTGTAATTATCATACAATGGAATGCAACTCAGCAATAAAGAAAAGTGAATTGTTGACAGATACAACATGGATGAATCTCAAAACAATTATACTGTTGAAAGAAACCAGACAAAAAGAATATATACTGTGTGCATCTATGATATGAAATCTAGAAAACACGAACTAATCTATAGTGACAAGAAGCCGGTCAATGGTTATCTGGGGCTGGGGCAGGTCAGCACAGAGAGAAGGAGTGAAGGATATCACCAAGGGGCAAGAGGAGACTTTTGGGAGTGGTGAGGGTATTTATTATTTTGATTGTGTGATGATTTCATGAGTATACACATCTATCAAAAATATTAAATTATACATTTTAAACGTGTGTAGTTTATTTTTTGTATTATATGTCAAATTATATCATATAGATGTTTTTAAAATTGGTCTGGGATCCCAGAGCACACCACCACCAGCTTTCATGGTTTGCCTGCCATTCTGGGACCTCTGTTCTTGAAGAAGCACTTTACGTGAACAAGCCTCATCATTTTACCTTCCCTGGTCAGTCTTTTGGCCAGTTTATTCCAGGTAAGTTTCCCCAGCTGTATCACTCCGCTCTCTACCCCCACCAGTAAGCCTGCCAAGTGAATCCTACCTTGCCTCCCCCCTCCCAGAGTCCAAGCCAGGCCCCTTCTCCAGACAAGAACTCCTGAAGCGTGGCCAGAACCTGTGGCAGGTGACCGGGAACTAAGAGTACCCAGCCCTCCCATCTCTGAGACCCCCACGCCCTGCCCAGTCCAAGGAGCCAAAGTCTCCATGCTGAAACAGAATAGTGAGTGCCTGGGGAGAGGCGGAGAAAGATGGATCGTTGTGGATTCTATCAGGGAAAGCAACAGAGGCACTAAACTGGCTGCTGGAAAATAAGTAAAAGACGGAGAAAAGGAAGCAGAGAGGAGTATGGGAAGGCAGAGAAGGAACTTAAAAAGAATGAATGAGAGAAAATGAATGCGCTCACAAACTCCTTACAAGATAAACTAAGAGTACCCAGCCCTCCCATCTCTGAGACCCCCACGCCCTGCCCAGTCCAAGGAGCCAAAGTCTCCATGCTGAAACAGAATAGTGAGTGCCTGGGGAGAGGCGGAGAAAGATGGATCGTTGTGGATTCTATCAGGGAAAGCAACAGAGGCACTAAACTGGCTGCTGGAAAATAAGTAAAAGACGGAGAAAAGGAAGCAGAGAGGAGTATGGGAAGGCAGAGAAGGAACTTAAAAAGAATGAATGAGAGAAAATGAATGCGCTCACAAACTCCTTACAAGATAAATGTTAGCCCACTGTGATGGTTAATTTTTTGTGTTAACTTGGCTAAGCCACTGTACCCAGGTTTTTGTCAAACGCCATTCCGAATGTTGCTTTTCCCAGGTGGTCCAGTGGGTAAAGAATCGGCCTGCCACCCAGGACATGCAGAAGTGAGGGTTCAATCCACGGGTTGGGAAGATTCCCTGGGGGAGGGAGTGGCAACCCACTCCAGTATTCTTTCCTGGGAAATCTCATGGACAGAGGAGCCTGGGGGGCTACAGTTCATAGGGTTTCAAAGAGTTGGATACGACTGAAGCAATGCTTAAATTTTGCATTACTAGATGTGATTGACATTTAAATCTGATTAAAAGACTATCCTATTATCACATATGGTGCATGCAGAGAGGAAATTGCTTGTTTAGCACACCTTTAACTTTTAAATCATTGATTCAGAACATTTTAGAAGCTTCCTGCACTGTACTTCACTGGATGCTGTTTTTACTGTGTTGTGGCTGCGGGAGGCAGCATAATACAAAAAGCCTGGAATCTGTAGTCAGAGAGTCACGACTAGAATCTGGCTATGCATTATTTGCTATCTGTGTACTAGGGCCTCAGGAGAAGGCAGTGGCACCCCACTCCAGTACTCTTGCCTGGAAAATCCCATGGACGGAGGAGCCTGGTGGGCTGCAGTCCATGGGGTCGCTAAGAGTCGGACACGACTGAGCGACTTCGCTTTCACTTTTCACTTTCATGCATTGGAGAAGGAAATGGCAACCCACTCCAGTGTTCTTGTCTGGAGAATCCCAGGGATGGGGGAACCTCATGGGCTGCCGTCTATGGGGTCGCACAGAGTCAGACACGACTGAAGCGACTTAGCGGTAGCAGCATACTTCTGTCAGGTTTTAACTATATGTGTTTCTAATACTGTATCACTTGTATTTCTCTAAAGAATGTATTTTTCCAATGTATCTTCCTTTCTATTAAAAATTAATTCATGGGACTTCCCTCGTGGTCCAGTGATTTCACACTTCCATTGCAGGGGCTGTGGGTTCAATCCCTAGTCGAGAAACTAAGATCCCACTTGCTGCAGTCAAAACAAACAAACCAAAAAAAAAAAAAAAAAAAAACACCTCCGAAACAAAAAACTTGCAACTTCCTCAAAATTGCATTTGATGACTGACAAACTAAGTCGTTGACATCTTCTAATGCCTCTTCACTTTAGACTTTAATCATTTTAATTGAGAAAAGTGTATCTGTACAGGTGCCAAGGTGTCTGGTAAACTCTGGACAATGCTACTAAATGGTGGACATTATTAGGCCTATTTTTCATATTGAAAGGTATTAATATATAATTCCAAATATTTTTTTTTCTCCCATACTGAGTAACTTTTGTGAACAAATATTGTCCCAAGGCAAAACTTAACAAAGAAGTTGCTTTTTTTTTTTTTTGGCACATTCATTAAAAAAAATTTATTTGACTCTGCCAGGTCTTTGTTGCAGCACATAGAATCTTCATTGTTCAGTTGCAGCATGTGGTATAGATGGTGTTTTTAAAATATTTCATTGGATTGAGATGCTACACAATCATGTTCTTTCAACTTCTCTCCTTTTCAGGACAATATAAGTTTATTCAATTAGAAATACGAGCACCATCAAAACGCTCTTCCAACACACCTAGATTTCTAGGCACAACTATAAAATTTCAAAATAAGATGCTATAATTCTTTTTTTTATTTTATTTTTAACTTTTATTTATTTTTTAAATATGAATTTATTTATTTTAATTGGAGGCTAATTACAATATTGTATTGGTTTTGCCATACACTGACATGAATCCGCCATGGGTATACATGTGTTCCCCATCCTGAACCCCCCTCCAACCTCCATCCCCATCCCATCCCTCTGAGTCATCCCAGTGCACCAGCCCCGAGCACCCTATATCATGCATTGAACCTAGACTGGCGATTCATTTCATATGATAATATACATGTTTCAATGCCATTCTCCCAAACCATCCCACCCTTGCCCTCTCCCACAGAGTCCAAAAGACTGTTCTATACATCTGTGTCTCTTTGTCTGTCTCGCATACAGAGTTATCGTTACCATCTTTCTAAATTCCATGTATATGCGTTAGTATACTGTATTGGTGTTTTTCTTTCTGGCTTACTTCACTCTGTATAATAGGCTCCAGTTTCATCCATCTCATTAAAATGATTCAAATGTATTCTTTTTAATGGCTGAGTAATATTCCATTGTGTATATGTACCACAGCTTTCTTATCCATTCGTCTGCTGATGGATATCTAGGTTGCTTCCACGTCCCAGCTATTATAAACAGTGCTGCAATGAACATTGGGGTACACGTGTCTCTTTCAATTCTGGTTTCCTCGNTGTGTATATGTACCACAGCTTTCTTATCCATTCATCTGCTGATGGACATCTAGGTTGTTTCCATGTCCTGGCTATTATAAACAGTGCTGCAATGAACATTGGGGTACATGTGTCTCTTTCAATTCTGGTTTCCTCGGTGTGTATGCCCAGCAGTGGGATTGCTGGGTCATAAGGCAGTTCTATTTGCAGTTTTTTAAGGAATCTCCACACTGTTCTCCATAGTGGCTGTACTAGTCTGCATTCCCACCAATGGTGTAAGAGGGTTCCCTTTTCTCCACACCCTCTCCAGCATTTATTGCTTGTAGACTTTTTGATAGCAGCCATTCTGGCAGGCATGAAGTGGTACCTCATTGTGGTTTTGATTTGCATTTCTCTGATAATGAGTGATGCTGAGCATCTTTTCATGTGTTTCTAAGCCATCTATATGTCTTCTTTGGAGAAATTTCTGTTTAGTTCTTTGGCCCATTTTTTAAATTGGATCATTTATTTTTCTGGAATTGAGCTGCAGGAGTTGCTTGATTATTTTTGAGAGTAATTCTTTGTCAGTTGCTTCATTTGCTATTATTTTCTCCCATTCTGAAGGCTGTCTTTTCACCTTGCTTATAGTTTCCTTTGTTGTGCAGAAGCTTTTAATTTTAATTAGGTCCCATTTGTTTATTTTTGCTTTTATTTCCAATATTCTGGGAGGTGGGTCATAGAGGATCCTGCTGTGATTTATGTTGGAGAGTGTTTTTTCCTATATTTTCCTCTAGGAGTTTAATAGCTTCTGGTTTTACGTTTAACTCTTTAATCCATTTTGAGTTTATTTTTGTGTATGGTGTTAAAAAGTGTTCTAGTTTCCTTCTTTTACAAGTGGTTGACCTGTTTTCCCAGCAGCACTTGTCAAAGAGATTGTCTTTTCTCCATTGTATATTCTTGCCTCCTTTGTCAAAGATAAGGGGTCCATAGGTGCGTGGATTTATCTCTGGGCTTTCTATTTTGTTCCATTGATCTATATTTCTGTCTTTGTGCCAGTACCATACTGTCTTGATGACTGTGGCTTTGTAGTAGAGCCTGAAGTCAGATAGGGTGATTCCTCCAGTTCCATTCTTCTTTCTCAAGATTGCTTTGGCTCTTCTAGGTTTTTTGTATTTCCACACAAATTGTGAAATTATTTGTTCTAGTTCTGTGAAAAATACCGTTGGTAGCTTGATAAGGATTGCATTGAATCTGTTAAATTGCTTTGGGTAGTATACTCATTTTCACTATATTGATTCTTCTGATCCATGAACATGGTATATTTCTCCATCTGTTTGTGTCCTCTTTGATTTCTTTCACCAGTGTTTTATAGTTTTTTATATATAGGTCTTTTGTTTCTTTAGGTAGATATATATTCCTAAGTATTTTATTCTTTTCATTGCAATGATGAATGGAATTGTTTCCTTAATTTCTCTGTTTTCTCATTGTTAGTGTATAAGAATGCAAGGGATTTCTGTGTGTTGATTTTATATCCTGAAACTATTATATTCATTGATTAGCTCTAGTAATTTTCTGGTGGGGGCTTTAGGGTTTTCTATGTAGAGGATCATGTCATCTGCAAACAGTGAGAGTTTTACTTCTTCTTTTCCAATCTGGATTCCTGACTTTAGGGGAAATGCTTTTAGCTTTTCACCATTGAGGATAATGTTTACTGTGGGTTTGTCATATATAGCTTTTATTATGTTGAGGTATGTTTCTTCTATTCCTGCTTTCTGGAGGGTTTTTATCATAAATGGATGTTGAATTTTGTCAAAGGCTTTCTCTGTATCTATTGAGATAATCATATGGTTTTTATGTTTCAATTTGTTAATGTGGTGTATTATGTTGATTGATTTGTGGATATTGAAGAATCCTTGCATCCCTGGGATAAAGCCCAATTGGTCATGGTGTATGATCTTTTTAATATGTTGTTGGATTCTGATTGCTAGAATTTTGTTAAAGATTTTTGCATCTATGTTCATCAGTGATATTGGCCTGTAGTTTTCTTTTTTTGTGGCATCTCTGTCTGGTTTTGGTATTAGGGTGAAGGTGGCCTCATAGAATGAGTTTGAAAGTTTGTGTTGTTGGATTCTGATTGCTAGAATTTTGTTAAAGATTTTTGCATCTATGTTCATCAGTGATATTGGCCTGTAGTTTTCTTTTTTTGTGGCATCTCTGTCTGGTTTTGGTATTAGGGTGAAGGTGGCCTCATAGAATGAGTTTGAAAGTTTACTTCCTCTGCACTTTTCTGGAAGAGTTTGAGTAGGATAGGTGTTAGGTCTTCTCTACATTTTTGGTAGAATTGAGCTGTGAAGCTGTCTGGTCCTGGGCTTTTGTTTGCTGGAAGATTTCTGATTACAGTTTCCATTTCCGTGCTTGTGATGGGTCTGTGAAGATTTTCTATTTCTTCCTAGTTCAGTTTTGGAAAGTTGTACTTTTCTAAGAATTTGTCCATTTCTTCCAAGTTATCCATTTTATTGGCCTATAGTTGCTGATAGTAGTCTCTTATGATCCTTTGTATTTCTGAGTTGTCTGTTGTGATCTCTCCATTTTCATTTCTAATTTTATTGATTTGATTTTTCTCTCTTTGTTTCTTGATGAGTCTGGCTAATGGTTTGTCATTTCTTCCAAGTTATCCATTTTATTGGCCTATAGTTGCTGATAGTAGTCTCTTATGATCCTTTGTATCTCTGTGTTGTCTGTTGTGATCTCTCCATTTTCATTTCTAATTTTGTTGATTTTTCTCCCTTTGTTTCTTGATGAGTCTGGCTAATGGTTTGTCAATTTTATTTATCTTCTCAAAGAATCAGCTTTTGGCTTTGTTGATTTTTGCTATGGTCTCCTTTGTTTCTTTTGCATTTATTTCTGCCCTAATTTTTAAGATTTCTTTCCTTCTACTAACCCTGGAGTGCTTCATTTCTTCCTTTTCTAGTTACTTTAGGTGTAGAGTTAGGTTATTTATTTGACTTTTTTCTTGTTTCTTGATGTAAGCCTATATTGCTATGAACCTTCCCCTTAGCACTGCTTTTACAGTGTCCCATAGGTTTGGGGTTGTTCTGTTTTCATTTTCATTCATTTCTATGCATATTTTTATTTCTTTTTTGATTTCTTCTGTGATTTGTTGGTTATTCAGCAGCGTGTTGTTCAGCCTTCATATGTTGGAATTTAAATAGCTGTGAAAAGAAGAGAGGCGAAAAGCAAAGGAGAAAAGGAAAGATATAAGCACCTGAATGCAGAGTTCCAAAGAATAGCAAGAAGAGATAAGAAAGCCTTCTTCAGTGATCAATGCAAAGAAATAGAGGAAAACAACAGAATGGGAAAGACTAGAGATCTCTTCAAGAAAATTAGAGATACCAAGGGAACATTTCATGCAAGGATGGGCTCGATAAAGGACAGAAATGGTATGGACCTAACAGAAGCAGAAGATATTAAGAAGAGGTGGCAAGAATACACAGAAGAACTGTACAAAAAAGATCTTCA